>JAJIBD010000826.1:0-128250 GCA_021461705.1 Cryptotis parvus
GGCATTTCAATCAGTAATTTAAATAGACAATACATACCTTAAAACATTGTAATTCCTCAAGGTCCTAAGTAGGACTCTATATCTCCTAAAGATCTTATCATTTAGAGCACATATCTGAAAAATTAATGTGTGCTTTTTATGTCATAATACATTAATATAAAACATGATTTAAAATTTTTATTATGTATAAATTTAACTTTATGTTTTGTGGTTACACTTTCAGTGGAATCAGATATTTGTTTGCTCAGCGATTACCCCTGCTGGTACTTGAGGATCTATGTGCAGTGCTCTGAGTGAATAGTGTTGGCTAGTAAGTTAACCCCTGTACTATATATACGGCCCCAGAATAGATGAACTTTAAAATATCATGATCTTTTAGACCCCATTTTAAATATCAAAATACAAGTTGCTTAGGTAAATATTTTCTTTTCTATTATTTTTAATTAAGTAAAATAGCTTTGCTTTAAGGAAAAAATACTTGAGAAGTATGAGAGGAACAAAGGAGAGAGATAAATGTGTTTAGGGGAACAGCAAGGACTTCTCCAGAGAGTAAAAATGCTCAGGATACATAACTCACATGGAGAGGTGGGCCAGTCTCCAAGATAGAAAACCAGTCAAACAGATGTTTTATTTATGTAGTCACTACTATCTGTATTTCTCCGAAAAGTTTTATACTAGAATTTGGATATTAGCATAGAAATAAATTTTAACAAAAACAGCTGGTTTGCTTGGTTTCCGGGGCTCCTGGAACACTCAATATAAATAAATATATTTATATATATATATATGTATATATATTTAGTACTGTGATTATTTTTCTTATATATTTATTCTCTTTTGTTTACGTTTGTCTCACATTTGGTTCAAAGTATCTACACAATTTTGTTAACTTGAAAGATATTGAATACAATGTTCATAAATAAGGGATAATTGATTCCTCTTAATATTTTGTATTCCTCTATGGGGTCCCTTCAAAATAATTTGGGATGAGAATCCTTAAGGGTTAATTCTGAAACAAATTCTCTAAGATATCCTAGCAACAGGGAAAGTAATAATGTATATTCACATTTTCTAAGTTACCCTGAGTTCTATACCTAGTTTTAAATAGATTTTTGGAAAAAAGTTAAATTATTAGAAGAATTCATTGACTTAGAATATCGATACGAATATATAGTTTATTTTTTATAGTAAAGCTTTAGATGCGGTATGATTACTCAAAGATAGTGTTCTGTTGAATGCCATAGATGTTTCATTGTCTATTGTCTGTTGTTCTCAAATTTTCATAAGATCTCTGAAAAGTGAAGATGCTTTCATATAATAAAAAGAAAATTTGCTATGTTATTTACTTATTCAAAGCCCTACTAGTTTAAATCCAAAATTATATCAGGGGTATCAAGAATTAGCGATACCTGAGGGTTTCTGGTACTTACTGCAGTTAGATGTGAAATACAGTTGCTTTATTTAGAGTGTCAGTTTTCTTCTAGTTTTTACTTTTTATTTGCTTATGATTTTCCTGCTACACTTTCATCCTTCACTTTGAAAAAGGAACATGACTATTTTTAACCTGTTTGTGGTGCTCTGACAATGAAGGGATGTGCTATTAATTAGCTCACCCAGTGTCTTACGAATTCCTGCCAATTAAGATTAATCCTTTAACAGTTTCTGGGGGTGAAATGATTTCTGATCTATGATCTTTTTTTTTAAGGCTGTATATCTGTGTTCCCATTTCCCTCATTAGTTTTTAAGTATGGAATCAGACTTGTTTGAACTTTGAATTATAAGTATACATTCAAATTCACATTAGAAAGAAACTGCTGAATCTCCTGCAGAGTACAGAGAGTAGAAATGAATTTATTTAATTGGACCCCATATTTAACTTGAGGTAAATCTTAAAAATTGTCACTTTATTGCTTTTTTTTAATCATTTGAAGTAAAAAAAATTCTTCCAGTTAGTGTCTTATACTTGTTTTTAATGTTGATTCACTTCCCTTGTATCACTTGTCTTCCCATTGTTATCGATTTGCTCAGCGGGCACCAGTAACATCTCCATACATTCTGTTGAAAGCAAGTGTATCCCAGGGGCATCTGCTTGCTCCAGGAACAGGAAAAGCCACAAACCATTCCTTCAGGTCATGGGAATGAGGTCCATAATTGTTACTGTTTTTCGCATATCAAATAAAACACGGGTAGCTTGCCATGCTCTGTCATGTAGGTGGTATACTCTCAGTAGAAGGTTCTCATCTAGAGCATTTACTGTTGAAACTCAAAGGGGAAAGATCAGGTTTTCTCTTGGGTGGAACAATGAGGAGATGTGGAGTCTAGATGTTGAGAATGATTGACCTCATGATTAGCGGTTTCCTCTGGCTTCTTGCTAGGTTCACTGGGATGACAGGTCACAACTAGAACCTGCCTAGATCTATATACAGTGTATAAGTGTGAAAGATCCTGGGAAGGACCTGATCCTAACATCTAGTATTACCTAAGACTGTTGCATGGCGACAGAGCTGTGAGTGTGGCATGTCTCTCTTCGGGATAGCTGGCATGGAGGTGGAGGAAAGGGTGGAAGAGCCCAAATCCCTGCTCCAAGATTATGCAGAAATTTTATTGTATGGAGGAGCCAATTCTTTATTTAATGTGAGAAAGATATTATTACTTGAAGGGAAAAAAATGAAGATTTGCTTAATTGACAAATCCTATAATATTCACACCATTTGCAGCTATTTTAAAGGGAAAACTTTCTCCTTTCTACTGTTGGTTGCATTTAGAATTAAAATTTAGAATTATAAGTTATAATAATAGTATCTGGCAAACATTTATAATAGCAACCAATAACATTATTTGCTTCAGATTTATAAGTGAATTTTGGTGGGGGGCAGTAAATATTCAAACATGTTGAATTTTTTTTGCCCGAATATTTTCATTCTTCTTATCTAGGTGTTCGTCAATGATATGTAGAAGTTCATGAACAAGTGGGATGTATATGATACGATGTTAAAATAAGCAAATTTTATTTCTGTTGCTCATTAAAATGCATTCTGTGGAGATATTTATTTCCTGCTCTGGTTGAAAATACATGTGCTCTTTTTTTTTTGGTCCAACTTGGTCCATATACTCTTACAATGGGAAGAAGTAACAAACACCAACTGAACGCGCATTTAGATGAATATATCTCTTCACTCTGTTTTCTTTCATATATATTATATATATTTGTTGTAGTTTCCTTATATTTTTATTTCACTTCCTCATCAAAACATTAGTGTCTCTTATCAGAAGGAAGTGTAAAGAAGTCTTATTATTACCTTCTAAGTTATTCTAACCTGCCTAGATCTGGCCGATGCTAGAGCTACATTTTCTGCCTGAGAACAACAAAAAGCATCATCAGAATTTAAAAATCTGGGGAACCTCCTTTGGGTTGGACCAAGCATCCGCCACTGGCTTAGTGATTCACTGTTTCTTCAACCCTGAAATCATAAATTAAGCCTAGAGCTTTAGTTTTAGCAGGTTCCACCTAGCCACCAAGTGACCCATTCGGGAACTCTCTAAGGTTGTCCTGATGCTAATTCTTTCACCTTCAGGACCTAAGTTGTGTTTTGAAGACAAACAACCCATATTTGAACAAAGGCTAGGACAAAAAGCCCATAACCAAGAGGCAATACTGCTTCTAGGGCATCAGACCACATGTTTGCTTTCTTGAAATTTCCCTGCAGAATCAAACCTTTCTAAGGCTGGTTTCACCCCACGTTCTTTGGACCCATTGACTGAAGTCTATGTAACTCTATTTGAAAATAAGAGCTAGCTCTGAGCCAGTCCTCTTCCAGGGTGTGGACAGATTGCTAAAAAATCACAGCTTTCTTTAACTACACCCACTAAGCACACACCCTGTCCAGAAACACACACCTTGTTTTGATCCCCTCTCACACACCTACCTGATTGGCTGACACAGAATTCACACCCAACTTTCCCCAATTTACATATCCCTTTTCCACCTAAGACTGAGTTAATTATTTCTCAGAAGTGGCTCATGGAGGCTTCTTTGTGAGTGATCTATGGCTCAGGATCGACTTCACCTTCAACACCAACAGCTTTCCACAGACTTCTCAGTCTCTCAAAATCTGCAATGACTCCATGAGTTCCCTAAACTGCTGAAGCTTTTGGAAACTGCAGCGTGGCTTATGTACCTCTCTCTAGACTACAGTATCTGTTGTTTTTAATCTGCAACTAAAAGTGAGGACGGAAATGTCTTGTTTCAACAATCTTATTGGAATGCTAAGGTAGTGTCATGATGGCAGAGAACACTGGTCCGTCCAGATTCTGCATGTCTAAAGTGGCTCTGGTCATCCATGCAACAGAATCATACTCTCAAGCAGGTCTCTGCTCCAGGCTTTATACTCTGCTCTTTCGCCATCTCCCGGTTGAAGGCCTCTGCTGGTTTATAGGCCGCTGCTCTTGCTATGACGGCAAGTTTCTACTGATCACTTCACTTGATCACATGAATCCAGTTATTCATCGATTTGCTCGAGTGGGCACCAGTAACATTTCCATTGGACCCTATCATGTGCCAATGTAGCCCAATGGCATCTGGTTGATTCAGGAATATGAAGAGCCTCAAACCGTTCCTTCAGGGTCTTAACAAGGAAGTCTGACCATCTTGTAGGTGGGCGGCCACGTGATCTTTTGACATCCCGTGGGATCCAGTCGGTAATGGCTCTAGTCCAGTGGTTGTCTCCAAATCGCATTACATGTCCAGCCCATCTGATTTTCGATGCCTAAACAAACGAGACAGCCGCCCCTGATTCTGGAATAGCGATGGGGGTCAGAACTCTGGATTCCTTCTCTCACTTGAGTGAGACGTGATATTCCAAGCATAGCTCTTTCGATTCCTCTCTGGGAGACCGAATAGCATTCTCATCCTGCTTTGGTAGGGCCCAGGTCTCTGAGGCATATGTTAATGCAGGGAGAACGGTGGAGTCAAAGAGATGTGCCTGGAGCGAGAGGTTCTTTGTCCTTTTTAGCCATTTCTTCGATGCTTTTGAAGGCATTCCATGCCGCTCTCTTCCTCCTGCACAGCTCAGGTTTTAGGTCATTCATCATGTTGATTTCTCGACCTAGGTACACATAACTGCTACATTCAGAGATGTTTGTTCCATTGAGAGTGAATGGGGCCTCAGGAACTAGTTCATTCTTCATGAACATTGTTTTCTTTAGATTCAGCTTTAGACCTATCTTTCCACATTCTCGGTCAAAGTCAGCCAGCATTTGTGCCGCTTGGCTAATGTTTGGTGTTACTAGAACAATGTCATCAGCGAAGCGGAGGTGGTATAGTTGCCGACCATCTTCACTCCCATTCCTTCCCATTCTAATTGTCTCATGATGTTCTTGAGGGTGGCGCTGAAGAGTTTTGGTGAAATGGTATCACCCTGTCGAACCCCCTCTTTTCACATTAATGTTCACTTCTTTTTAGAATGGTGAGATCCTGGTGGTGAATCCGTAATACAGCTCACGAAGGATCTTGATATATTGGGTTTGAACACCCTGTTTGGCTAGGGCTTCGATGACTGCTTCCATCATGCAGTAGGACCAGTGAGATTCTATAGGGGTTGAGGTGCGAGTCTTGTTTGTGGCTGAACATGGCTCAGTGCCTGGTACCACCACATGTTCTCTATGAAGACCAGGATTATTCCCCGAGAGAGCCAGAAATTAGACTTAGGCATTACTGAGTGGGGCCCAAACACCTTTTTCCCACTCACCTTAAAGGAGAAGAAAAAAGAAAAGAAACTACAATAGTTTCAACATTAATGAGGATTTTTATTGTAGGTGTTTAATAATTATTCATGATGTTTCATCATTTTTCTAGTTAATCGGTCATAGTCCCTTTCAGAAATAATATACCTTTACCTAAATTTGACCCCCAAAAAATCTCTGCAGAATGTACATTACTCATTTAAATGGGAAGGGTGTGGAATTGATGACTCCTGTCAGCTTTAATGAGTTGATTAAGAAAGATAATGTTTAATTGCCAGTAATTATACCAGTGAGCAGAATGATGTACAGGTCAATAGGAAAACCTCAGTACTTTCATATTAAAAAAGACATTATCGTATGACACATTTTACATTTGATAATAAAGTACTTTATGTAAATATTGAGTAAAAGGCTCATTTGTTAAGTTTTAATAAAGACTTGTACAATGAAAGGAGTGATATTTGACTCCTATCCTAGTATAGGAGTTCATCCCCAGGAATTAATGGAAATAGCTTATCAGATGAAGAAGTGAAATGAATTTCCCACTGTTCCTCAGAAAACATTTATGTTCTTGTGAAAAGTTGAACTTCACTATTGATTTAATAAATGAAACAACACATTACTTGTGTATAAAATGTGTCCAGTGACTTTAAATTGGTTCTATTAATGCCTAATATTTTATGGACAGCCCATGATGTAGACAGAATGTTTAACTCTCACATATACCTATGCAGTCACTACTAAATGATTTTCATAGAGAAATCTGAGTTTCTACTATAGCATTTTTCCATAGAATAAGCTGCTTAAAATTGGGTTCTTTGTAAAACTAGTTAGCTCACTCTCTTCTTGAACAAGTTCCTCAAAAGTATGAGGGACTTTGGAAGGAATTTAATAAAGGTATAAAATGACCCACTTTAAATCACTATGAAAAATAAAAACTGTCAGATTGAATTCTGGTGAACTGATAAAGTGATTGCTAAACTTTCAGCTTAATGTGTTTAATTTTGGGAAGTAATTCCAATACTGTATAAGTGCACACAAAAATGTTCTAGTTAAAATGGAAGATAGTTTTACATAGGCAGCTTATTAATTTGTAGACATCAAAGGAGTGAGGAAAATGATGGAGTATTCCTTTTCTTGCCAGGTTTGTAGGCAAGAACTGTTTGAAAAAAGGGAACTTATAATGATTAAATGGAAAGTGTTTCTAAACAGTCAGATGCAATTATGAAAGATGCAGTAAAATTGCAAAGAATAAATGATCAAATATACATGAATATAAGCTAAAATATTATATGCAAACTTATTATAATTATTTTATAACTGTACAAAGCACTTATTATTATGATATTTTGAATGGCATGTGGTAACATATCCAAGAGAAAATATAGGTTGAAACTTATTGCATATATAGTATTGATTGATATGTATTTTCTTTCCCAAACTTATAGCTTAAACACAAGAACCATAAAATGGAAAAAAGGAAATAAAATGGCTGCTTATCTTTGCTATGAAGAGAAACAAAATTTCTTGTTTTCTTTCCAGTGCTTTTCTGAAAGTAGAAACAAAAAGAAAGTTGCGGCTGTCATAGAATTTGGAGTTACTTTATAACATTTGATTTATATTTGCCTCTAGTATTTCATAAGTACATTATAACCAGAACTGGAATCAGAATCTTATTAGCGTAGATGCTTGCAGTAAAATGTCAACGGAGGACACTGTACTTTACTTTTGCTGCTTTAATAGATAGTACATTTTGTGACAACAGGGTTTATTTGAATAATGTGACATTTGGGAAAAGTTTTAAAATTGATTTTTTTTCAATTGATATCAATGTTGGGTTAAGACCTAATATAGTAAGGAAAATAGATGTGTCATTTTCTGTCTTTTTGGAGTGTAGGAGTGTTGGCCAAAGGCCAATAGTATGTGAAGAAGCATTATATTTAGCATTAATGTCATGTGCTTAAGACCATCTATTTTCATTGCATAAGTAACCTCTTCATTGGAGCAGAATGATTGGCAGATGCCAACCAAATAGTAATGTAAGCAGTAGCTAAGTCATGAATTCAGACCAAACCAACCTAGTGGAAATGAACTGTAACCCAATTACCTTAAAAACATTTTCAAGCACATTACACACAGTATATAATTTCGAGTTAACAAAGTAATAACAATTTGCTTCTTATATAGTGGCAAGGGGAAAACAATTGGATAAAGGAATTGAGAATTAGTCTCTATTACATCTTTATCTTCATGTTTTATTAGAATCTCCTAGTAAGTACATTAACTCTGGAATAAAGCTATCCCTGTCCCATTTTCTATCTAAAACTTTCATAAAGCTTGACTATCAGTGTCTATCAGTGTCATCTCAATATTTTAATACCCTCTGACAGAGATATTATCTTGGTTTAAGCTTACAAAAAAGACATGAAAACAGAGAGACAGTATTAGTGTAAACAGAAAAATGGGGAACAACTGTGTAATATCTGTCATAATATTTATAATTTTGCTTGTGTAAATTATTTATATTAACATACAATTGATAATTGTTTACAGTACAGAAAAATAGGTCCTCAAGATGTACGAACACGTCATATTCACACTGTATCCTTGTTTCTCTAAGCCAGGAAAATCAGCTCTACATTACGAGAGATAGACTTCTCATTTATCTGTATATCACTTCTCACTAATTTTCTATTTGAAGAGAAGAAGGGAGTATTACTTTACTAATTCCTTTGTTTCTTTATTTCCTGTCTAGAGGCAGGTATGTAGGAAATCAATCTTTGGAGTTATATTTCAGATACTGGGTTCATTGGGAATATTGTAGAATCTCTTAAGTGAGCCAAAGATTTTGCAGCATGGTGCTAAATTTTTACTTTGAACTTTTAAAATAAGAGTAAAAGGTATTCTAAAATATCTTTAGGTTGGGATAGCCAACATATTTCTTAGGAAAAAGAAGATAGTTCTGTTATACTTTGTTCCAGTTTTGTATGTTAATTATTGAACTAAGGGTATTAGACATGCAAGGTATGCATTGACCCACATTCCTAGCCCTCAATTATATACTTTTGCATTAATATAATATTCAGGTTATCAACATAGTTCACTGGGTAATAAGTATACTAATTACAAGACATGGTGTCAAATAAAATAACAAACAGAATGCAGTAAGTTAAGTAAGATGATGGATATAGAGAAATAGCTGTGAAATTGATTTTTTAAAGTAAAGTCTTGTAATAAACAACCTGTAAGGAAATAATGGAACACAGATACTAATTCTCTCTACTAATTTGTTATCTTTACATATTTTTCAGGAACTATATAAAGCTTAGCGCTTTTTATATTTTGAGTAAATCCTCTAGCCCTGAAAACCAACATATTCACATAATCCAGATCTATTTGTTCTTCAGTGATGAGTGGATATTTATTTTGTTCATTTACATAATTGTGTTTCAAAACATATTCAAATTAAACACATACAAACTAGGATCAGAAAAACTAGATAAAAAAAGTAAATTGGAGAGATAAGTCAACATTGGATGTGGAATTTAACCTCCAGTTCTTTGTCAGTGAATAAACCATGGTATAACTTCACACAAGCCAAGGAGAATGAAATAAAAATAATAAAAGGTAGGAACTGAGCACTGCAAAACTAAACAGAGCCTCCACTTTTCAGTAAATATCAGGTCTATGCCATTTTGTCTTTTTTTCTTCCTTTATCTTGCAGATATCTGTCCTTAAGACTGAATTGCTAGACAGTCATCTTGTTTCTGACAAAAGACATAATATAAAATAATTCAATTTTCGCTTTTGGTTTGGGCATATAACTTACCAACTTTTAATTTTTATAGGTAGTTGGTATTGTAATAGGCTATCGATGCACAGGTAGTTCTAAATTATGGGGGATCTAAAAAATAATATTTAATTTAGCGAAAACAAGTAGTATAGTCTGAGTATCACTGTATGAGCATCTAAAAATTGAAAAATATTGTCCTTAGTTTTTGTAAAAGTTCTTTTACTTAATTAGGTTCAAGGAATAACATTTAGGCTATGTCTATTAATGGTGTAGATATATTTGTTATTCACTTCATTTAAATCTACTGAAGAATTCTAAGGTTTTTTAAGTCAATGTAATTTATCATTATCCAATTTCTAATCTGCTTTTCTGAAGGTACATTCTAAAGGCTCTGGGAATGAATGGAATGAAGATTAAATGGGTATTTTGATTGAATTGATGGTTACCTTAGTTTTAACTCAGAAGACTTTTCTATCATTATATAGCCTATAAATCAAGTATTTCTTGTACTCAATTTGATAAATATTCAAATGATAAGAGATATTTATCAACTTATCAAATATTTATCAAATTATCAAATATTTAACAAATGATATTTGATAAATATTCAAATGATAAAATAAGAGAACTTATTTTTTCCAGTAATTATTTATTTAATTTTTGGGCAGGGAACTAATTTGCTCTCTACTAATTTGTTATCTTTACATATTTTTCAGGAACTATATAAAGCTTAGCGCTTTTATATTTTGAGTAAATCCTCTAGCCCTGAAAACCAACATATTCACATAATCCAGATCTATTTGTTCTTCAGTGATGAGTGGATATTTATTTTGTTCATTTACATAATTGTGTTTCAAAACATATTCAAATTAAACACATACAAACTAGGATCAGAAAAACATGATGATGATAGAGAAATTATCAGGGCGATTATTTTGAAATGATTATGTCTTTAGAGAGGAAGCATTTAATGTAGGTTTGTATTTGGCAAGATTATTTAATATATTTTACTAGCGGTGCCTATTATACTCTCACTGATCCATTGAGAAAGTTACTACCTATCATATACTGCCACTACACAATAGCAAAAATCAATATTGAATCAAATTCCTGATTTAAGTTTTTATTTTAATTAGTAGGAAATATTCATTTAACTATGAAGCATATTAAAAGGCTCTTTAAGGAATATTCAGTCACCTTTTACTTTCAGCCTGTGCTTTTAATGATAGAAACATTAAGGAAGGGTAATATACATGGAAAACAGGTGTTTGTTTTTATCTATTCTTTTCCAGTCTAGAGTTTAGTACTGTTTTAAAGGATAGCTACAAACATCAATTTACCAAAAAAGAGATAGCAATGAACAAAACAGTACAAGAAATTATTCTGTTTAAACTATAGACTTTTGGGGCCAGAGTGTTAGTCCAGTGGGTAGGGCACTTGCCTTGCAAGTGGCAAGTGGCTAGACCAAGATTTGATCCCCGGCACCCCCAATAGTCCCCTTTAGCACCACCAGGAGTAATTTCTAAGTGCAGAGCAAGGAGTAACCCCTGAGCATCGCCAGGTGTCACCCCCCAACCAATAAAAGCAAAAAAAAAAAATAGCTGTAGACTTTTGTGTTGTTAAAAAGAACCATGACAGGGGCCGGAGCGATAGCCCAGCTGGTAGGGCGTTTGCCATGCACGCGGCTGGCCCATGTCGGCCTGGGTTCGATCCCCAGCATCCCATATGGTCCCCCTAGCACTGCCAGTAGTAATTCCTGAGTGCAGAGCCAGGAGAAACCCCCCTGAGCATTGCCGGGTGTGACCCAAAAAAGCAAAAAAAAAAAAAAAAATGACAAATTGGACAAATTTATTCAAATGCCCAGAATAACTAATTCAGAGTTATTTAACTCTTGGACTACTGGAATAATGAAATGACCAGTGCATTAGTAAATTAAAAATCATAATTAACTCTCCTACAACAACTTAGTTATAGAAAAGCTATCAATATTTGTCTACTACATGCATGCATACCAGATATCAGGATAGATAATAAATAAGCACTTACTCACACCTCAATTTCTGATTAACTCAGGACTTGTTTTCAAACTATAGAAAATGTGATCATTGGGAATGGAAGATCTAAGTCTTTAATTTATCATGGAACTTACAACATTTTATGTGAACAGGCTTGTATTTGAAATAGAAATCCCATAGATATCTACTGGATCATCAAAACTACATTATGGAAAACAATGTAGTTGTGTGTCTATTTTCTAAATAAAACAAAAGATGATATATATAGAGCAATAACTGTAAAATTGATTTTTTAAACCAATTTAAAACTTATTAATTAAAATTTTTATTTAGAATCATTTTTTTTGCTTTTTGGGTCACAGTTGGCAATGCTCAGGGGTTACTCTTGGCTCATCACTCAGGAATTTCTCTTAGCGATGCTGGGGGACCATATGGGATGCTGGGATCAAACCTGGGTTGGTAAATGCCCTACCCACTGTGCTATCACTCGGCCCCAGATATTTAAAATCTATTTAAATTTAAATCTATTTAAAATCTATTTTAAAGTCTTCTTAAAATCTATTTAAAATCTAATTAAAATTTATATTTAGAATCTATTTTCAGAATTATATATTTTCTCCCATTAACTTTTGGGGCTCAGCGGTTCCCAACAGATATTGGATTTCAGCCGGGCCCGGGCCATGTATGGGTCAATGATCATTTCCCCTGCCCCCACTACTGATGGACAAAGATACAAAATCACTGGCTCTTGGGAATCTGAGACTCTTTCCTTTAATCTCTCTCCACTCACTTCTGGCACCACCACATTCCACATCCCAAGTCAAGTCTGCTAGAGCTGTGTACTTTACAAAAGGTTGAGGGAAGGGAATTACAAGAATTTAATTCGGAAACAATGAGATGTGGAAAAGCTCTTTCTTCCCTGGGCAAACTACCAAGGGGCCTCCCCAGACACAGATCTTATCCTGGGGCTATGGCCTTCCTCAGACAAAGGCTGAATCCTGGCTTGTTGTCTCCTTTCCTTTGCTGATAAATAATCATCTTAATAATATTTCTAGTTATTTTGTATAAACACAGAAAGAGATATGGGAATTTATCTACACACAGGATTAAGGTTATAGGGTGGCTATTCGGGGACATTTCTCTATATATCCAGACTACATTCCTTAGGCAAGGATGTTTTTCCTAATCCCAACATGGTCCTTAATCAGTTAGTTGCTTAATTTTGGGTCAAGGTAGAGTTTGTTGCATGACTATACTCTTAGCTTCTAATATTGTTCAGAACATATCGTGCATCCTATGTTGGGGCAAGCTGCTTCCTCACAGCTTGTCTACCCAGTCCAGTGATGGGATCCTCTTTGGTGGTGTAATGAATTAGAATCAGTCTAGGGGCACTAAGGTTGTAAGTGAGGAAATATGATGGATGCCCAGGAATAACTAATTCAGAGTTATTTAACTCCTATATCAAAAATGCATAGCCTTAATTGTCTTCCTGTGTTCATGCAAAGGGCTTTTGTTCTATCCTAAGAATATGTAAAGGGCATCCAGGAAAGAGAAAAACCATCTTTCACTTATAGTACAAAACCCATGGCTGGCAAGAAGGAGACAGAGGGCTGTGAACAAAGTGCAATCCAACAATTACCCACGTTTATAATCCTTCATATGATTATATTTCCTCACTGGTTTCTCTCGATTCTTTTGTAAAACTTTAATTGATCCTCCAGCTCAACAGAGTGAGTCTGTTTCATTAACTTGAATCGTTTCATGATTATCATATTCTCCTGATTAATGCAGAAAATTTGAAGTCAGGATGTATGGGTCTATGAAATATGGTTTATAAAATTTATTTGTCTAAAACATTATTCAAGTTTGAGTTAATTGCTTTCTGGGCATGAGTTCAATGCTAATTATTCAATGATATATATTACATGCTTTGTCTATAAACATACACACAAAACAAATGTATTGATCATTTGTAATCAGTATATCACATATGAAAATGTGATGATTCAGAGAACCTTTCTTCTCTCTCCTGTGTCTTTGTAGAATGTAAATCTGAATGAAACAATCAACTATATACTAATGCAGATGAAGTATTTTTACATTAATTTATTCAAATGTTCAACAAATATTTATAGGGAATTTGCAAGTGCCTGCAATTATTTTGACCATTAAGGATTCTGCACAAAGAGGAAAATAAAGCAAGTCATATCCTTTTAATTCCTCCTGATCACTGCCTGTCTTCACTGTCTTCCCATTGTTCATCGATTTGTTTGAGTGGGCACTAGTAACATCTCCATTAAGTCCTGTCACAAGCAAGTGTAACCCAAGGGCATTACTTGTCCAGGGACTAGAAGAGCCCGAAACCATTCTTCAGGTCATGGAACTGAGGTCCATAATTGTTACTAGTTTCTGGCATAACTGATAATTAAACCACGGGCAGCTTGCAGGCTTTACCGTGTAGGTGGTATAGTCTCAGTAGAAGGCTCTCAACTTGAGCATTTACTGATGAAATTTAAAGGGGGAAGATCAGGTTTTCTCTTGGATGGTGGCTCTGAGGAACTATGGAGTTTGGATGTTGAGAATGACTGACTGCATGATGTTGGTTTGCTCTGCTTCTTGCTAGGATTACTGGTATCAGTTAAACCCTGTCCAGAATTGTTTACTATGTATAAATGTGAAAGAACTTGGGAAGACCTTATGCTAAGATCAGCATCCTCTAAAAAATATTGGCGTGGCTGCTTTGCAGCCGCACACCAAGGGACCTGTGGGTCTGGTGTGGGTGGGTCTCTCTCTTCCGGGGCAACTGACATGGTGGCGGAGGAAAGGACAGGGCCCAAAACTCCACTCCGAGTCTGGCCAGCATGGTATCTTCCTGATACAGTCTAGTAAAAGTTCCTATATTAAAAAAAACTTTACTTTTTGAAATACAACTATCACTTGTTGGATGACAGATCTAGCTAATCTGGGAGCTTTGTTGTTTTGCAAATTCCCAGCTTAACCTATTTAAGCCAAGGTTCATTTTAATGAGACCTCTCTTCTATGTAAACACTGCTAGAGGGTGTGGCAGTTATGGTAGTCACCTTGATTGAATAACTTCTGACTTATACATCTACTAAGACTTCTATGTTTTCTAGATTGGGCACAGCTCCTCTTTATACCCACTGCACCCAGCGTGGGACAGTTAGAATGTACCAGGAGACTGCCACCCTGGCTACGCTGAGACTATAGGAAGACTATAGGAAGGATCATACTAGTTTGCTCTAAGCAGGCGAGTGTGACCCTCTCAGTACAGGAGAACAAGATACTCAGAATCACCCTGGTGCAGATAATAAATAAGAAGGACCTTGTGGGTACCATCTTGATTACATGAAGCCCATGAAGTTAAGATGTATTACTTTAGACCAGACCCCCCCTCTCTCTCTCACGTGTTTTACATAAGAGATAATCTCCGGATTAGTCCTTGATGTAACCTTTGTTTCAACCTGCAATAGGGTGTGGCACTGCTCTTCTACACTCTGTTTAGGGTTCTTTGTTGACATGACCCTCCCTGTCAGATTACTTTGGTGTATATAAGGGGACTGACTTGAGTCCCCTTGGTCTTTTGCTTTTGGCTTCTGTGACTTTTGTCTCCTTGGCCTTTTCTTTTGGCTATTGGCTTTTGACTTTTGGCTTTTTGCTCTTTGGCCTTTTGCTCCATCTTCTGGGTAGGACTCAGCTTGGGTGAGATCCTCTCTCTTTGTTGGGAAACTTAGGCTCTTTTGTATGGTCTGAGTTCAGACCAGAGCTAGAGTTTGTTCATTATATTGGAGTGCTGTCAAAGAACTTTTGTACTATTAAAAGCCTTTTTTGGAGCTGTGCCGGACTCGTGAGTTTTTATCTGTTCCCCGGCATCCTCGGAGGTAGAAAAGAACTTCTGCCCTGACACTGTCGGAGACCCCGGTGGCATCCCCAACAATAACTCATTCATGGCTTCACAGGAAAATAAGGGTTAGAGTAATAAGGGTGCTTGCCTTTCATGTGGTCAGGCACTACCCTGTATAGTCCTCACCAGCCCTGGCCTTATTAGATGTGATCACTACGTGCAGACACAGAAGAAAGCCCTGAGCACAGTCAGGTAAGCCCCCAACAATAAAATAATACAACTCTAATCAACTACAAGTAATAATAATTTTGGATAAAATAATTTTTTAAAACTATCCTTCAAGGTCTGTGCATGAAGATCTAGGCAAAATTAGTATATTTATTATTGAGTGATGCCACATCTATTAGACCTGGATTTTTGCATTGCTGATGGGGGATTGTTCTTCTTCCTATAAACCATTTACATATCCTTAGGCCTAATGTTTGGGACAAACATATTTTATTCTTGTGTAAACAGTAAAGGAGTGTGGGGAGCAGGTACCTGTGAGTGAGTTTAAATCTGAACTGATTGCTTCTGTACATCCTATCATATTTTCTGACAATAAACCCCAGCACCATTTAGATTGAATCTAATACCTCATACCCAGGTCCACAACTAGGGACTGGATGGTACTAGGAAGAGAGCCACCCTGGCTATGAAATGAGAGCCTTAGTATTAATGCTGCTCTGACCCAAAAGATTAAAGGATAGGTCACAATGGGGCCTGAATGACCTCCCAGCACGAAGCAGGTAAAACACTTAAGAAGTGCCCTGGGCAAAGCAAGTGTTTTTGTTAACTTAAACAGGACCTTGAGGGGGTTGGAAGATATGATTGGTCGGATATGGGGAACATAGTTTGAGTTATATGATGTGATCTCCCCATGAACGTTTACCCCATATATTTATCCTCTGTGTAGTTATTATACCTGTCTCTCTCTCTCTTTCTCTCTCTCTCTCTCTCTCTCTCTCTTTCTCTCTCTCTCTCTTACTGTCTTTGCATAAGAAAACTAAATGCATTATTGGATTCTTTATCAGCCTGGGAGAGGAGCAGTGCTTGACATTAGCATCTCTTAAGCTTGAGTCAGGGGCCTGGCACCCCTGGGAATTTGCACCAATAAAGAGCTGGTGTTGACTTTGTGAGGCCCTAGGGCAGGGGAATGACGCTTTTGGCTGTGGTGGATGGGGAGAGAGAGTACATAGTGGGAGAGAAACGCACATGTGCGGGGTGAGCTCTTGGACATCACACATGGTCAGGGAACTTGGTTGTCAGCACATAATCTGTGTGAGTCTGTCGGCCAGTGTGGTGGTGGGAGAACATACGTAGCTTTTGGTGTAGAGTGAAATTGGCTGAAGTAAAAAAGCTTTCAGATTATCTAAAATTTCAGATTATCATAGGTCATCGGTCCCCAAGTGTGATCAGGGAAACCAACAGACCCCAGTACTTTTGGGAACCCACATAGACCCAACAATTTATAGAAGTCATTATAGAGTCGGGCTGTAGAATTGCTAATACTTCTTACAACAGGAATTATCTTGTATAGTATAGCTTTGATCGCCTTGATTTTAGAAAACTACATGTATGAGTATGATAAAAATATGATAAAAGATAAAAGTTGTCTTCATGTAAACTTTTTTTATGGTGCCTTTGGGCTATCTTGCATGTGAAAGGACATATTGAGATGATACTGGTGCCCATTGGAGTAATCGATGATCTGTGGGAATTCAAGTGATCAAATGATCAAGCTTCATGAGAATGTAATTTCAAAATAGAAAATAATTTTTTTATGACTACAATTTATAATTGATTAGTCATTTATCATCCATCAAATCATTCAGAAAATATTTGTTTTCTTATGATTGGATGGATGATAAATGACTAATCAATTATAAATTGTAGTCATAGAAAATTATTTTCTATTTTTAATATCATTGAAAATGAAAATAAATCCTTTTCTGTTCTCAGATTACCTGTGTTCTAACAGTTTTATTTGCTCTTTCAGAAGCTAGTATGTTTTTTGAAATTGCATGTTGTCTTTCTGTGGGATAACTAATAACATGATATAAACTTTTTGTTTATTTGTCAACCTACGGATACACTTCACATGATTTATGACAGGGAGGAGCATTTTACTGTCTAGTTAAAAGAATGACATATTAAAACTCGGATTTATATTATACTTACACTAAATAAGATTTCTCTTAGGTTGTGGTTTAAGATTTGAACAAGACTTTAGAGAGTTTATGCCTAAAGTCATTTTCAGTGCTCTGAACTGTTATCTTCCAACTCTCCATTTTCTCTCAGAATCCATTTGCTACAGTGAGTATCATTTTATTATTGTGCTTCACAAATACATTTGTACCTCCACAAAATCTTTATATCTCCAATCTACCCTGATATCAGGCAAGAAAATCCTCTGATATATTTTCTTTCATGAGGTTAAATGGGTTTTCCTTTTGCTCGTCTAGTAGTACTCATACTTTGACCACCACAACTCTTGTTTTGATTACAGTAGACCAGCCATTCATTTTTTTTCTGAACCATTAACTGGTAATTTTGAGATCAGATACAATTTTTAGTTTTGGTTTTTAGACCACAACCAGTGGTGCTTGGTAATCACTCATGTGGTCCCCCTGCTTTGTCTCTCAGCCTTTGAATTTTCAGTGTGTCTGTGCATACACACATGTATATTTTAATTTGACACAGTGCTTAATATATACTATAACTTCAAAATACATTTTAAAGGAATAGGGAAAATACTCTTATATGTGATTATTAAACATCATGCTGTTTAACTTTAAGCCCACAACCAGCTCAGGGTTTATTTCTGACTCTGTGCTCCAGGATCACTCCTGTTAGGGTTTTGGGGGACCATGTCAAATGCCGGAGATTTAAGACAGATTGATCAGATGGAAGGCAAATGCTGTACCCACTGTACAGTATTTCTAGTTCATAGTTTAAATCAAGATTGAGTTCATGGAAAAAACTTATAAAAGGGAACGCCTGTGGTGCCGAGGATTTAACCTGGGTCAGCACATGCAAGGCAAGTTTCCTTCCTGCTATACTATTTTTCTGACTTCTATTTAAGATGTTTTTTAATAAATATTACATATGGTAAAAGCATAAAATTATTTTGGGTACATTGGTACTTGAAATATTATAAAAGAGAAAGTGACTATCTGATTAATGTTACCTTTAAGTTTACATGAAAGGGTGGGGATGATATGTTGTAACAACAATGGACACAAACTCTGAAGAAGATTCAGCAGAGAGGAAATTTAATAAGCCAAAAATGTATAAACAAAATACAAACAGCAAATATACCTGTGAATAAAAGGCTAAAACAAATATATATATATGCATATACATATACATATACATATACATATACATATACATATACATATATATACATATACATATACATATACATATACATATACATATACATAGATATATAGTAAAAATATTCATGTGTCTGATTTTTAAATACAGGAAATGTTATATAAATGATTTCAGGAAAATAAGCAATACACTCCAAGAATATGTAAGTGATCTATAGGTTAGATGATAAAAGCAAAACACTCTAATCCTTGGTAAATGTTCTTTGTCCTTCATTTAGGAGACAGATATAAGTGAAGTTTACTTATAAAACCATTAAATATTAAAATGTTATAGCTTGATAGAGAGCTATAAATGTTAGATTATATAAAGACAAAACATTTGATACAAAAATATAAACACAAAGGATACAAACCCATGGGAAGAACACACAGAAAGCATATAAAACAGCTAAAAGATTAATAGCTATAAAGATTAGGCAAGTCTATATAAAAGAAAAAGAATACCCACAGAGAAAATTATGTACACCACTGTCCCATTCATTTATTTATTTTCTTTGAATGTCTAAGTGATCAATTCAAAATATTACAATTTTTTTTTTTTACAATTAAAAAGTTCATGTTTGGGTTTTGGTCATACAGTGTTTCAGCACCCGTCCCTCCACCAGTGCCCATCTCCCACCAACAACATCCCCGGTTCCCTCCCCTTCCCCAGCCCTGCTCCATGGCAGGTTCTTTATTTCTTTGCCTTTCTCTCTCTTTCTCTTTTCCTTCCCTTACAGACTATGGATTACAGAACATACATTAAAAGGTTGTCATGTGTATCCTTTTTGCCTCTATTTGATGCTCAGTTCTAGGTTGGCATTAGTACTATCGACAATTGTTAGCACCCTGTTCCATTTTCTGTCTTACCTAGCCTCTGACTCCCACACGTTTGTGATAATTTCCACCTTTGACAAGACCTCCCGATATATGCTTCACTTGACCTTGGATATTGGTATCATAATATGTACATATATATTTATGCCATGCAAATAAATGCAGTCATTCTGTATCTGTCTCTCTCCTTCTGGCTAATTTAGCTCAACATAATCTTCTCCATGTCCATCCATTTATAGGGAAATTTTATAACTTCATTTTTCCTAACAGCTGCATAGTATTCCATTGTGTAGATGTACCAAAGCTTCTTTATCCAGTCATCGATTTTCGGGCACTCTGGTTGCTTCCAGATTCTGGCTATTGTGAATAATGCTGCTATGAACATAAAAGTAGGGATGGTGTTTCCGCTGCGTATTTTTGGTTTCCCAGAGTAGATTCCCAGGAGTGGTATGGCTGGGTCAAATGGGAGTTCAATTTCTAGTCTTTGGAGGAATGTCCATATTGTTTTCCAGAAAGGCTGTACCAGCCGGCATTCCCACCAACAATGGATGAGTGTCCCCTTTTCCCCACATCCACGCCAGCACTTGTTGTTCTTGCTATTTTGAATATGTGCCAGTCTCTGTGGTGTAAAGTGGTATCTCATTGTTGTTTTGATTTGCATCTCTCTGATGATTAGTGATGATGAGCATTTTTTCATATGTTTTTTGGCCATTCGAATTTCTACCTTGCTGAAGTTTCTGTTCATTTCTTCTCCCCATTTTTTGATGGGGTTGTTTGTTTTCTTCTTGTAAAGTTCTACCAGTGCCTGATATATCCTGGATATTAACCCCTTATCAGATGGGTATTGGGTGAATATTCTTTCCCATTCTGTGGACTGCTTTTGTATCTTAGTCACTGTTTCTTTTGAGGTGCAGAAGCTTTTTAGTCTCAGGTAGTCCCATATGTTTATCTTTTCTTCTAGTTGCTTTGTTAGTGATGTTTCACCTTTGAAGATGCCTTTAGCTTCAATGTCGTGGAGGGTTTTTCCTATATTTTCTTCAATGTACTTTATGGATTCAAGTCTGATATTGAGATCTTTAATCCATTTTGATCTGATTTTTGTGCATGGTGTTAGACACAGGTCCAAATTCATTTTTTTACATGTTGCTGCCCAGTTTTCCCAACACCACTTGTTGAAGAGGCTTTCCTTACTCCATTTTAGACTCATTGCACCTTTATCAAAGATTAAATGATCATGTGTTTGAGGTTGGGTGTCAGGATACTCAATTCTATTCCATAGGTCCACAGGTCTGTTTTTATTCCAATACTATGCTGTTTTAATTACTACTGCCTTGTAGTAAAGTTTGAAGTTGGGAAAGGTGATGCCTCCCATCTTCGGAAAGAACTGTTAAGGATTCAAAAGGAATTCAAAGAAGCAATGGAATGCAAAAATCAATAAAATACAAGAGAACATGATAGAAGTGAGGGAAAATGCAAAGGGAAATAACAGATATTAAAAATGAGGTAAATGAAATAAAAACACGGTGGAAGGCCATCATAGCACAATAATAGCTACTGAAGAAAGAATTAGTGATCTCGAAGACGAGTTCCAAAGATTCTGTACACAACACCAGAAGATAGAAAAAAAGGCTCACAATTACCGAACAGACAACAAGAGATAATAGGGATAAGCCAGAAGAAACAACATACGAAGCATTGGGGTCCCAGAAGGGCAAGAAGAAAACCCTGATGAAGAAGAAACTGTCAAAGCCATCATTGCTGAAAAGTTCCGGAACTAAAGAATGCTTGCCTCAAGATCCAAGAGGCCCGTAGGATACCAGCTAAAAGAAACCCCAACAAGAATACTCCAAGACACATCTTAATAAAAATGACAAAAACTATAGATAGGGATAGAATACTGAAAGCAGCAAGATCAAAGAAGGAAATCACATACAAAGGAACATCTCTAAGATTTACAGCAGACTTCTCTGATGAAACACTCCGAGCCCGAAAACAATGGTGGGATATTGCGAAAAGGCTCAATGAACTGCAGGCTTCACCAAGAATTCTTTATCCGGACAGGCTCACATTCAGATATGAAGGAAAGATACACAACTTCATGGATAAGCAACAACTCAGGAACTTCATGGACTCAAAACCAACTTTTAAAGAAGGATTGAAGGGCCTACTCTAATGCGACCAAACCCATAAGCACAACAAACACAAAAAGAAAGATGGCACAAAATCCAATGACAATAATCTCTCTCAATGTCATTGGTCTAAATGCACCAATTAAGAGACACAGAGTGACAAAATGGATTAAAAAATTGAACCCAACATTCTGCTGTCTACAAGAAACGCATCTGAATAAGCAGAACAAACACAGACTCAGAGTCAAAGGTTAGAAGACCATTCTCCATGCAAACAACTCCTCTAAAAAGGCTGGTGTGGCCATATTAGTATCAGATAATATAGACTTCCAGGCTGAAAAAGGTTAGAAGGGACAACGAAGGCCACTTCTTATTAATTAAGGGGTATGTACACCAGGAAGAAATTACACTACTAAACATATATGCACCCAACGAGGGGTCAGCAAAATACATAAAACAACTGCTAAGAGACCTCAAAGAAAACATTAACAGTAGCACAATAATAGTTGGAGACTTCAACACTGCTCTATCAACGATGGATAGATAAACAAGACTGAAACTCACCAAGGAAATATTGGACCTGAAGGAAGAAATAGAAGAAAGAGAGCTAGTGGATATATACAGGGCTTTTCATGCCAAAAAAGCTGAGTACACATTTTTCTCTAGTGCACATGGAACATTCTCCAAGATAGACCACATGCTGAGCCACAAAGGCGTACCTCAATAAAATTAAAAAAGATAGAAATTGTGTCAGCTATCTTTTCAGACCATGATGCACTGAAAATGGAAGTTAACCGTACACAGAAACAGGGAGTCAAACCAAACACCTGGAAACTGAACAGCTCACTGCTGAACAACAAATGGGTCATAGAAGAAAACAAACAGGAAATCCAAAGATTTCTGGAAACAAATGAAAATGAAGATACCAATTATAAGAACTTGTGGCACACGGCAAAAGCCGTGTTAAGACGGAAGTTTATAGCTCTGCAAGCATTCATCAGGAAACAAGAAAGGGCCCATATAAATAACCTGACTACTCAGCTGAAGACATTAGAAAAAGACCAACCAAAGGAGCCCAACCCAGGCAGAAAAAAAGGAAATAATAAAACTTAGAGAGGAAATCAATGAGTTGGAAACCAAAAAAGACAATCCAAAAGATTAATGAAACCAAGAGCTGGTTTTTTGAAAAAATAAACAAGATTGACAAACCATTGGCAAGACTTGTAAGGACAGGGAAAGAGAAAACCAAAATAAACAGAATCAGAAATAAAAAAGGGTGACATCACAACAGAAACCACAGAAATCCAAAAGATCATCAGAGATTACTTTGAGAGCCTGTATGCCGTGAAACATGAGAATCTAGAAGAAATGGATCAATTCCTGAAGTCCTATAACCTCCCACGGCTGAAACAAGAAGACCTCCAATACCTGAATAAACCCATCACCATCGAGGAAATAGAAACAGTAATTAAAAGTCTGCCCAAACACAAAAGCCCAGGTCCAGACGGATTCCCTAGTGAACTCTACCAAACCTTTAAGGAGGACCTACTGCCAGTCCTTTTCAAGCTCTTCCAGGAAATAGAAGAAACAGAAACACTCCCAAACAGCTTCTACAAGGCACATATCACCCTGATACCCAAAGCAGGGAGAGACAACACAAAGAAAGAAAACTACAGACCAATCTCCCTGATGAACACGGACGCTAAGATCTTCAACAAAATACTAGCCAACAGAATCCAAAGACTCATCAAGAAGATTATACATCATGACCAAGTAGGATTCATCCCGGGAATGCAAGGATGGTTCAACATTCGCAAGTCAATCAACATAATACATCATATCAATAAAAGAAAAAATAAAAACCATATGATCCTTTCAATAGATGCAGAAAAGCATTTGACAAGATCCAGCACCCGTTGATGATTAAAACGCTCCAGAAAATGGGAATTGAAGGGACTTTCCTCAAGATAGTTACAGCCATCTACCAAAAGCCCACAGCAAGCATCATTCTAAATGGGGAAAAGTTGAAAGCCTTCCCCTGTGATCAGGGACAAGACAAGGTTGCCTCCTCTCACCTCTTTTATTCAATATAGTACTGGAAGTACTAGCAATCAGAGAAGAAAAAGGACATCAAGGGCATCCAGATAGGCAAGGAAGAAGTCAAGCTATCATTATTTGCAGATGACATGATATTATACCTAGAGAACCCTAAACTCTCTACCAAAAAAACTCCTAGAAACAATAGACGCATATAGTAGAGTGGCAGGATACAAAATCAACACCCAGATGTCAGTGGCTTTCCTATATACAAATAACGAAAGAGAAGAAAAGGATATTAAGGAAACTATTCCATTCACAATTGTGCCACAGAAAATCAAATACCTAGGAATCAACCTCCCCAAGTATGTAAAGGACCTGTACAAAGAAAACTACAAGACACTGCTCCAAGAGATAAAAGAGGACACAAGGAAATGGAAACACGTTCCCTGTTCATGGATGGGGGAATCAACATTGTCAAAATGATAATACTCCCTAGAGCTCTGTACAGATTCAATGCAGTCCCTATGAGGATACTGATGACATTCTTCAAAGAAATTGACCAAACGCTCCTGAAATTTGTATGGAACAATAAACTCCCAAGAATAGCTAAAGCAATCCTCGGCAAAATATTACAATTTGGGGAGAATTTTAGCAAGAGCTGATGATTGACTTTCAACCTTTGCAGAGCAATGAAGCAGAGCTCTTTTTTAAAGCATAAGTGACACATTTTAGAAGAATTTTAGCATAAATTCAAATTTACGGTTTTTCTAAGAGTGTGGATATTAAAAAATAGTCTTTTAGGTAATATTTCAGTAAAATATACTTAAAACAGAAGCATTTTAAATGGTTATTTAAAATGTTATGGCTCTTTGCTAGAGTGATATCACAGCTGATAGGGTGTTTGCCTTGCACACGGCCAACCCAAGTAACCCCTTTGCATTGCTGGGTGTGATCCAAAAAAGCAAAAATAAATACATACATAAATAAATAAAGTAGTGATTCAACTACTATATATATATATGTATATATAATAGATATATAAATAAATTCAAAGTCTGCAATTTATTAATTTTATTTATGCAATAGATCTTTTGATTTTGTTCTTGGGCCATATATGTATATATACATATATACATTATGTATATATACATATATACATATATGTATATATACATACATACAATAAAAATTATTCCTTCAAAAAGGAATCAAATCCTAGTATTTGTGAAAACATGAATTAAACTTTAAAACAATCTGCCAGAAGAAATGAGTCAACACAGGAAGGGGAAAAAAGGACTGAACTCATTATCCGTGAATCCTAAAAAACACTTCTTCCCTAAAGCAAAAGAAAAGAAACAAATTCGTAGTTCTCAACATGGGGGTGGAAGTGCTCAAAAGGTACAACTTCAAGATCACTTGTATCACTTGTCTTCCTTTCTTCATTGATTGACTCGAGCAGGCACAAGTAACATCTCCACATGTCCTGTCACAAGCAAGTGTAGCCAAGGACATCTGCTCGCCCCCAGGAATACGAAGAGCCTCAAACCATTCCTTCAGTGCATGGTATCACTTGTATCACTTGTCTTCCTGTTGTTCATTGATTTGCTTGAGCAGGCACCAGTAACATCTCCATACGTCCTGTCACATGCTAGTGTGTCGGGGCACTCCCCCGGGGTCCCTGACAGTGCCGGGAAGCGAAGTTCCCTTCTACCTCCGGCCGGCGAGGAATGGATGAAAACTCAGGAATCCGATGCAGTTTTAAAAGGCTTTACTTATCACAGGTTCAGGCATACAAATCAGCAAAAGGAAAAACCCGATGCTTAGGATTCCAGGCTAGAACCCCAGCCACGTGTAGGCCAAGATGGCGACCACCACGTGTAAAGGAGAAAAAGCCTTCCCAGGGGAATGAGCGCTCACAAGGAGACAGATCCCACAAGGAAGAAGGAAGGGAGAGCGGGAATCGGCTAGTTTATATCCCTGTAACTCAGACCTTCCTCCCACTGTTATGGAAAGCAGGGAGGGTCCAATGCCCTTAGGTAATCCCTCCCTGCACCTCACCTAGGGCCTTTACTGTGCTAATGTTTTGAGCCGAAATCTGGTTAGGAATGCTTTTGAAGTGTAGAGAAGGGGTTTCTGAGATGGCATGTCTCTGTACCTTGACCAACACCAATGCCAGTTAAATATTTCTCCAAGCCTTCACAAGTCTCCTCTACTTCATTGTAGTTTTATATTTTAGTTGCCTTTGAGTATATCAGGGAGCCATGCTTGTTTGCTTGGAAGCAAACAGCATTTCTCTCTGGTCTAATTACTTAGGGGTCCTATGTGGCCAGGCTAATATGCTGGTAAGATCTAGCTAGTCCCACGATGATTGTGATAGCATGGGAGAATATTTATACCAGCTAGTACATCATACATGGTCGGATAAACTGCCACATTTAGACTACCCCCTTATCTACAGAGTGATTTGTGGGAGGCAATCCAGAGCAGATGCAGCGGCACTTAGGAGTCCTGCAACACTAGTGTAGCCCAAGGGCATCTGCTCGCTCGAAGAACATAAAGAGCCTCAAACTAGTCCATCAGGTCATGGGAATGAGGTCTAAATTTGTTACTGGTATATGGCATATCAAATACGACACCGGTAGTTTGCCAGGCTCTGCCGTGCAGGTGGGATACTCTTGTATTCACCTCTCATCTTGTTCATTTATTGATGAGCCTGGCTTGTGATCAGCTCTTCTGCTGGGTGGAACTCTGATGAGTGAGAAGTCCGGATGTGGAAAATGGTGGCCCTCATGGTTGGGGGTTCCTCTGGCTTCTTGCAAGGCACTGCTGTGGGTCTGAGTGTCTCTCATCCTGGGTTGCTGGCTGTGGTGGCTGGGAGCTTGCAGCCATGCCTGTCGACAACTTTAAGATATCAAATAATAAATTCTGGGTAAGTCACATAAGTATGGTCACTGAAATTAATAGCTATAAATAATAATATAAAAAGTAATTCTAAATTGTATATCTGAAAACTGCACAGAAAATAGACTAAAATTTCACATATAAAATGTATAATGGGGCCGAAGCGATAGCCCAGCGGGTAGGGTGTTTGCCTTGCACGGGCCGGGCTGTGTCAGCCTGGCTTCGATCCCCAGCATCCCATGTGGTCCTCCAAGCACCGCCAGGAGTAATTCCTGAGTGCAGAGCTAGGGGTAGCTCCTGAGCATTGATGGGTGTGACCCCCCAAAAAAAAATGTATAATGGGAGAAGGCAGAGTATAATACAGGGATGAGGGCACATGTTTTGTATAAAGTTAACAAATGTTGCTTCCCTATACCACATGCCACCTCAAGTATCTTCAGATGTGGCCAATGAGACACCTGAGTATCTGTCACCAAGATGACACTGGTAATCCATGACACTAAGCACCTGGCCAGGAGTCCACCTTTTGGGCCTAACATTGAAGTACCCCTCTGGCCCACCAAAATTAGATTTTTGATTTTCTGTTCTTAAGTTGTATGTCTGAATTCTGTTTGTTTTCCACACAATCACTTTATCAGATATATGCTTACAAATATTTCCTTAATAAATTTTCATTGGCGTTATTTATTTTGACACAGAACTTTTTGATTTGCTATCATCCCTGCAGTTTTATTTTAATTCAGTATAAAATATTTTCCATTTTTTCCTTGAATTTGTGAATTATTCAGATGCATGATATTGCTTTCTAAATAATTTGTGATGTTACATAGTTACTTTTAATCATGTTCAGTTTAATTATTTTATAAATCAGAAAGCAAGATATGATTCAAAATATCTGTAAAGAAGAAGGTACATTGTTTGTTTTACCAATGTGATAGTTTAGTGAATTTTTTTTTGGTCTATCTTTCAAACAACTTTCCTCCTACTACTTATATCTGGAGCATTCCACTTGTGTCGCAAAGTCCAGTTCACTGATTGTGTTCTGATTTCTACATCCTTGATGGTTTTCTGCCTTCCCAGTATTGAATACTCTTTAGTGCAATCATGAGTTAACTTCTATGATTTCTATTATTTCTTATACTGTATTCTCAATATTTCTAACATTAGATACAAAGACACAGTTATGATCAGGAATTTCTCCTGCTTTATTTTTGTGTTGTTTGTTTTTTGTGTTTCTGGGTTACACCTCAGAGTCAGTTACTCATGACTGCACTTAGGAATTACTCCTTGTGGTACTCAGGAGACCAAATGGGATGCTGTGGATCACCTTATAAGTCATATAAGGCAAATACCCTGCCTGCTCCACTATCACTTTAGTACCATGTTGTTCAGTTTTTAATGTTTGGTTTTAGTTTTTAAAATATATATTTCATTATCATGTAGTTTCCTACTCAGTTCAAGAGAGTTGCCTCTTATTAGGGTCTTGTTTGTGATCTTTTTCCCTGACAATCTGTTTATATTTTGTGTTTTAGGAGTTTGCAACATATTGGACTTCTTATTTTTCTATGTAACTTGTGTACTTATTTTTCTGTCCTCTATACGTTTGTTCTTGCTGAGTTCCATTCATTGCAAGTATGTGTAATTCAAGTGTAAGTTGCAACTTTACACAAAGGTGTAAATGATCCCTTTCTTGGAGCTGAAGAAATAGTACAGCAGAGAGGACTTTGCCCTTGCACAAGGCCCACCAAAATTCAAACCCCCGCACCTATATGGCTTCCTGTTCACTGTCAGGAATATTCTTTGAGCTCAGAACCAGGAGTAAATTCTGAGCAATGTTGTGTGTTGCCTAAAGAAGAGCAACTAATTTCCTGCTTTTCTGCTTCTTCCTCTCCAAAATATTTTCTAAAATCTTCTAAGCCTCCATATTTTAATTTCTTGTAGCCATTCTTAAAACTTCAACTTTTAACTTCCCCACACTATAGCAATTTCCACAACTAAAAGTATTGAGTAGAGATGTGATAGGAGAAACAGAGCTTCTGGGAGGGTGTCTCCCTCTGCCTCCTCCTTGGTAGTTCCCGCCACAGAGGGCATACTATAACCTGTAGTTGGAGAACTGCAAGAGTTTGTAATACTCTCATCTTGCAGCAGTGGGTTTCAAGTATATCAATGAGGTAGGGAGTACACGTAAAAATGAGAAAATCAAAGAATAGAATCTGTAAAAATGTACTTGCAATTTTGATCAGTAGTATCAGCCAGGGCATTAGGAACCTGGAAGCTGTTTATTGCCCAGACTCACTCTGAGCAGAGCAAGGATATTCTAATAATTTCTATTTTGCTGGAGAGCTACTGATTTTCTGAGTAGAATAGTGATTTTTTTCTCCAGGAATTTTCTTTTTCATTGCACTCTGGCTTGAAGATTTGCACCTACCTCATATCCCAGCAGAGATACATAGAAAACAACACAATAAAATACATAGGTTAAGGAAATTATAGCCTTGTCACCTTCCAAGTCCACCAGCTTTTATTCACCATACAGTGTCTTCTGATCAAATTTTGTACTTTATATAGAAAGGAAGAAAGACAGAAGAGGGAAAAGATAATATAACACGCTTAAAAGTCTAAATATCTCAGGTAGTTGTTATTCCCTTCTCCAGTGCTATTTATTTTATTATTGTTCATAGCTTGCTATGGTTGATTGCTTTGTTTTTTTAGTTGGACAAAAGTATCATTAAAATGTTTTTTCTCAAATACTACTACTTTTATTCTGAAAAATAAAAAGCTAAATGATTTCCCAATTCTTGCTTCAATTTCTATTCTATCCCTACTTCCCAAACGTATCACTGCTAATTGTCCAATATGTTTATGTACACATATGTGCATCTTTAATATCATAGGAAAATAATGAAAATAACGATTGCATAATGAAATAGGTATGCAATCTCACAATATCACAGAGTTCCTCCCATCACATGTTTAATCAAAGGTACTATTTGATCCAATATTAGACCACGGAGTTCTATTCATTTTGAACATAGCTATACTATATTTCCTGGTATAGATGAATATTATAAATTGTTTGACTTATCCATATAAGACACTTCCCATTTTCCTTCTAATTAGTAACTTTTTCTGCCAAACCACAGTTTAACAGAAATAACCTACAGTAATGTCTTCTGAATGCTTTTACTGGCTACTTTGGAGACGTTGCTCTTTGTTGAAGTCATGGCAAGCCCATATAATTGTGATTTAGGTAAGAGTTGGGGAGCACATGTTGGGCAGTTCTAAGTTTCTGGGTCTTATATAGCAGCAGTAGCAAACTTCCAACTCTGTATTAGGAAATGTATATGTTTCTCCTATCAATAGCTGATAACATTATAATCATAATAAGATGATGTGAAAAACATCTTTATTGTTTAATTACTTATTTTTCTTAGTTTAAAATCTGTATATGAAAACTCTAAACTCATTGACTATAATTTATTTAAATTTCTTCTGTGAAGAGCACAAAAAATACACTTCTAAAACCATATATGACTTTTTCAAGAAAATGTTAACATTTGCATAGTGACTTAGACCTAAGTCTACACTACGTTTCTGCATGCTGTATACAGTTTCTCTAACAGTGATGATTAATGAACTGCTTTAACTTCATGGAGTTATATGGTTTGTGTCACTGTTGCATGCTAAGACACTTCATTTTAAATATATATATTAAAAAACTAAAATATAAATCATATATAAAACTATAAAACATAATAAATATGTACATATATTTTAAAACATCATTTTATATTTTATATATATCTAAATTTCAAAGAAAACAAATTTCAGGTCGTCACTGGGACTTTGTAGATGATCACACATTTGATACACACCATCCCTTGTGCCTACAAAAATAATTTAGAACCCAATTCCCTGTAACTCCAGTGCAGGGAGATGAAGATGTCCCCTCTGCTTCGTCTCTGCACAGTGCTGAAGCATCTTCTCATATACAGCAAGGCCAGGGTGAATGCATGTACTGTGCTTTCCAAAGATGATGTTTTAGGGAGAAATAAAATATGTGGTTCAGGTATGTTTGGTTTCACATTTAAGCCAAGCTTACAAGGCGAGTAAGCTGTCGCTTCCAGCAAAAAATATTTTCCCAGAAATCATGATAGATGGGTATTCTGTTTCCAACTCTACACGTTTATGTCTTGTGCCTTCCTAGTTAACTCCCTTGGAGCATACATCTTTCATGAATCAGAGTGCAATCTCCAGTTGCTTTGTGATGTACATTGTTGTTTATAAAGTTAACTGCTAACACCTTAATTTTGAAAAAGAGGAACTTATGGACAGAGGTAGAAAGTTGTAGCAGTGCCAGATAGCAAATCATAAATAAAAGAAAACAATTAAAAAAGCATTCTATGTTGACAAAACCCAAAGGCATTTAGTAAGACAGTAAGCCACAGTGATATATCTATGTTTGAGGGAATCCAGGGAGTGGGTGTGTGAAAGAGAGCAAAGCAGATATGGAAGATGTGATTGAACGGAAATGACAGTGTTTAGCAAGTCACAGAATCAGCATATGTACTTTGGTAAGTGATTAAGGAAAAGAGCAGCACTAAATAGACAGTTGTTTCCCTCAGCAGAGACATAAGTTTGAATAATATGCTTTGGTAGTAATATCACAATGATATGTAAATAGCAATAAATGCTAAGGGCTCAGATTAGATCACTAAGCTCCCATTGTGGCATTAAATTTTCATCGGATCAGATAGGGCCTCCGTATCCAGTTGTCAACTCTACTCACATTTCAGCATGGGGATGTGTGGATGGAATCATTGATTCTGCACCTCCAAATCACCTGAATCATGGGATGACATCGTAAGTTTGTACTGGACAAGGTTCTCATGTGCATAAGGACTGTATACAAGTGCATAGGACTGTATACAAGTGCAAGGTTCTCATGTGCATAAGGACTGTATACAAGTGGCAGCATTTGTGCTGATGAACATTTGGGAATCCCAGTAAGAGATGGAAAGGAAAGGTGAGAAGAATGTGAGTAGAGGAAAGAGAGTCACCCTAGAATATCAATTCCAAAAGTGTTTGAGTCAGTCCCCTCCTGGGGAGGCTGTCATGAGTCACGTGGTGCTGCATTGTAAAACTAAAGACCGAGTTGGCATGTAGGACCAATGAACCTGTTTGAAATAAAATAGTGATGCCCCCTCCTTGCATCTACTGAATATTCAACTTGGCCAGTCAGAGGACTGAACAAGGGCAGAAGTCATCTGGGCACTGCCAAGCCTCATTGGGAGCATGGCACTGAGAACTACAGCCTGCTGCTCACTGTGTAGGAAAGGGGATTAGATGGCCTTGGAACCTATAAGGTCACTGCTCTAAGCTGTGTGACCCTCCTTGTGGAGGATGCAGGAAGCGATGCAACTGAACACCACAGGGTTCCAAAGAATACATCACAGAGCAGATTGGAAAGAGAGCCAAATCTGTGAGACTTAGGGAAAAGCACACCTCTGTGAATGATTTCCCTGGAAACCCATGGAACATTTGAGAAAGCAATTTGACATCCTTGATCAGATGCTGGAGATAGCAGGCTGTCCAATAAAGAACAAATAGCCAAACTGGGGCAAAGTAATACAAAATTCAGGGGCAAAAGATGAGTGAGAAAAGCCATGTTAACTTTGTCATAGCAGAAATAAAGAACTAAAGTGGAGGGAATTCTGAGAGTAGATGATGCTATTTCCTGAGATTTCCCTGGGAATTAGCAGCAGATTATCTGAGAACATACAAGGTTTGATTTTATTGCTTATATTTCATTTGTCATAGAAATATTCGGTTTGCTTAAATTTAAATAATATTAAATTACCCTCTAGACTTAGAAAATTATTCCCATGTCCAGTATCAGACCTACATTTTTTTTGGCTTTTTTGGGTCACACCCGGCAATGCTCAGGGGTTTATCCTGGCTCTGCACTCAGAAATTACTCCTGGCGGTGCTTGGGGGACTATATGGGATGCCGGGGGATTGAACCCAGGCCTGCATGAGCCGGCCGTGTGCAAGGCAAATGCCCTACCCGCTGGACTATTGCTCTAGTCCTAGGCCTACATTTTTAAAGTATACCTAATATCTTTTTAATTGATTAATCTAAGGCTAATCTGCAGGGGTGCCCGCCCAGGGACACCAGATGTTGGGGAAGGCCCCAGGGCATCCCCAACAGTGCCGGGAAGCGAGTTCCCTTTTACCTCCGGCCGGTGGGGAAGGGATGAAGACTCAGGAATTCAATGCAGTTTTAAAAGGCTTTACTTATTACAAGTTCAGGCATACAAGTCAGCAATAGGAAAAACCCGGTGCTTAGGATTCCTGGCTAGAACCTCAGACATGTGTAGGCCAAGATGGTGGCCACTACGTGTTAAGGCCCTGTAAAGAGGAGACAAAGACAAGACTCCCAAGAAGACTGAAATCCCCAAAAGAGGCGCAAAAAGAGGCCCCAAAAGAGAGAGAGCATGAGAGGAAGCAGACTGGTTTTATACCCCTGCAACTCAGACCTCCCACTATTATGGGAAGCAGGAAGGGTCAAATGCCCTTAGGTAATTTCTCCCAGCACCTCATATAGGCCCTATTATATGCTAATGTTTTGAGCCAAGATCTGCCTGGAAATGCCTTTATAGGGTAGGGAAGAGGGTTTCTGAGATGGCATGTCTCTGTACCAAAGACTAATACTAATGCCAGTTAAATATTTCTCCAAGCCTTCACAAGAGTCTCCTCTACTTCACCGTAGTTTTGTACTTCAGTTCTCTTTGAGTTATCAGGGAGCCATGCTTGCTTGGAGGCAAACAGCATTTCTCTCTGGTCTAATTACTTAGAGATCCAATGAGGCCAGGCAAATATGCTGGTAAGATCTAGCTAGTCCCACGAAGATTGTGGTAGCATGAGAGAATATTTATACCAGCCAGTACAGAATATATGGTCAGATAAACTGCCACATTTAGACTACCCCCTATATAGAAGTGAGGTCACAGGAGGCAATCCAGGGCAGATGCAGAGGCTCTTAGAGGAGTCCTGCAACACTAATCAAAGAGGGATTGTACCTAATCCAAGTCCAATGTGATGCTTAACAACCATGTTGCATTGAACAATGACCTCCTTGCCCATTCATATTTTTAGTTTATAAAACATAATTGTTAGATTATTTTTTATTCTTAGAAGATTTAATAATAAGGCATGTAATGTATGTTTGCTACTGCCTAGTGCAAACAAGTTTAGAATGTTAACAATCAAATTTAAAAAAAGAAAACTTGTAGTAAAAATAAAGGTAGTTTATTTTAATCAAAATAAGAAAATGATTCTCACCGGTCCACTTATCAAAGGAATTGGAAAATATTTTGTCACAAAGCTTTTAGCTTGTTCTTAAAAATTTATCATTTTCTAGAGATTTCTTGGTAATAGGAGCCAAGGGGATTTTTCATTATCTAATCTCTCACAAATTTTAAAATATTACTTATTTTGATTTGGGGGCCACATCGGCAATGCTCAGCAATTACTCCTGGTACTGTGCTCAGGAATTAACCTAACAGGCTCAGGAAAACACATGAAATGCCAAGGATTGAACATGGGTTGTCTGTCTGCAAGGCAAGTACCCTACCAACTGCTCTCTTTAAAGCCTCTAATCTCTGAAAATTGTTTATCTTAACCTCCTACTATACCTGGTCTTCTGTCCAATATTCCTGACCCATAGATCAGGAAGTGCTTTGCTTCATCTCCACAACTGTACACGATTTTTCCATGTCACTTTCTGTTTTAGACACCGCCCTCCACTCTTCTTTACAATGCACAGACATGCTCTTCTTTTTTTTTTTTTCTTTTTTTTGGTCACACCCGGCGCTTAGGGGTTTCTCCTGGCTCTGCACTCAGGAATTACCTCTGGCGGAGCTCGGGGACCATATGGGATGCCGGAGATAGAACCGGGGCCGCACAGGCCGGCTGCGTGCAAGGCAAGCGCCCTACCCGCAGGGCTATCGCTCTGGCCCCCAGACAAGCTCTTCTGACTCATTCCTGTTTATCCTTCCAGTATTGTCTCAGAAACTTTCTTCTCTCCGAGCATTCTGACCCAGTGCTCTGAATCACCTTCTCTAGAGCATGTTTCTCTTCCATGACTTTTACCACACTGGATTATAACGGTGTGTTTTTCCTCATGAAATATATGGAAAGCTTCAATTCCCTGGGAAACAGCAACTATTAATGACTTTATTATTTTTTCCTAAATTTATCAGTTACTCATTGTGGGATAATACATAGTCACAAGCGTAGCAGTAATAAAAATTACGTTTATTTACTGATAAGATTCTATGGATGAAAGTGCTGGCCAAGTTGAGTTGAGTTCTTTATTTCAAGACCTAACATGGACATATCTTTGAGTGTTATTATAGCGTGAACTGGATAATGATAAGATTTTATACTCTCATACTCATTAACAAACTTCACTCCTATTTTCTATTACTCAAAGGCCACTCTTGAGTTCTTGACATAAGAATTTTTCCAACATGGCTTCATCCAAGTATGTGGACTGAAAAAATGAGTTTTTTTAATAAAATGGAAATTAAAGGCATAATTAACATAATCATGCAAGTGACATTTCATTGCCATGACCCTATTCTGTTGATTTAAGATAAGCCATGAGTCATCTGCACGCATAGAGAGGAGAGAGTCACATAAAATTGAAATCATTTAGATTGTCTACTAGTCTGCCCACCACAGAAGGGCCTGGACCAAGTTGAGCACTAAAGTAATAGCTACCGAATGAATGATTCATTCACTAATAAAAAGTTTCAAGTGCAGACTATCTTACACTAATATGCAAAAGACCCTTATTTTGAGTACAAAATAATGGATTAACTCATCTTGCTATATTAATGTTTTTTTCTGACTGGATTATATCTTCTTACACTCACTATCCTATCACTATCTTCCCGTTCATCATCGATTTGCTCAAGCGGGCACCAGTAACATCTCCATATGTCCTGTCTCATGCGAGTAGAGCCCAAGGACATCTGCTTGCTCCAGGAACATAAAGAGCCTCAAACCATTATATTAGGTCATGGGAATGACCTATAATATAATTGTTACTGGTATTTGGCATATCAAATACGACACGGGTAGCTTTCCGGCTTTCCAGGCTTGCCATGTGGGTGGCATACTCTTGTAGTCACCTCTAAATACAGCATTTATTGATGAACCCTAACCCTTACACTCACTACTGATTTTTAAAATAGAGTCATAAGTTATGACACATTATGCTAAAAATTTGCATCATAAAAACAAAGTAAGCAATAATAATGATGGTAAATAGCAATAAATTGAGCATTCAAGAGTTTCTTATACTTTCAAGCCTTATTGCTTACAAAACTTGTGAATATCACATAAGCAGACAACTGTACGCAGAATGTTCCATATAAACAAATTCATCATAGATTTTCTTCAATCTCTTGAATCATGTCTTTGATAGTACACAACAAATCTACTTTATATAGTGAACTTGGCTTTATTGAATTGTATAACAGGAAATAATTTTAACTTTCAATAAAAAGCAAGTGAAATAAGATAACATCAACCTTATAAATTTTGTATTTACAGTAACTTAAAATTGAGTAACTATAATCTAAGTCTGTTAAATTCTTTGTCCTTTCTCCTTTCTTCTTTCAGATATCTTAACCTTTTTTCTCTATTATTTCCATTCTTCTAAAGTAATACATGAGGAGCCCAACTAAGCAGTAGAGGTAATACCATAATTATGCTTAATAATCCTTGTCATATACATAGTACCTAATATTACAGACTACTTGTCCTGGAACATGCATCCACTATTTCCAAGGATAAATAAACTCTTTCAGAAGTGTATTGTATACGAGTTAATGTCTGCAAAGGTTAAAAACATCAAATTCTGAAATATCATGACCTGACATTAATGACCCAATAATAGGTTGACATTTGCAATTCTTTTTGGGGGTAATAGCCCACCATATGCAAAGATCAGCCACTGCATTTAGAGCTTATCTCAAAGGGAAAAATATGAGTAATAATCATACAAGGGAGGTTAATAACAGGTACAGGGCAGGCATAGCATTTTATCAGTCCTTCTAGAAAATGAACTGAGAATTGCTGTCAGCTTGATTGGGGAGCAGAAACGAAGAATGGATCCATATGGGAGGCATCACTCAGCTTCCAGTGTGTGTGTGAAGGTTGTTTGCAAGGTTACCTGCCTTGATGCAACATAAAGCTGATATTTGCATGTCAAAGCTTTGTTGCTTTTGTAACACACTGACACACAAATCATTGGCCCAGGGGTTTAAATCTCACAGATGTCTAAGCTCATTTAAAAATTAAAGAACAATAATTTGCGATCCATGGTGCCCCTCGTCATTTTGATTTTTTTTCCTGAGTTTTTTGTTTAGGCTTTATGCTTTGTTTAACCATAGAAAATTCTAACTTTTTGTAGACTTTGTTTTCCCTTCAAAAGCTGTATATTATTTGACAAGGAAATTCCTCATTGAGGTCATTGCATTATTACATTTTAAGATTCAAAATTAGCAACATTTATTCATGTGTAAAATCCCAGCTGTAAATAGCTCAGCATTAAAATGACATTCCATTTTTCCAGCAGCCTGGAAAAAAATGTGCGCTGCTTCAGGGCTGTGTCTCTGTCCTTCATTAGAAATCGCATCCACTAGCTACCACTTCTCAGAACAGATTGCAAGGGATATTTTTTTGCAATGCATTTTGCTTTATGAATTATTATATCAGAATTAATGACTTTACTATAAAATATTTTATGATGCAATGATGCAGTATACTTATAATGCCACTATAGGTTATATTTATTAGTGTTACTATCAATTATCATCTTTTCTCAGTAGAATTGAAAATATTGTATGTTGAAAATGTTAATATAAAGTCATATAAATATTTGTAAATGGTGAAGCAAGTGGAATTTCATTCTTTCAAGCTACATATATATTTGCAGTATTAGTGAGTATACTGAAACGTTGAAAAACAAATATTAAATTTTTGTCATTTCTCTTTGCATTCCCCAATGAATCTACTGGAAATGTTAAAGCTGAATTCTCATAATTTTAACATAGGACTTAGTCCCTATTTGCCTGGTTTATTCAATGCCTCTACTTTCACTTTTTCATTACCATTAATATTCTAAAAATAGTTTATAATCTCAACTCATATTATTCACAACTCTATAGGTTTTTACCCCGAGAGTCTAGAAAGCAGATATGCACCACAGATCTGAAACATTTAACAGCTTGAGTGTCCTTGGGCAATGGAGAGGAAGGCAAAGTCAATGATTGAACTGAAATTTTATAAAGGAAATGCAAAAATTAATTCTACAATATGTCAGAGGCCAAATCCATTATTTATATTTATTTTAAAACAGTAAATGATTAGTAGTATTTTGTAAGAAATATGATCTTATTTTTACATTATTATGTTAATGTTTTTCTGTTTTAGGATGTCAAAGATTAGGATGGCAAACAGTCAATAAAAAAGTCAGCATAGGCATTATATTATATATATATTTTTTTTTTGCCTGACTATTGAAAAAATACTTCTCAAGTATCCAAACACATGTAAATAAGTGACTTATTGTCTGCTCTTACTAATAAGATATTTAGTACAACAATTTGAAAATTGTTTAAAATTCAATGCTTAGATTCATTTTTCAGTTGAAGGTAGGTATTATAATAAGTGCAAGAATTTTTTATTTTCAAGACTAGAGTAAAGGTACTAGTGGGTAGGTCCTTATCTTGCATACAGATAACCAAGGCACAATCCCCAGCATCCCATATGGTCCCGTGAGGATTTCCAGGACTAATTCATGACACAGAGACAGAAGTAACATTTGAGCATCCCAGGGTAGCTCCAAAATGAAAACAAAACCCCATTTCTTTTTATATTTTTCTAGATAAGTTTCCTCAATTTTTTTCCACAAAAGTACATTGCATATACTTTATCTCAATTTTTCTATGATAAATGAAATTGAATTAATTATGTCAGTGATATCATATGCACATATATTGCATCAAGTATATACACATAATAATATAAAATTTAATAGCATATCTATTTTATAAAAATATTTAGATACTAGAGAAGTAGTCATATATTTTTATTTTTAGGGGATCTCTACAATTTAAGACTGATATGATAAGAGAATCATGCTGAGTGAAATAAGTCAAAAGGAAAGAGACAGATGTAAAATAGATTGCATTCATATGTCCATGTGGACTAAAACCCATGGACAGTAAAAACAAGGGCCAAAGGACTTGTCCATGATGGATGGATGCCACATGTAGAAGGGTGAGGGAGAGCAGGATACAGGAGGGACCAGTATGACAGTGAGTGTTGGAAATGATCACTTTGGACAAGAACTGACCTCTGAAAGTAGGTTGAGAATATGCATAACTTCTTAGTATGAATAACTTTATAACTGTGTATCTCAAAGTGATTTAAGAAAAAATTAAAACAAAAATAAATTGTTTCATCAAATACTGAGATAAAACACTGATAGGCAGAATTCCAACTAAAAGTATAAAAATTTTTATTTGTGAAACACATTTTCAGAATATATTATCTGTAGTTAACCAGAGATCTGGTGACTTTAAAAAGGTAATAAATGAAAAACTAATCTTTATGATTAAAAAAGATGTTATTTATTGAAAAAGGTTTGCTATATAGATATTTATTGCACTTGGAAATTGATGTTGCTGCACTTTTCCCTATCTCGGTTCCCTTCTTTTTCTTTCTCATGAATAATTCTTTTTAATAGGGTTACCAGTGCAGTAACCGCTAAATGTATGATTTTGAAAATGATACATGATAACCCCTAAATGTATGATGGTGAAGATAAAAGAAATCTACTTTCTTCTAATTAAAGAAGAAAATAGATTTATATAATAAGTATAGATTTATATAATAAAAATCTATAATATAGATTTATATAATAAAATCTATACTATAGATTTATTATATAGATTTATTATATATGGTTTGGACTCTTCGTATTCCTGAAACAACCAGATGCCATTGGACTACACTGGCATGTGATAGGTCAAATGGAAATGTTACTGGTGCCTGCTCGAGGAAATCGATGAACAACGGGATGTACAGTGATCTAGTGATAGTATAGATTTATACTATAAATAAATAGTATAAATGTTTATTTATAAATATCTATACTATTTATTTAGTATAAATAAATAGTATTTATACTAATAATGTATATCTTGAGGGTGACTTTAGAAGCAAGTGTTTTAATTTTTTACTACACTTGATCTTAGCCAAAAGGCCGAGTGATGTGTGTTTAATTTTTTTAAATGAAAAACCTTTAGTCCCTTAAATTTGTAGATTTTTTTTTTAACATGAATGTGTTGTAGTATGAAATTTGCCTATAAATGGATGGACATGGAAAGTATTATGTTGAATGAAATTACCAGAGGGAAAAGGACAGATATAGAATGACCGCATTCGTTTGTGGGATATTAAAAAATAGTATGATACTAATATCTAAGGCCAGGCAAGACATGAATCAGGACTTGTCAGTGGCTGGAATCTACCCCAAGTGTGTGGCAGTCAGAGGTTAAGTAAGCTGGAGAAGGGACCAGTGTGCTGATAATTGTTCCATGTGATAATACCGGCCTAGAACTGAGCACTGAAGGTGGGAAATTAATATACATGATAACCCCTAAATATGGAAGAAAGCAGGCTGCAGCTTTTATATCTTTACAATAAAGACAGCCCACACCAACAGGGAGCAGTTGGGGTCAATTGCCCCCTAAGTAACTTCTACCAGGACCTCACCTAGGTCCATTGAAATATTAATGCTGCCCAGCCAAGATTTGCCTTGGAAGTGCCCAAAAGGGTAGAATGGCAGAGGGGCATCTGTGAAGAACTGTATCTCAGAATACAAAGGCAAGCATCAGTACCAATGGATATTCTACAGCCAGGTATATATTTCTCCAAACCTTCATAAGATTCTCATCTTTACTTCATAATTGTTTTATATTAGCCTTTAGACTTAAAATTAGAGAGCCACACATGCTTGCACGGAGGCAAACAGCATTTCTCTCTGGTCTAATTACTTAGAAATTCCAATGTTGCCAGGTAAAATCTAGCTAGTCCCACAATGATTGTGGCAGCATGAGAGAACATATTTATACCAGCAAACATAGAACACATGAGAAGGTGTACTGTCACATTCAAACTGTCCTCCTGCCCCATCTACAACATGGTCTGCAGGAGGCAACTCCAGGCAAGATGCAGAGGCTCTGGGCAACAGTGTACTGCAACAAAAGTGTTTCTGAAGCAATTTTTATTATTCTCTTCCAAAAGAATTAAACTATTCATTTATATTTGAAAGCACTTAAAACTTAAGCGCCTCTTTCTCTCTGAAGACAGATTTTCCAAACACTTCTCACTTTAGACATATATTAGAGCAATAGTAATCATTCTCAAATAGAACATCTATGTGATATAAGACAATAATGTGGAATTTCGATCATAAGAGCTGTGTGAAAAGTTCTATATTCAATTCATGGTAACAATTTCCTGTTTTACTTTTTTTATAAACTCATAGTGTTCAATCTTTTATTCCAACTTACTATTTCATGCAAAAAAGTAAGGAGTTCTTAAATATTAGCGGGAGTACAATCAACTGGAGCGTTGACACATCAGATATGCTAGCTTCAGTATGAGCAAAGGTAAAGGGAACCTGATCAAATATTCTAGTCTTTTTAACTGGAACAAGGGGGAAGCAAGACTTCTGGCCCATAGAATTGACATTGCTATTTTAAAGGAAATAAAACCAGAATGCTGCTATTAAAATGAAGTCACAGTGACCACTTGGCACTTGTATTAGAGAAGTAGGAAGTATATTAACAGCATGCCGATTCATGGAATACTGTTATGAGGAAATCCTTTTATCCTGTTATTCAAAATGCAGGAAAATATAGTTTATTCTTTAGATACCAAGTTGAACATACCTGATAATATCAATTTTTTCTCTAGTTGGTAGATCATGTAATTATCTTCTAGATATAAATCAAGTGTTGGTTAATGTGCTGAGGAGTTGGCCAGCTTTGGAATCTTTATTGCTGGAAAGAGAACAAGCTGTGTAAGACATGTGAAAAGAATTTTGAACTTACAGTTAAATTTAAAGATTATACATAGGCATTTAGGCTATATTAAAGTATACTAGAAAGAAAATTGTCTAAAAAGTTTTAAGAATTTAGTTTCTTGCAAAATACTAATCCTTAGTAGCTTTCTGATCTGATATGCTTTTCGTTTGTTTTGCAGTAGAGGGAGAGAGGGGGCACACCTCATGTGCTCGGGGCTTATTCCTGGCCCTGCGCTCAGGGATTAGTTCTGCTGGTCTCGGAGGACCATATTGGGTGCCAGGTCAGTGGCATGTACCTGCTGTACTAGTTCTCTATTCCCACGATCTGATATGCTTAACCTCTCCAAAACTTAGTTTACATTCAAGTGAGTAAATTTCATTTTCTCTTCCAGCAAAATTTATAAGGATTTTGAATAAAATATGGCCTCAACTCCAAGGGATTTACAACTTACAAAAATGTCAGCTTAAGTTTCTATTTTATATTATTAATGTGCTTATTTAAATGCCTGAATTTTAATTTATTACAATAACAAGATATCTAGTGCAATAGTTGAATGGTTATATAATAGGTGTATGTAATTATGTTTGTATAGTAATTTAGATATACATATTATACAAGGATATATATATATGTACATATAAGCATAAGTGCATGTATATAATAAACATGTGGACAGATTAATGAATTTACATCCATAAATATTAAAGTTTAATATTAAATACATATTAAAGTTTGAAAATTATCCTCTTGATACTTTGCAAAATACCATATTGATTTCAATTTTCTGCAGGTTATTTAAAGTTATGCTTAATATTTATTTTTCCATTATGTTTTTGGGGATAGTTAGGCAAGATATTGCCCATAGGGAAAAGTATAAAGAACCACAACTGTTGACATAGATTTTTTTTATGAGTGCTTCTATGAACACGAATTAAATGATCTCAGTATAATTACTGTAGTGGAAATTGTGGAATTGAATGGTACCCTTGGATGTAATCCAAAAGCAAACTTCATTTCATTACAGTAGTTTGCTTTAAAGGGAAGAAGGTAAAAGAAAAGATCAAAAGAATTGCATTTTAAACTCAACATTGCATTTATATTCACGCTACCTCTTGTATTAATAAGTTTTTGTTTGGACTATCCACTTCTTTAGAAACGATTCAATTTAGTATATGAGAAAACCATTGTTTTACCATGATTGTAAAAACATCTCTCCCTTTTAAGTGAATAGGAATAGTTAGTGAGAACATTATCTTGTCAGCATTTTATGATAATAAGATTTGTCCAATTGCATATTTATGTTGTATAGCAACACCTAGACTATTACCTCTTTACTTATTTATTTTTAATTCAAAACATCTTGACTCCCTGGAGAATACTCACAGCAGATATTTAGAAACATTCTATTCCTTTTTAAGATTCCAATCTCATCTCAGTGTTCTTTCTTGCAGTAAAACCTTCCTTCTATTATCCTATGGGAGGACCAAAGTAGAGGGAACAAAGGCATCGTCTTTAGTCTGAGCCTATGTCCATTAATCCCTGTTTCTACGCCATTATTTCTGTTTTCCAGAATGACTTTCTATATAAGTATCATCATTTCATCATTTTCCCTTCTAGTAAACTTATTTTTCCCTCCAATAATTTTTTTCCTGTAGCCTTTATCTAGTTTTAAATTCAACAAATCAAAAAAGCTCAAAGTTTAGCATGGAAGGGCGGGTGATTCATATCAGAGTGTGAGTGTGAAAGGACAACAATGGTTAGGATTTTATATGATGGTTTTTCTTTTCAAGAAAGGTGAAAAGGAGCCAACCAATGTTGCTCAAAGAAAATGCTAGGCACAATAGCTTGCATGAGACCGTGAATTCAATCCCCAGCACTCCACCACCCTACCATTACCTTGATGAGCCCCATGAGCTAGGCGTAACTCTTATAGTTCTAGCATGCATGGCTGGTACTCAGTACCAATGGATATGGCACATTTTTTAAAGCACCAAATGTCAGTTGCCCACTGACAGTGAAAACAATGCCCAGGAATTCACTTATTGAAGTTAAGTCACCATAATCAGTTTAATCAGTTTTCAATGTTCTAAAATTAAAAAAAAAAATTAAACAGGCACAGAGTAGACTAGGTAGTGCTGAAATAGTTTAAACCTATATCTGAGAATTCAGGAAAGCAGAATGGACACGACTAGATTCTAGAATTCCAAATAGATAAATCGCACTTGAGTATTAGGACATGGCAAATTGAAGACATATAACCTAGATGACCAGGTAGAATTACCATGAGAGAAATAGACACGATATATAATTAAGAGATTCTTGTCTGTGCTAGACTCTGGTAGTATAAGTCCCGATGAATGGTGGCTCTCAAGGATTCAGTTCTGATCAAGCAATGCTGCTATAAACAAGCTGGGGACAACTATTTAGAAAGGATCTAAAACTATGCCATGGTCACATGCACAAAGAATTCAAGGCCAGAAAATTGTCAAGACATTATACACAGAGTGCTTGCTAGGTAATTCCATTCATAATGTCAGACATTCAACTGATAGTTGTCTACGGAGCAGGAGAGATAGTACAGGGCTTATGATATTTACCTTGCAAATAACAGACCTTGACTCAAATCCTGGGTACAATAGATGGTCCTTCAAGAACTTCCAGGGGGCACTGCTGAACACAAAGCCAGAAAGAGGCAACTGCCACATGTTGCCCAACAGCAGCAACCACTAGAATATTAAGATGTTGTCTACTTTGTGAAGACAGCATAGTAGGTGCTGGGACCACCAAGATAAGAGCAAGGTCCTCAGCCTTAGCTACTCAGAGGGGAGGAGTCTGAGGATTAGTAAGTACATGCTTATGCACTTTCACACAAGAGTTAACAAATGCTAATAGAAGACTAGGGTGGTCAGTTGCACGTGTCCTCGCATGTCAGCCAACTTTCACCTATATTACATTCTATGAATTCTGACAAAGCATCAATATGTATCAACTGAGATCAATTTTTCTAGTCTCATGATTTTATGTACCTTGAATTCACCATATCGTTCAAGACTAAAACCCTATTTAAGTACGACACTGAGTATAAATGGAAGGCAATGGGTGTTGATGTGACTATTTTCTGTCATTAGTTATGATTTGGGGAACAAATAAGGAAAGGTAATACGTAAGTCCATCTCTATCCCATTATGGCAATCTTACATATCATTTATTGAAAAAAATCTGTGAATACTTCTATTGGAGTGATCAAAAGCAATTATTTTTATCACTTCACTTGACTCCCCATTGTTCATCGATTTGCTCGAGTGGACATCAGTAACATCTCCATTCCTCCTGTCACTTGCTAGTGCAAGGACATCTGCATGCTCCAGGAACACGAAGAGACTCAAATCATTCCTTCAGGTCATGGGAATGAGGTCTCTAATTGTTACTGGTTTTTGGCATGTAAATATGACATGGGTAGCTTGCTAGGCTTGCCATGTGTGTGGTATACTCACAGTAGTAGGCTCTCAGTTCATGCATTTATTGATGAACCGTGCAGTCTCTTGTTAAAATTTTATTTTATATTTAAAATATTTCAAAAAATCCTTTAAATATATTGGATTGTAATCTGGGGGATCCCTTGGGGGCATGGCATCAGGGCTCAAAGGACGGCTGTGCTCGAGTGTCACTTCTGGTGGTGTTATGTGGTGCACACTGTTCTTGATCCATTGTAGGTAAAACAAGCTCATTAATATCTGTACTATCTCTGAAGTTCCATGCGTTATAACATTTTTAAACTTGGAAATATTATGTCTATATTGATACAAATTAAAATTTGCATTGGAATTTTATAGGTTTTCATTTTATCTATTATAATTATATAAGCTGTGGGTCTGAAGTGGATGGGTCTGGATCTCTTCCGGGGTTGCAAATTAGCTGAGTCTGGCGTGGATGGGTCTCTCTCTCCGGGGCAACTGGCATGGAGGCAGAGGAAAGGGCAGGGCCCAAAACTCCACTCCGAGTCAGACCAGCATGGTCTTTCCCTGCTCACGAGAGCAAACCCTTGGAGCAATGTTGGACTCGGCCAGGGGATGACTGAGCCCCTTATCGGGAGGTCAGCTCCATGGGTTGCTTCCACATGGGGCCGGCCAAGCAGAACAGCTGTGGGTCTGAAGTGGATGGGTCTGGATCTCTTCCGGGGGTTGCAAATTAGCTGAGTCTCACAGCTGCGCTGCTCGGCCGGCCCCATGTGGAAGCAACCCATGGAGCTGACCTCCCAGTAAGGGGCTCAGCCATCCCCTGGCCGAGTCCAACATTGCTCCAAGGGTTTGCTCTCGTGAGCGGGAGAGACCATACTGGTCGGACTCGGAGTGGAGTTTTGGGCCCTGCCCTTTCCTCTGCCTCCATGCCAGTTGCCCCGGAAGAGAGAGACCCACCCACGCCAGACTCAGCTAATTTGCAACCCCGGAAGAGATCCAGACCCATCCACTTCAGACCCACAGCTGCGCTGCTCGGCCGGCCCCATGTGGAAGCAACCCATGGAGCTGACCTCCTGGTAAGGGGCTCGACCATCCCCTGGCCGAGTCCAACATTGCTCCAAGGGTTTGCTCTCATGAGCGGGGGAGAGACCACGCTGACCGGACTCGGAGTGGAGTTTTGGGTCCTGCCCTTTCCTCTGCCTCCATGCCAGTTGCCCCGGAAGAGAGAGACCCACCCACGCCAGACGCACATGTCCCTTGGTGCGTGGCCGCACGATATTTTTATAGGATACTGAATTTTGCATAAGGTTCTTCCCAATTTCTTTCACATTTAAACAGTTATAGACATATAAACAGTTATAGACATGTTTTAACTGATACCAGTAAGCCTGGCAAGAAGCCAGAGCAAACCACACATTATGTACCTAGTCGTTCTCAACATCCAGACTCCATAGTTCCTCAGAGCTCCATCCAAGAGAAAACCTAATCTTCCCCCTTTAAGTTTCATCAGTAAATGCTCGGGTTGTGAGCCTTCTACTGAGACTATATCACCTACACAGCAAAAGCCTGGCAAGCTACCTGTGTTTTATTTACTTTTTATGCCAAGGACTAGTAAGTATTATGGACCTCAGTTCCATAACCTGAAGAATGGTTTTGGGATCCTCCTGTCCCTGTAGCAAGTAGATGCCCTTGGGTTGCACTTGCTTGTGACAGGACTAATGGAGATGTTACTAGTGCCCACTCAAGCAAATCGATGAACAATGGGAAGACAGTGATCAAAACACTGATAATTATATAAATAAAAACTTTTTTCTCTCTTAGGTTTTCTAATATTTCTCATTTGAATTCATGTTAAAATTCTGAGATATGTCTCAAGATCTAGAATGATATTTCTTATTACTGAGATGTGTTAAAAATAATTTTACTCTCCAAAAGGAACTTAATGAAGAGTGGTGGATGAACATCTGTAATTCAGTGGTGTTTACAGTGTGGTACCACATTATAAAGAGCTGTAAAATTTCCTAAAATAAACAGTTGTATAAATTCTTGCTGCAATTCAAACAAACAAACTGAATTCTTAATAATCCAAAAATGTTTCATTATTCAATTTTATACCTCATTATTATGTTAGAAATTTGTAAATATAGAAAACTTATCTGTGGATATAGACCATTTTTTCAGTGATTTAAAAAATTTTGTGTGTGACCACAATTGACTAATGCTCCTGGTTAGAAATGCCTAAGAGCACTTACTTCAGCTCCAGTGAATTACCCATAATTTCTTAAGCCATTATTCAGATTAGGTTATTAATACCACTAAAATATACCCTTACTATGACTACAAGAAAAGGCTCTGGGAACTTTGAAAAATTAGTTTATTATTTATGAGACTTGACCATTACACAGCACACCTGGATCACAGTTGGCCTTGGAGAGAGTAATGGAACCTAGTAAGAGTAGGGGTCCTACTCTATTATAATTCTGAACATGGGGTATCAGAGCTCTGGGTTTCTCTCTCTATTAGGGAAATTAAAACTTAAGGGAAAGACAAAGCAAGTTTAAATGTTATCCAAATCAAACTGGAACAAAGAAGCTAAACCTTTTTCCTTGTGTAGTCCAATAGTTGCCAATGATTTAGCAGGAGGTAATCTTTGATATGAATACCTTGACTACCTCCTTAGTGTGCTTGCCTGGGTAAGCAAAGCTGAAGTCAGGCACTGCAGAAAACTCAACCGTGGGGCTGGAGTAATAGCAAAGCCTGTATTTAACTTAAAGAATATGGTGAAAGGACAATCCAAAACAAATATTGCAAATCTGCATTTTTAACACATGTGCACATTTCTCTAAGTATATAATCACACATATACATATATATATGATTTTTTTCTTCCGAGTAGTTATTTGGCACTAGTTATGTTCAAGACACTGTGGTATTTGTGACTATATTTGGTAGAAGGCCCCAAGTCCCTAAGCTTGTTCTCATGTCTTCAGACGCCAAATCTGTTCTTTCTTGTCTTGCCATAATCTGCCCACAGGGAATGGCCTGATTGTAAGCAGATTCAATGAAGTGTTCAAGGCACTAGCATTTATGACCAAAGAAGGATAACTAGACTAGGAGATTGCCCCGAGAAGGCCTAAGAGTTCTTTAGTATATGGGGTGAAGGGGTTACGCTATCAGTTGTTTGAAGTTTGAAGTGATACAGAGTGATGGTAAGGTATGTGAATTAAGAAGATCAAATGAACTCACCTTATCCATTAAGTCCAGCTGTGACTTTTAAAAGATTGTTTCAATTGAGTAGTGAGATTGGAAACTAGATTGCAAGACACTAGAGAGTAAATGAGTAGTAAGAAATTAAATGAAGTGTGACTAGACCAAAGTTTTCAAAGATCTGGATGCTGGTTTTTTTTTTCCAAGAATAGAGCTTTTTTTTTTCTAAATGACTTCTCTGCAGAGAAGTAGAGCTTTTAACCTTGTGTTCCTTCTCTCTGGGATTTCAAAATTTAGAATCTGCAGAATATACTTTAAACATGAAGGAAGCTGGTTTGTCTGAGACCTTTAACCACAAGAAAGAGATAACAATAAAACTGTGGGGATATAGAGGTGTAAAGGAAAGAGGTGAACTGGAAAAACCAGAAGAGTTCAGTGGCTTCTCAAAGAGTGAAGTCTTCATATGGGAATCTAATGGACCCAGCTCTGGCCAAGACTGTCCTCAAACCTATCCTGCCTGGATTTGTTTTCTATTCATGCACCAGGCACAATGAATGGTCGCTCCACAGGGCATTACTCTTAGCATCAAACACCATTTTCCTTCTACTTGACCTTCAACTTACTGAAAAAATTGCTGAAATTTTATGAAGCTACACGCAGTTGTGCTTAGGATATGGCCCTAGCTTTGTGTTCAGGGATCATCTATGCTGTCAGGTAAGGAACGAAGCCAGCTGCATGCACGGCCATCACCTTATTCTCTTGAACTGTCTCTCTGGCCCCAGCCTGCTGAATCCTTCAGCATTTGATCTTCTTTCATGATTCCAGGTGTCAATTATGTTAGAGGCACATAGAATATAGATGAAAATATGTTTGTGTGTGTGTATGTACAGAAATACATATGACAAATCTATTATGGTATAAAGCAAGTATCAAAGTCAATGAAAAGGAAGAGAGAGAGAGAAAGAAACAGAGAGAGCAAGAGAGAGAAAGAGAGAAGAGGCAGTGTCTGCCATAGAGGCAGGCTGGGGGAGGGGGAGGGACTCAGGGGACATTGGTGGTGGGAAATGGGCACTGGTGGAGGGATGGGTGCTGGAATACTGTGTGACTGAAACCCAATCATGAGCATCTTTCTAATTGTATATCTCATGATGGTAAAATAAAAAAATGTCAATAAGAGAAGTCACAGGATCATACTTTTGAATACATCTGCTTTTCGTCTCTTGGTCTCCTTTATAAAAATTAACTTTTCAAAGGAAAGTAGGCTTTGCAGGTTTCCTCTGTTCTTAAGCAATGCCTTTGTTAATGAGACATAAACGCATAAGAAAAAAAGAAAATAGTATAAATGTTTTAATTTTCTTTTTAAACACAGGTCTCATTTCTTTACCAATACCCATTACTTTGTTCTTCTGGTGTTTGGCCATTTTGCTCTGTGGCTTACCCACTTGATCTGGTCCTATGAACTTTCCTTTACTTTGGGCTCACTGTTGTGAGAAGCAAAAAATCAGCCACCCCCTTTGCTAGCTCAGACAGGAAATAGAGTGAGGGAAGGTGGAAGTAAGCAACAGAAAGGAAATCCAGGACCTAAAGTCATACCTGCCTGAGTTTCTATCCATGGAAAACAAGAAAAATAAGACCATACATGGTTACATAACTTACATCTTTTCTTCATTCTTTGGGACACAGGGTCTCAGACTTTATTGTCAACAAACCGCTTTGGAGAAAAATAATAGCATTGCACAGCAACCCCGCCCCAACACTCCAGGAAATCTAACTTCTTTGGCAGAGAAAAAGCAACACTGCCAACTGCACCCAAAACTGTGACTGCCCCTCTCCGCACCCATTGTCCCAGACTTCTCCTGAGGAAGGAGGTTCCGATGCCTGCTTTCACAATGCTGATAGAGAACAGGACATTCTCAACTCCTGTTCAACAACTGTGTGTTTTGGGTGTGAATTCCATTTGAAATTGTCAGGATGAGAGTCACAAGTGAGGACTTTCTTGAATGACGCAATGTTTCCAAGATAATATGATTATGGAGCTCTTTCTCAAGGAAATCCCTGTCATTCAAGATGTACAGAGTGGTGCCAGGGAAAGGCCCCAGGGGTCAAGGACACTATCCTTGCATGTGCAATGACAGGAGTTTGAGGCCAGGCACCGCCTGATTCAGCAGCATTGCTAGGTATGACTTTTGTGGCCCCAGTCACCACATGGGCTGAGCATGGGGCTTCCTCCTGAGGTCAGTTTGGGAGACAAGTCATAAAAAAATGGGTGGAAGCCATTTTAAAGGCATAGTGAAGGTATTACCGCTTTATTTACAAATCCAAGAAAGCTACCTGGGATATCCCTTTATTGCAAAGTAATTCAACATTTCAAACATTTTCTTTGCTGATACAATGAGATTAATAAAAATTCGTAGAGGGTTTGTGAGGATTAGATAATGTGGAGAGAGTGACTGCACTGTGTTTGACATGCAGAACGTTCAACAAATATTCAGGTTATTGTCATCTCAGAGGCGCCTTAGTCCAAAATTAGGGATGGGTTTTTTTGTTTGTTTGTGTCTGTGAGTGGTACAGCTCACAAAGGGGCTGCATAAACTCTATCCTGTGACCTTGCACTGACTGAACACACTTTGCTACAGATCTCAAAATGCATGAGAGGTACAGTGACACCCCCCAAGAATCTGTTCCAATTTGGAGAAATAACATAGATTCTCTTATAACTGTTCTTTCACAATGTGCGTGAATGGTACAGAACATTTTGACTGATGGAAACTGAAGATCTTTGTTTTAAGAACTCAAGGTTTTCTGATAGGACATAGTCATATCCTTTTTAACTATCTTTTCTAATTCCCTGTATAGGATGATTTATTCAATTCCATAAAGATTTAGGAAAAAGAGATTCAGGGAGAGCTTCTGGTATTGACTCCTGGTAGGGTTCTTGAATTTCATTGTGCTAATCCTCCCATTTTCGTTTCTGTGTTTCTTCTTTCTTAGCACAAAGCAAGTTATGGTTCAATTGACTTTCTGTCTGCTTAATAAATATTGATATATTGGATGCATTCAAGCATTGCCATGTGTGATCCATCTTTAATGGTAGAGTCATTATGCAGGAAGGTTGAAATTTATTTATTCCTTATTCATTCTCTCATCTTTTGAGAAGAATCATTATGCAAATATTGGGCACATTCATGAAATTAAAAAAATCTAGCTTTTTAATAGCTATTGAAAGCAAGATAGCATCGAGAGCAGAAAAGAGAAAATGTAGATGCTGTAGTGTACTTCGTATATTTTTCTTAGGTAATAAGAAAACATAATTGAAAGTAAAATGTGCAATTTTGTGATTGGAAAAACTGAAGTACACTGCAGTGAATGTAGAAACAACCCACATTTATTGTTTTCACTGCATTTATGGCAAAAGATTAATAGTCCCATCCTGAAATAAGACATAATTGTGTAATCACAGAAGGCTTATTTCAGATGTCTAAGAGAATTATGATGAAGTTTGTAGTTAATTAAATATTTAAAATCTTGGTATTATATAGGAATAGGGCACTTTAAATGTACACAAAAATTTAAATGAAGTATGTAAATATCATATCACATCAATTCAGCAGTTGTTTCCATTCTACTTTTTATTGAGCTGATTAACTGATGACTAGGTAATTGATATCTATTTTTACTATAATAAATAGCAAAAATTACCTGGTAATTCTCCCATCTGGTAGCGCTCAGGATTATTCCCGAGTTAGTGCTGGGGATTCGTTTCTGGTGGTATTCAGGATACCATGAGGTGCCAGGGATAGAGCTGTCTCTCTGACCCCAAACAGCTTGGCTAAAACAATATTTTAATATTATTTTAAAATGATCTATAATCATCATTAATATTCAGATATTTTCTTTAAACCTTTTCACACATTTGAGTGGTACAGATTTTCTGTATCCTAAATTCTAAATACTTATATATATACATATATAACTAAATATGCATTATTTCTGCATTAAATATTGAAAGATTAGAAAGATGAGAGCAAAATTGATTAGTTCATTTTTATGTAGAACCTGCTCAGAGTACTGAATTCTATTTTTTTTTTATTTTATTATACCACCGTGAAACATACATTACAAAGGTGTTCATAACTGGTTCTTGGTAATACAGTATTCCAGCACCCATCCCTCCACCAGTGCCCCATTTCCACCCACCAATGTACCCCCTCCCCTCCCATCCCCCCCCCGCCTTAATAGCAGGTACCCCAGTTTCCTCTCTTTCTCTCTCTCTCTCTCTCTCTGTCTCTGCATCTCTCTCCCTCTTATTTACATTGTGGCTAGCCCTGCGATATTTAGAGTTAATCCTTAATCTCTTTGTGTATGTGAATTCTATTTTAATATCTGTGAAAACAGCACAAATTATTTTGGGGAAGCTTAGTCTAGAACTTAATTTCTGAAAAGTAGGAATATATTGATAATATCATGCAGCAAATAGTTGCATTACTTCTGATTCCATACAAGCTGCACGATAAGGCCAAGATATGGTGGACAGTCATACCTATATTTTATCAGGTAAAATATAGGCTGACAGTCCATGTCATAGAAAAAGATGGATTATCCTATTGCTTTATACTTATTTCCCTTCTCTCAATTTTTCCTTGTAGAACATTTAAGATTATGCTTTTTCCCCTAATTAAAACATGCATTGGTTCTCAATACATAAGCAAATATTGTAAATTCCACTGAGCTTCCAGTTCAGGGTCAAATCCCACGCTTCAAGGAAGAATTGAGATTGTCTCTCTTCTGGTTCATAGATGTAGCATTGGTTATGACTCTGAAAGGGAATTTGAGCGAATTCAGTCTGACTTTTAAAAAATATTTTAGTAATTTATCATTAATAACATAATGGAATTTCAGGGAGTTATCCTCAACCTCCATGTATGCGTTAACTGCAATCACTCTCTGCACCCAGATTCTAGAGCCTACCACCAAAATGACACAGCATTTACTACTTCCCTGTTTTCCTAGTTCCTATGGTGCCAACACAGTTCTTACCTATCCTGCATTTTACATTGGTATCTGTTGATAGTTTGCTTGCTTTAATTACAGTCCATATATGGAAGGCTACTCCACTGTCTTCCATATAAATCAAAATTTGGTCACGGCTACATATGCATTTAGAATTGCTATGACTTCATGGAATATTTATTCTGATACCTTCATATAACATGACGAAGAGTAATTCTATTGCTCAGAAGTATACATTCTTAAACAGACTGCTGTCCTATCTTTTAGATTAATTTATTTTACCCTAAGAACTAGCTTCATTCAAGAGAAAACCTGATCTTTCCCCTATTAGTTTCATCAGTAAATGCTCGAGATGAGAGCCTTCTACTGATAGTATACCACCTACGACAGAGCCTGGCAAGCTACTCATGTTTTATTTGTTATGTCAAAAACTAGTAACAATTATGGACCTCAACTCCTTGACCTGAAGAATGGTTTGAGGCTCTTCCTATCCCTGGAGCAAGGAGATGCCCTTTGGCTATACTTGCTTGCGAGAGGACATATGGAGATATTACTGGTGCCCGCTCCAGCAATTCGATGAACAACAGGAAGACAGTGATACAGTGATACCCTAAGAACCATGATTTATAATGCTATGAATGTAAATATTCAAGCATAAAATTTATCGCCACATCTTCCACCAGCATATCTGCCTCCTTCCATCTTGATAGAGTGTTGCCAGTCCTACTTGCCTTCCCACCCTTTTTACCCTGATACACTTCCTACGAAAGATCCATTTTCCTTGATTCTCAGATGCTTACTCAAGTTTAATGTGTCATATTTATGCTGCTAATATATCTTGTATGCAATAGTTTTCAGATTTCAAATGTTAATCTGAAATTTGAGACAGAAAAGTGAAAGATAGGAAACGAAGATATTGCAGAAAGGGCCACTTGGCATTTTTATAGAGAAAATGTAAATTCATAAATATACATATATGGAAATGCTTATAAGAGAGTACTTCAAGCAATGCTAAATTATAAAATAGTCATATAGTAATAAAAAAGTGGAGGAAAGTTTATTATTCAAAATATTAGCAAAACCAAAGTATGTACTGGGACTACATTAGCCATAGCACAAAGTAATAAATAAACATTATGGGCCTGTCTCCATTGTGTTTATCTTATATTTGAATAGTCATTTAAAAAACAACTATTTACTCATAGCATAAGTTGCGAAGAATAAAGGGAATGGAGGGAAAGGGAAAGAGATTTAGATGAGTTCTCCAAATTCACAATTGATCCTCCCTGCAGGCCAGACCCCCACCCCACCAACACACACACAGGCTTTTTTTTTTAGTTGTTGCCTTGACTGTGTAACTGCGTATCACATATTCTTGGTTGCTGCGGAGGTCGGGAAACAGGATGGGAGTAACACATACTTTGTTCATCCAATATGGCAAGCTGTACCCCAGGGGTCAGTCCCTACCCCAAATTTATAGGTAGGCTCTTTGCTACTGGGCGTCCCCCAGTCTTAGGAGTTGTTTCTTGAGCAAATAATCTTTCAGTGAGTACAAGCTGAAGCCATAGAAGCTTCTGGTATTATAAGCAAGGACAAGTTTCCAGGCTAAAGTTAGAGCATCTGTGAAGAACCATGACAAGAAGGAGCAAGGTCCCTGAAACTGAGAAGGATGAGTCAGAGCCCAGAAAAGAGTGAAAGAGGTGTTAAATGGGCAGCCATAGACGTTCTTGATCAATAAAAGATTTTATCCTTTTGTCAGAAAGGAAGAGGGAGGTGAAGGATTGTAGCTATATCGGTGACAAGATCAGAACAGGTTTTTTGAGTTTCTGTAAGGCAAGATTAGATTTAAAGTATTTCTAATAGTTAACGAAGGTGAATTTCAAAGTCTCTCTCTTCCACTTTCCACTTTCTATTCTAAGATAGATTTAGGTGGATGCTGATGGGGGAAGGATATATGATAACTGTCAACTCATGCAGTGGGAAAAGGCACAAGTCACAGAAAGAGTATCACAGTAAAGCATTCTCTGTTGCATTTAAGTCTCTGTGTGTCACCTAATATTATAACAACTAAAGAAATGCTTAACTGTCATTACCACAAAGAAATAAAATCAGGGGACTTTCCTTTTGCAATGTTTGAGCACATAGTACAGTGATCCTGCATTCACTATGATATGCTTTAGGTGCTCAGAAATACACATACCTTGGGCTATGTGTCTAAGTGAGACTCTGGATGACACGTTAGTTGTATTTCATATCTCCAGAAACTTCCCATTATGACCAACTTGAATTTTCATCAACAGTATGCAAAGGTCCCTTTACATACTCACAAAACTTTGCAATTACTTTAGGCTATATTGATAATTTAATTGCTAATAATTAACACTGTATACTAGCACATCATGATAGCATAAACTCACATGACAGTCGCTTCTTTCAACTTCTCATTGAATTTGAATTATAATTGTCATTGACATAATTTTAAATAACAAAAGCATGGCCAATTTTCATATAAAATTATAGTTTTCTCTAAACAACTTTTACATTCTATATTAAGTATTATTTTTGTGTAATGACTTTAATTTATAAATTAAAATAGTTTCAGGTATGTTTATAATGTTTTTATTTAGATACGTATTAATAGGTAATCTGAGTACATTGTTCTACTTCAAATATACAAGACATTTCAATACCAACTAACTTTATAAGTTTTTTTCTTGAAGAAAATATGGTAACTAGAAGACTTCTAATACTGAACTCTGTAAATCCTCTCTTCTTGAAATAGTCATTTTGAATATTTTTGGCAAAAACCAAGGGGAAGAAGACAAGGAAGTGAATTGTAGCACAAATGATTATATATTAGCACGTTTTCTGATTAAGAGGTTATTGAAAAGAAAATTTTCAGTTCTCTAATCTGTGTAGAATATTACACTGGTATCCATTTTGTAGGATCATGCTAAGAGGACTGAAAGATCCTTTAACTTTGCCTTATTACTGCCATTTATACCTATAACACATGTTGACCCCAAATTTTATCCTAGAAGGACATTTCTACACTTTAAGACATTGCTACACTTTAACTCATGTTGACTCCAAATTTTATCCTAAAAAAGACATTTCTACTCTTAGATGCAACACGGACAAATAGTATAGAGAAAATAAGATGATGAAAGCAAAATCAAATTAAAAAACTAAAGTTTACATTCACCTTACATTCAGATTTTTCCTTCTACTTGTGTCAGAGATTGGGTTTTCCATACCCTGGACACTAAGAAGAGAGTATCCAGCTTCTATGGCTAAAGCCATGTGCATAGCGAATCCATCAATCAACATGTTGCATTGGACTCCTTCAGATCCTTGTTCTTTTTCTCAACAGCATGAGTTAATTGGAATCTTGGAGTCCTCCTCCCTCTAATTTAATCCATTTTCTTGCTGTCTGAAGATTTAATCTGAAACCAGACAGAAATCTGCTGAGGCATTTCCCTTGAGTTCTTTACCCAACACCCTTAGCTTGAATTTGTCCTTTCTACCTGAATGCTCTATTACACTTAGAAGTAAAATCATGAGAAATATGTATATCCTATATTTACTAAATTTGGATAAAACTTAAACTTGCCCTAAAGTCTCCTCTTTAGGCACTTTTCATCATTAATCTTTCTATTAGTTTTAACATAAAATAGCTTCAAAGACTAATTATGCAAATTATAAACCCTGAAATCAAAGTTGCTCAGGTTTTAGTGATGTTATCTAAGGCAAGTAGTGATATGTCATATCTCAATACTTTCTAAGACTTCTCATAGATACCTGCCCTACTAAATTGTCTTGAAGTTTTTTTTATCTTTCTTTTTTTCTCAGTTTTTTTGTCATATTTTTCTATGTCAGTTTCTTGCCTAATCTAGTCTCTTAGGGTATACTCAAATTTTGTGCCTTGCTCCAAAAGGCATACCAAGAGAGTTCATAAAAATTACTACCTGCCTTAAAGGCTCCCCAGAGGGTTTTGCTAGATTCAGATTCCAAGTCATATGGATCCTATGGGATATTAGCTTACAGAATTCTAAAAGTATCTATTTATTCAACACATTCCTATTAAACCCCTTTTTGATACTCTATGTCTGAGTGTTAATGAGAAAGTGCATTTTCCTGTGCTTGTGTGTTCTTGAGAATGGAATGAAAGATTTACATGCAAAACTCGGAAGAAAGAATGTTAAGTTTATTGTACGGAGTGTCACATCTTCCCCAGATGTCTAGGCCTCAATGTTATCCATGAACAATGAACTGGTCCTGTCCCTAACACTGCCCGGTAGGGTGCGCCACTTCCCTGTCCTGTTCTACATAGTCTATTCACCTCCATGACTAATGCCATTGGTCCTGTCCCTGCGCTGCTGTCTCTAATGTGCTTTCCCGGAGATGTACTGGGCCACTGTGTGGACCAGATCCCTGTGCTGGGCACAATATCCCTTCCTGGGCATCCAAGCGCAGCCTATACCTGACCTATCTGGGTCCAAGCCCAGCCTGTATTCTGCCCATCTGGCCCTGAGATCCCTGAGCTGTCTCATGCAGGCCGAACTGACCTGCAGGTCCCGTAGAGAGAGAGTGGTGGGAAGAACAGGAAGTTCTTGTTCTGGGAGAAACAGAGAAGCAGCTGCTTGGGGACTAGAAAAAGTTGGATCAGAGCCAGCCTCCCACCTCTCTCTGCTTGTCTCTGTGGGCTCACACTAGGAGCCTTGTATTAATACTCTAAGTCCCAACCCAACCCAGCCCCTTCTGTCTCCTGATTGGCTACCTGTTTCCGGCTTGGAAATTTAAAATAACCTGGCTCTCTAAACCTCAACCTGCCATAACAAGAGCAAGTACAGAAAATAGAAAAAGGCCAATTCCAGAAGTACAGTAGGAGAGGACATCTTTTTTTTTCTTTATATGAACACTTTAAAAGAGTTCATAACTGATTCAGCCCAGGAGGTAGTAAAAAATTGATCAACTAACACCTGGTAAGTAATACTTGTCCATATGCTGACCAGAGGTAAACTGAACAAGTATTAACAAGATTATTCCCAGGTAAGAAAAATGCTTTGTGAACATAATGCTAGTGGAAAAATATAAAGCAAAGACTTGACAATAGAGGAAGAAAATCCTAGACATCATCTTGGGGCAGAATAATAATACAATGGGTAGGGCATTTGCCTAGTATATGGTAAACAAGCGTTCAATCCTTGCTGGGAGTGATCCAGAAGTAAGCCCTACCAGGCGTGGCCTCCAAACCAAAAAGTAAATAAAAGTTTATAATAATAAAATACTAGGAATCATCTGAAAGTATGAGTATTGACAAACATCCAGGTAAGAGGGAAATGTCTTGATTATAATTTAGCACTTTGTTTTCATTTAAAAGTCAGAAACTATATTTCTTTATTTTATCAAATAGTGGCATTATTCAGATACAATAAAGTGGCATTAAGCTGTGGTATTGTGAAGAGCTTGAATAGAAGTAGAAACCCTCTTTGTTTTCAGTATTAGGCTAGATTCCTGAGTCAAAGTAATAGATATAGAAGTGTGTAAGCAGCAATAGACTAGAGAAGATCTAGGACTTGTGTGTGTGTGGTGTGTTGTCGGGGAGCACTGCCGGGGTCCCGGACAGTGTCAGGAAGCGAAGTTCACTTCTACCTCCGAAACCGGAGGGGAAACGGATAAAGACTCAGGAATCAGATGCAGTTTTCAAAGGGCTTTACTATCACAGGTTCCAATATACAATACAAGAGCAGGGAAAACCTCTGGACTCTGAGTTCACAGCTAGGACCCAGCCAGGTGTAGGCCAAGACGGCTGCCACCGCTTGTTGAGGCCCAACAGAGAATGGAGAGGATGGAGAAACAAAACGCCAAGGGAAACCGAAATGGCAAAAAGGGGAAAAAAAGAGAGGGAGAGAGCTGCTTTTTTTCTTGCAGCTTATTTTATAGCTAGAGTATGCTAACTGCACGTCAGAGCCTGGCAAGCTACCTGTGTTGTATTTGATATGCCAAATACCAGTAACAATTATAGACCTCATTCCGAATGGATTGAGGCTCTTTATGTTCCTGGAGCAAGCAGATACCCTTGGGCTCTACTAGCATGAGACAGGACATATGGAGATGTTACTGGGGCCCGCTCGAGGAAATCGATGATGAACGGGAAGACAGTGATACAGAAGACAGAAATCCGCCCAAACTCCCCAGCCCAGCCCATTCTTGGCTGGGCTATCTAGAGATGAAAACAGGAAAATATCTCTATAGAAATGTAGCAACTTCAGGAGACATCTGGCTGTTTACAGGAACCAGAGCTAATTAAAAGCCTCCTACCAGAGCTGGGAGAAGCTATAAGTTAAATGTAACTTCCCCTGGTAGGAAGGTCAAATGCCCTCAGGTAATTTCTCCCAGCACCTCACCTTGAGCCAAGATCTGCCTGGAATTGCCTTTATAGGGTAGAGAAAGGGGTTTCTGAGATGGCATGTCTCTGTACCAAAGACTAATACTAATGCCAGTTAAATATTTCTCCAAGCCTTCACAAGAGTCTTGTCTACTTCACGGTAGTTTTGTATTTTAGTTGCCTTTGAGTTATCAGGGAGCCATGCTTGCTTGCTTGCAGGCAAACAGCATTTCTCTCTGGTCTAAGTATTTAGGGATCCAATGTGGCCAGGCAAATATGCTGGTAGGATCTAGCTAGTCCCACGATGCTTGTGGTAGCATGAGAGAATATTTATACCAGCCAGTACAGAATACATGGTCAGATAAGACTGCCACATTCAGACTACCCCCCTATCTATGAAGTGACCTGCAGGAGGCAATCCAGGGCAGATGCAGAGGCCTAGGCTTTTAGGTGTCCTGCAACAGTGTGTGTGTGTGTGTGTGTGTGTGTGTGTGTGTGTGTGTGTGCAAAGTGTAAGATATTTCCTAAATAATCGGTTTCCTGGTGTTGGTAAATGGGTGATTATCTTTACGCTTATCTTTTTCCAAGCTCTTAAGTGATCTTCACTAAAACTGGATAGTAGGCTTCCCACCCTTTAGGTCTGAATTGCCCAGCATACTGCCTGCAGGGCTTTTGGATCAGAAATAAAATGATCATCCTTCTACCTGACCAGCTCTCAAACACTGGACTTTTCAAATTTGGATATTTGTCTCCAACTTGTTGGGCATGGATATGGAAATACCAAGCTATTTCTTCAAATCTGAAATTTTGAGGAAAGAATAACAGAAGTTGAGATTTTAGTATGAAAGTTAAAATGCAGATTATTGGAGAAATCTAAGAAGTGCAATCGGTTAAAAATGTTGAACTGTGGCAAATAGCAACACACAGATGAACCACCTAAGAATGAAACATGGTAGATGATTTTCAAGTGTTTTTATTTTCACTGTAGTTGAAAGTAAATTTATTTTTTATTTTATTTCTTTTTTTGCTTTGTGTCACACCCAGTGATGCTCAGGGGTTACTCCTGGCTCTTTGCTCAGGGAAATACTCCTGGCGGAACTCGGGGGACTATACGGGAAAGTAAATTAAAAAAAAAAAGTTGTGAATTTGATTTCCACAAAGAAAGCTCAGTTATTGAGTGAACAGTCTTGGAAATTGCTTTATCTTAAAAGTCTATGATACTACTGTGGAGAGAGTTCAGGGGCTTCAGCACATTCCTGGTGCACACAGGGACACAGGGTTCGGGGCTGGACTCTGGACTTCACAGCCCCACCCCCAGCTTATCTGGATGTAGGTCTGATGGTTCCCTGTACCAAGAAACACTCTACTCTTCAGAAGGAGTTTAGTTACAACATAAATCACTTTTAAATGACCTAAGTCAACTAGAAATCAACTTGACCTAAATCAGATTAGTATAACTTTTTGAAAGATTTACCCACTTGAAGCAACTTTGATCCATTACCATAGGTTAAGACAGCGTTAAAATTCAGTTTTTAAAGATTTTATTTAAAATCTAAAATAATTCCACAATCATTTGTGATTCTGCTTCTAGTTTTTTATATCTCTCTCTCTCTCTGCATAAATACTAAAGAAGCAATAGGCAATCTTGGAGAATGAGAATGGTAACTGTAAGCATGGAAAACTAAGCACACAGGAACACTTTTCCAGCCAGTGACTAAGAGCTTAATATTTTTCAATATCCACTAATAAGATATAAACAATGTTAATTCACTATCACAATCACTATCACTATCTTCCCGTTGATCATCTATTTGCTAGAGCGGGCACCGGTAATATCTCCATATGTCCTGCCTCATGCTAGTAGAACCCAAAGGCGTCTGCTTGCTCCAGGAACATAAAGAGCCTCAAACCATTATATTAGGTCATGGGAATGACCTAATATAAATGTTACTGGTATTTGGCATATTAAAAATGACACGAGCAGCTTGCCAGGCTTGCCGTGTGGGTGGCATACTCTTGTAGTCACCTCTAGATTTGTATGCTAGTAATACTGATAACTAAGTCATGATATATTTCTGTAAATAGCAAAACTACAGAACTAATGCTTTTCTTTTTTTTAGCTTTTTTGGGTCACACCAGCGATGCTCAGGGGTTTCTCCTGGCTCTGCACTCAGGAATTACTCCTGGCTGTCTCGGGGACCATATGAGATGCTGGGGATCGAACCCAGGCCGGAACAGGCTGGCCGCATGCAAGCAAGTGCCCTACTGCTGGGCTATCGCTCCCGGCCCCAGAACTAATGCTTTTTTTTATGAATTTCCTAATATTTAACAATTTCTATTTTTTTCAAACTTCAGCAACTTTATTCAAAGTGTGGGCAGCCCCCCCACTGGCCCTCCTCGCGGTGCTTGCGGCCGGGTCTTGCAGGTGGGCAAACCATGCTTCCTGCAGCACCAACAATTTCTATTTTTATAAAATAAGATAATCCTCTAATATATTAAAATGTATGATATTGATCACTTTATACAATTACACATTATTACCTCTATATAGAGTGAGCACCAATATTATCTACAATGTAAATTTTTACAGAATTTTAAGAATAGAAACATCCTGTACCTTGTTATGCTTCAAAGAATGTTCAACAGTGTATGAACAAGATTCCTTAGGGCACCAAAGCATATGTTAGAATTTTATTTATCACTTGAAGTCTTATGTATCCAATCAAGACCATTATCATCAACTTAATTCTGCTAATTTAATATCTCATTCTTTTCTGTATTGAGTATTTCACATTAATATAGTTTTATAGCAAGATAATTAATATAGCTATTTTTCAATTCAGAGTCTACTAAACACTAAACTTGAAAAATGAATGCAAGTATTTTGATTTATACATAAACATAAAACTTAGACTTTCTTTCTTTTTATTTTTTGGATTTTTGGGGTCACATCCAGCAATGATAAGGATTACTCCTTGGTCTGTTAGTGGTGCTCAGGGGACCATGTGGGATGCTGTGATTGAACCCGCCGTGGCAGCATGCAAGGCAACACCCTATTCTCTAGGTTATCGCTCTGGCCCTAGACTGACTTTCTTTTACTTTAGTTCTAAAGTTTTTCCAGGTAATGTATATCCATAAGTTTCTCTGAATGCAGCAGTTATGTGTACCTAGATCGAGAAGTCAACATGATGAAAGACCTAAAACCTGATCTGTGCAGGAGGAAAAGAGCAGCATGGAATGCCTTCAAAAGCATCTAAGAAATAGCTAAAAAGACAAAGAACCTCCAGCTCCGGGCACACTCTACAACTCCACCATTCTCCCTGCATTATCATAGGCCTCAGAGACTTAGGCCCTATGAAAGAAGGCTGAGAATGCTATTCGGGTATCCCAAAGAGGAATCAAAAGAGCTATGCTTGGAATATCACGCCTCACTCAAATGAAAGAAGGAATCCAGAGCTCTGACCTCTGTTGCTGTTCCAGAGTCAGGGATGCTGTCTCGTTTGCCAAGGCATCGAAAATCAGATGAGCTGGACATGTAATGCCATTTGGAGACAACCGCTGGACTAGAGCCATTGCCGACTGGATCTCACGAATGTCAAAGATCACGTGGCCACCCACCCACAAAATGGTCAGACTTCCTCGTCAAGACCCTGAACGAACGGTTTGAGGCTCTTTGTATTCCTGAAGGAACGAGATGCTATTGGGCTACACTGGCATTTGATAGGGTCAAATGGAAATTTTCCCAGCACCCGCTTGAGCAAATCGATGAATAACGGAATATCAAGTGATCAAGAATGTAAATCCATGTAAGTATAAAGGTGTTCATGCATTTTTGATGTCTCACAACTCGAGAAATTATTGTCATCTCAAATATTTTATTTGAGGGAAAATTAAAATCAATATCAAAATATTAACCAATGCGTTAAAATAAATATAAGTTTAAATACCTTAAATAAAAACCTGGTTTACTTTTTTTTTAAGAAAACACTTCTACAACATACAGGATAATGACAAGCAGGTGGCTTTTCTAGCTGTTGAACTTCTACCTTATAATAAATCTATAAATCTATTTTATGTCATTTTGCTTGTAATTTTTGGCTTTGCTTTATTTATTTAAAAGGCCACATAAATATAGTCTTTCTTATAGTACATGATGTTCCTCAAGAGTGTTTTATTACGCTAATGAGTTCCAGCTTGTCTTTTGTTAGATGCCTTATTTCTTAATGGTCCTTTGTTAAGAAAAATATTTTTTTCTGAAATCTCCTATTAAAAACTGCAACCTTGCAATGAAAACATAAGTTAAATAGCACGATAACAACTACAGAGAGAAGGACACAGTATTGGGATCAAATTTGAAAGACTTTGAAGCATCTGACTTCAGAAAAGGTGATTTTCTTAAAGATGCTTTTAAAGTGTGGCCACTGAGAAGCAATGATTCACAAATACATGAACTGATATTGTTTGTTACCTTCGACTTTTGATTCTTTGAGTCAAATCTGTCATACTTTATTAAATTTGAATTTTATATGAGTTATTTTACTTGTTAAATACTGGTTGTTTTCTTGGATTTCTTTTTTTTATCTCATATATAGATATATGTTAGAAATTATTTTGATTAAAAAAAATCCATGAAAACTGTACGAAGAATAGGTTAGCCAGCCTGTATCATCATAAATGAGGGCAATTTGTACCATGCCAATTTAGAACACTTAAGATTAACTTGTCATTAGTTTACATGCTGGTCACATTTTTACGTCAATATTTCTTTGACAACAAATGTGATTTCTTAATAAATAAATTTCTTAATAATAAATGAGCAGATAATCTTAAAATTACAAGATAATTTATAGCATGTAATGTTAAGTCAAATGCTAATGTCCAAGCTCACAAAGCAGTGCAGAGAAGCAATAAAGGAAGAACTCAAAGAGAGAAGAGGAGAAATACTGGAAGATGCAGCAGAAGCCGAGAAAAGCATTTGCAATGCTCACCTGTCCTTTGCTAACTGTAAGACCAAGATGACTGCCCTTGATGGATCTATCACATCTTCCAGAAGGGCAATGGAGAAGATTATCCATGACTTCTGCTCAGATCTCTTTGATAGCCATGTCCACCTGCCCACATACGAATATCCACACGATGGATATGTCGTTTCCAATGTTCTCCCTTCTGAAATTCAACATGCCATTTTTGTCGGAAAAGAAGCAAACAGCACCAGGCCCAGTAAAAGTCAGATCCGAACACTTGAAGAATATGCAATTAGCACTCATCAATACACTGGCTCGGCTCTTCACACTCTATCTGTCTGAATGCAAGGTGCCCTCCCAATGGAAAACCAGCAGCACAATTCTACTGTTCAAGAAGGTAGACATTCACGACATCGGCAACTATTGCCCCATCTGCCTGTTGTCCATCATCTACAAGCTTTTCACTCGACTCATCCTGAACAGGATTGACAGAACATTAGATGAAGGAAAACCATGTGAGCAACCTGGCTTCCTAAAAAAGGATTCAGCACAATCAGCCATATCCACATGATAACCAAGCTCATTGAGGTTGGTTATCCAACCGTCATAGGGAGTATGAGTCCCTCATAGGGAGTACAAGATGCCGATCTGTCTCATGTTCATTGATTTAAAGAAAGCCTTTAATTCCATTGAGACTGAAGTGGTCATCGAAGCCCTGGCCAAACAGGGCGTTCAAATCTAATACATCAAGATCCTTCATAAGGTGTTATGTATTCACCACAAGGATCTCACCATTCTACAAGGAAGTGATAATTGATGTCAAAAGCGGGGCTCGCAGGGTGATATCATTTCTTCCTGCCACCCTCAAGAAAATCATGCAACAATTAGAATGGGAAGGAATGAGAGTGATGATAGACAGTCTGCAACTACACAACTCCACTTCGCTGATGATATTGTTCTAATAACACCAACATTAGCCAAAGTTTGCTGGCTTTGACAGAGAATGTGGAAATGTAGTCTACAGCTGAATATCAACAACACTATGCTCATGAAAAATGAACTAGTTCCAGAGACCCCATTCACTCTTAATGGAACAAACATCTCTGAAGGCAGCAGTTACTTGTACCTAAATCGAGAAGTCAACATGATGAACGACCTAAAACCTAAGCTGCGCAGGAGGAAGAGAGTGGCATGGAATGCCTTCAAGAGCATTGAAGAAATAGCTAAAAGGACCAAGAACCTCTAGCTCTGGCAACATGTTTTCAATTCCATCGTTCTCCCTGCATTAACGTATGCCTCAGAGACCTGGGCCCTACGAAAGCAGGATGAGAATGCTATTCGGTCTCCCAAAGAGGAATTGAAAGACCTATGCTTGGAATATTGCACCAAAGTGAGAGAAGGAATCCGTAGTTCTAACCTCCATCAACGATCCAGAGTCAGGGATGCTGTTTCGTTTGCCAAGACATCTAAAATCAGATGGGCTGGACATATAATGTGATTTGGAGATGACAGCTGGACTAGCACCGTTACCGACTGGATTCCAAGGGAAGTCAAAAGATCACATGGCCGCCCACCATAAGATGGTCAGACTTCTTTGTCAAGACCGTGAATGAATGGTTTGAGGCTCTTCATATTCCTGAAGCAACCAGATGCCATTGGGCTACACTGGCACATGATAGGGTCAATTGGAAATTTTTTTGGTGCCTGCTCGAGCAAATCGATGAATAACGGGATGACAAATGATCAAATGATCAAGTGAATGTTAAGTCAAACATGGAGACTGAACAATGCAGAGGTTAAACAACTTGTCTACGTGTGCAGAATCTAGTAATGCTTGAGGTTGGAAAGTGTGAGAAAAGTAAGTTCATGAAAGGAGTAACACTAGATCAGTGTAATTAGGGATAAATTGATATGTAAATATTTTACATATTAAACATATTGACCAAATTAAACACACACACAAACACAAACACCACAAACCTCTAAGTCTAAGGACAAGGAATCTAGTTCAAAGGGCTGAAACTTATGATTTCCATGGATTAAGATCCAGCAGATGAGCCTATCACAGCCTGGATCATCCAACACCCACCCTGCAGCAGTTTTTTTTTCAATCCAGCCTAGGTATGCTAATCCAGAGACTCAGAGACATGGGGCAGAGCTGTTACCACTTCTCCCTGTGCCCAGCCGCTCACGAGGCGCCCGGGAGGCGATGGCGGATTCTAGCCCTGGCCCGCCACCCCAGCAGAGCCTCGCAACAAGCCAGATGATGCCCCCACTCCATGATGGCCGCCATTTTCCACATCCAGACCTCCCTTTCATCAGAACTCCATCCAGCAGATGAGCCTATCACAGCCCAGCTCATCTCGCTGCTTGCGGCTGCACAGTTCATCAATAAATGCTGTATTTAGAGGTGGCTACAAGAGTACGCCACCCGCACAGCAAGCCTGGCAAGCTGCCCGTGTTGTATTTGATATGCCAAAAAACCAGTAACAATTATGTTGGTCATTCCCATGACCTAATATAATGCTTTGAGGCTCTTTATGTACCTGGAACAAGCAGATGCCCTTAGGCTCTACTAGCATGAGATAGGACATATGGAGATGTTACTGGAGCCCATTCAAGCAAATTGCTATTGAACGGGAAGATAGTGATAGTGATAGTGAAGTAAGCCCAAGATTGGCCTTTACTCTTGACAACCAAGCTGAATGTAGTCCCTGAACGCATCTGAACATGGTTTAGATGATAGTAGTAGAACAACAACACACATACTCAAAACCAAACTATTTTTGTGATGTCTTGAACATATAGTTTGTTTTGAAATAATTTCTGTATAAAACAGAATAAATTATGGAAATTCTGGCTACAGTTCTAGAACCAAAATAACTGTATCATTCTGGTGACTGGCTAACACAGTCACAGAAGCTAGATTGCACCCCGTTGGAATTTCCTGTAGACTAAATTCAATATCCTATATATAGTAGGCTTCCACTAAACATATCTGTTTATTTTTTAAACTCAATACATATGTAGTAGAATACCTTTATATAGAAATATATTTTTATCTCTGAAGAAATAGATATCATTCTCAATTGGTGTCAAATTTGAAGACACAAATCTCTAATGAGTTTCTCCACATCAGAAGATTATTTAATTTGTTAGCCTATATATTCTCCAAACAAGAAAAATAATCATGGCATAACAAGAAAGCATCTATCTCTCACTCAAGGAAAGGAATTGAGAGCATTGGATCAGCTTTATGCCTTTGGAGTGAGGAAAACAAAACCCTAGAATGTAAAATTTACAGAGAAGCATATTTCAGTATTTCCATGTGAATCTTCTTTGGTAAAAAGTCAGTACTAAAATTTTACACTTTCCAAGAAACTTGTTCCCATTCCTTTCTCTTTATTAATAATTTAACATGCTCTGAATAAATTTATAAATTAAATTACATTAGTGTTGTGATATTCACTTTGTGAATTACTATTTCAGGGTCCTGAAATAATATACTCAGAATTGTTTATATCAATTTTATTTTTGTTAAGTTGTGGGGAAATTTTGATTCAGTTTTAGATAAAAATTCTTAAAACATCTGGTAATTATTGGTCATTTAACATATTTGCATAAATATAAGAACATATTTTATATATTTAAAACATTCCATAGTATATCCTTTATAGTACTAATCTTAAACTTATTAAGTGTTCTAATCTAATGATATAATTAATTTTCAATGAATATTAGACTATTTGTGTGTACATGTGTGTGTGTGTCTTTAGTACTAGGGATTGTACCAAGGGTCTCATGCATCCAAAACAGTGTTCTACCTGTGAGCCATACCCTGTTCCTAGAAATATATTTTTTAAGTGAAATTATTTTTTGTGCATCATCCTGATCTTAAATTGAGTTTGAATAATCAAAATCCAATGCGTCTTTTGTTCTATTACTTTCTACATTCTCTGATCCACATTCTCTATGTATTAAAGTTCACTTAGAATAAAACTGTAGATAATGTCTCAGCATATGATTTCACGTTCATAGGTCAGGATTCACATACTAACAGATGGCATAAATATTAATAATGTTGATAATTAATTTTAATAATGTTATTTTGACTGTTATGCTTTATAAAAATAATATTTGATATGATTTCCATTTGTGAAAATAAATGTGACAATCTTCTCAATTGTCAATTTCACTATTATCCTGTTACCTGAAACTTCTGCTTACTTAAATCAGTTCTGAATAAATCAGTGAAAATAATTAATTTCTCTACTCAGGTTATACTTCAATTATAATACAGTGATGAACTTATCTCAAAGTATGTTTGTATGTATATAAGAAAGTTAAGTAAAAATAAGAAAAATATGTGAATAGTAAACTGAGAGCATTTGATTATATATGTGGAACTAATGTACTTAGTGAAAGAGGATATAAATACTTATATTGCTTGATGTTTTTAATGGGACACTAAAATCATTGTAGTGCTTTCCTCATTAGAACACATAAAAGCATATGTAATGAAAAGGAAAATACTTTATTTTAGAATTGATTCTGCATTGTAGCTTATGATTAGATTCAAAATGGTGCTGGAGGGCAGTAACATAATCTTTATGCCTGAACACTGATATCTACTATTATCTTTATGTGAAACAAAGGATTGTCTTCAACAGAAAAGAGAATTTAGCTTAAATACTTGTTATTAGCAAATTAGCGAAAGTGAAATTTAGCTAAATAAGTGATAGTTTCTGGCAGTGTAGTTATGGATTGCGGTGAGTAGAGAAAAAGGTTTACCTCTAGCAATGCATTGACCTCATTCGCATGACCTGATGGAATGGTTTGAGACTTTTTATGTTCCTGGAGCTAGCAGAATCCCGTGGGCCACACTAGCATGTAACAGGACATATGGAGATGTTACTGGTACCCGCTCGAGCAAATCGATGATCAACGGGAGGACAAGTGATACAAGTGAATGAGAAATTAGCACCTATTGAAATTCTTATTCCATCAGGTAAGCAAAAACAACATCGAAGGCATTCTTTATATTGCTACATTTATATTGTTACCTTCATTTTCTTCCTTCTTTCTCTGAAACTCCCTTCCTTGCAAAAGATCAGCCACAGAGATTCCAGACTGTATCCATTCAAATGTTCTTTGCAACTCACTCAAAGGGAACTGGTTTTAGCCAAAAGTAACGGCAAGATTTGAAGCTTATAACTGGTAAATATGGTCCTGTCTGATAAACTATGCTTCCTCTACTTTTCATATTCATACTTTATAGGATATAAATTGCTAGAGTTAAATGTTGTTTGCTACATCAAGTTTGGAGGCAGTTGGTTCCTGGTCTTTGTACAGGACAAAGACTACTACAGATCTACTCTGTACACAGAGTAGATGATTTTTCTTTCTAGAATATGCCAGATCTCAGATCCAGTTTCATGTCTGGAATACTGGGAAGTCAGTGATTAAGATCTGAATTCCAGTGACTGTTCTTTAAAGGGAACAGGGTACGCCTGAGGGTATAACTAATGTATCTCGCAGGCAGGCCTCAAGGAAGGTTATTGAAAAGGGGTGGAAAAATCTGGTCTAAACTTGCTGCCTTCTGTACACATCACCCACACCCAAAATAGGCAACACACATCTTATCTTATTGACAATTATGATTTCCTATTGTGGATGTGTAATTTACTTGCTTATAAGTAAATGTAGACATATAATTTACTTACACATGAAGAGCCCATGCTTAATCTGACTTTTCACAAACATCTTTATCACTTGGAGTGACAATGTATATGTAGGACAGTGAGAAAAATTTAAGAGTTTTTAGAAATTTAGAAATACCTTAGGCTTTATAGTTTATTTGACTAGTAATGGTACACTTACATGTCTATGAATGATACTTTAACAAAACATTTGTGGCTTGAAAAATAGGATATTTTTCTCCCTAAGTTGATGAAATGTGGAAATAGCCATATGACACCACCATTCTCAGAATCTTTAGATGGTTAGGTGATTATATTATTTATAAATATGTATATTAATGTTTATAAATAAATATTTATTTATAAATAAATATTATGTTACAAATAATATTTATTAATATTAATATTAATATTTATGGTTAGGTGATTTCAGGGTTTTTAGTGTAAGATATTTGTTTAGGTAGTAAGCCAAGTAAACAAAATATCTTTTCCCTGGAATCATTTAAGTTGCTTTTCATGACAATTGGGTTTTAAAATTTTGTGAAAAGTTTAAAGTCACTTATATTATTTTTTAACTAGTCGAGCTATTTTAAAATCTATAAAGTTATCACTGTCTTCTTGTTCATTGCCGATTTGCTCGAGCGGGCACCAGTAACATCTCCATATGACCTGTCTCATGCAAGTAGAGCCCAAGGGCACCTGCTTGCTCCAGGAACATAGAGAGCCTCAAACCATTCCATCAGGTCATGGGAATGAGGTCTATAATTGTTACTGGTATCTGGCATATCAAATACGACACGGGTAGCTTGCCAGGCTCTGCTGTGCGGGTAGCATACTCTTGTAGCCATCTCAAAATCCAGCATTTATTGATGAACCGCAGCGGCAGCAAGCAGCCTGCGAGCTGGGCTGTGATAGGCTGATTTGCTGGGTGGAGTTCTGACGAGGGGGAAGTCTGGATGTGGAAAATGGAGGTATTCATTAATAACGATCGCGAGACTCATTTAGCCCAAAATAAGTTGGGCAGTAAAGGCTCTATCAAAGTAATTTTTTTATGAAACCAAATCATTATTATAAAGTTATATCAATAGTAATTATCTTTGTTAAAGGAATGTGTTTTAATCTACTCAAAGTTGTTCAAACAAAACACAATAAACTAGGAATCATGTAAATAACATGATTTTTTATTGTATGTTAAAAGTACAGGCTCATGGCCGGTTCCTGGTGAATACCAGTTGACTGTAATCACATGTTGGCGGGAACACTGTCTTTGTATATCGAGAGAGGATGAAGGAACATTTTCTGAGATTGCGGATCTAGTAAAGCCTTCCATGATGGATAAGTTCCTAGTCCCTTTCTTCCATGTCTTGTATGGGAACTTGAAATAATAGTGTAATCAGTACTTAGTTTTGTGAGAGATGAGGTAACCTGCCATCATCTAAATTGAGCTCCATCCTTTTCTGATCAGCAGCTGTGTAGGCAAAATTAATGTAAATGGCTGGCAAATTTGTCAGTGCTATTGAGGGGCAGTCTCACCAGAACTATGACTCAATCCCTTGGTTTCAAAGTTTCTGTCATAGCAGCACCTGAAAAGAATCTTTAGCAATTTGAAACGTGCAAAATTAATTATAATGGACCAGAATAACATCTGGAGTGAGTTACTGACAGCAACTTTATTAGGACTTATTTATATTGAAATGTAATATTGAAAAATGCACATGGTAATCAAGACCTCTTTCTAAGGTTTTTGTAGTATGATTTTCAAAAGCTTATAAGCATAGTTTTTAAAAAAGTTAAAAATGAGCACTCAGATGAACATAAAAATGGAATGTATGCCAAACATTTCACTTAATCAAGCCGTTTCTGAAATGGTGCTAAAACCTGTTTAAACAAGAATCAAGGAGCAAAGATTCATAGATTGGCAAGTCAAATAAATTGGAAATTTAATGTACTAATAGATAACTGAATTATGTCTTTCAAGGCCATCTACAGTGATATTTGGCATTAGTTTGAACCTACTTACAAAATAAAAATCATCTCCATTGCTCTGACATGAATAATTTAGATTTGTGCAGGTTTTCTGAAGGCTAGACTCAACTCTTACAGAATTAATTATACTTGCTCATAAAAATGAGAAGCAAAGGTACATACATATGCCTATATAGTCATAGGATTTTTAGGTAAATTAAGCTGCTAGACTGTTCTCTATCAATCTCCAAGAACACACTGAATCTTTTTTGTCCCTATTTTCCAAATTTTGAGTCATTTTTCAAGACATGTACCCTAATCACAGAGTCCTAATTAGTCTAGATTTTCATATCTATGTCAGTCTATACATCTTGTATTTACAAATATGGTCTTTCTCTAATTTCATTATCAGTTGAAGCTACTTCTTCTGGATAAATTTCTATCTTAGCTGCTGCTGTCATTAACAATTATTTGTCATAAGTTCTTGATCTTTATATCATTTGTGAATTGGAGTATAGGTACACAACTGGGAGAAGATATTCTCATGATCTAGTAAAAATAAATCTTAATATTTCAGTATTTATTTAATATGTATACCATATGCTAAGTTAATATTCAATTATCTCATTCAGTAAACTGCATACAAAAATTTGCAGTCAGCAGTATTCACTAATTCAGAGTATCTATCTTCACAATTGGTACAAATAAAAGTGAAAAGAAGATAATGTTTTAGTACCTGTATTATAAACCATAATGCCCAAAGGGGAGAGAGATAGAAGTAAGAGAGAGAGAGAGAAGAAGAAGAAAACTGCCTGCCGCAGAGGCTGGCAGGGTGGGGGAGAGGGAGCAGGAGGAGCAGGGGGAAACAGGGGACGTTGGTGGCAGGAAATGTACACTGATGAAAGGACAGACGTGCTAGCACTGTATGACTGAAACCCAGTCCAGAACAACTTTGTAACTGTGTGTCTCAAGGTGATTCAGTAAAAAATAAATTTTGAAAAAGAATCTAAAATAAAGGAAGGCTAAAATCTGTCAAAGTCCAGTGTTTTGTAAGTGATGGAGGTGATGGAGCCAAGAGGTGAACATGATTTTTAAGCTAATAATCTCTGGTCATTTGACTATTACCCTATTACAGCAAATGACATTAACTAATATTATATGTATGTACTTTCTACTTGCTTTGCTATTTTCTATCAACCAGCTTGTCCCTGATTCAATTTTACTGACATTCTCTCTATCTTAGTTAACTCGTTGCTATCTTATGAATTTTTTTCCAGTAACTTCAGGAGGACATGTATCATGACATCAGATCTTCCAGTCTGTGTCCACAGGTTCTGTAGCCAGGGAGGAATGCCCCACACCTGCCATAATCCCTTCCCTCTGTGGTCTCAGCGGCAGTTACCAGCCTCACCTCACCAGATACATTAGCCTTTTTTCTTATGTCCTCTTTCCCTTTCACTTCAGCTAATCTGTCCATGTTTCCTTTGCACGTGCAAATTATTTTTTGTGAATTAATTTTTATAATGGTTTGATGATTTTGAGCAGGGATAAATAGTCTCCTTGTCAAATGCTATTAAAAATATTTCTAGAGAAACCTAGACCTATTTTACTGCAGGTTTTGTCTTTGCCTTTTAAAATCATGGTGTTTTGCTCCCAGTTTATAGCAAAGAACCAAATCCCACATTTAATTTTCAGTGTTCTGGTTCAACTCAAATTTGTTGCTATGTGGTTAGAAAAGCCCAATTTCTCTCCCAAAAACTTTTCCACTCTAAAACACTTCAATTCTTTTCTGTCTCCTGCTGTGTATTACACATGCTTGTGTTAACTATTTTACATATTGGAGGAAATTACACTTGGCAAGTTCAGAAACTTGGCACATTCTCTTAGCTATTTTGAAAGATTGCCTTAATCAGGGTTGGAGCAATAACACAATGGGTTAGGTGCTTACCTTGCACATGGCCAACCTGGCTTCAAAGCCCCGCACCTCCTATGGTCCCCTCAGTCCACCAGGAAAGATCCCTGAGCACAGAGTCAGGAGTGAATACTGAGCATTGTCGGATGTGGCCCCAAAGCAAACACTATCATCTGTCACTTTTGTGAGTCACCAAAATCATCATGCTGCTTTTGGTTTTGAAAGCTGTGTCAACTCCATTTTAGAGAATGCTTATTGCCCTTAAGAACTTGTCATGCCACCCAGCTACCTTTCTTCTATTGCTTCCCTCTTTTGCAAATCCATTCCCTTGCCAAACAAAAATAGTATTCTCCCTCTCTGCTCCATATTTAGAAGATATTTCTATCTTGCTTTTACTGGATACTCTAAAACCACATGTAAATTAGTCCTATTTTTTCCATGATGTTTTCCTAGTAGCTCCGACCCTTCCTTCTAAAGTGCTTTGCAGAATAGTTACTCCATTGCTTGGGCAGAGTCTTGGGTTTGCCTCTGTGGCCAGTATGGCACCATGATTCACGGACGTGGTTAGCAAATCATCCTTATGAAAATAAGAGAACCCTGAGTGCTAGATAAAGATCTTTAACTCTGGGGGTGCTCGTGTGCCAAGACATAAGCATTATCCATCTAAATATATCGAATTGAAAAACAAAGAGACTTATGAACAGGGCAACGGAAATGGAGTGCTACAAAATTAAGATATACAGTCTGGTGGAGAGTTTCCAAGTAGGAAGAATAGATTCAAAGAAGTGGACCTCAATTAATATCAGAGATGACTGGACAGTTTGTTTGTTCCTAAAGAAAGTTATATAAGAAATTTAGTCCCTAGGACATTGAGTCTTAAAGTATTAAATCAAGTTTTAAAAGAGGAAGAACTCACAAGGCATCTTAATCCTCCAACAAAGAGTTACTGAGTATGTCATGTGTCACTTGTCACTTGTCTTCCTGTTGTCCATCGGTTGCTTGAGTGGGCACCAGTAACATCTCCATATGTCTTGTTGCAAGCAAGTGTAGCTCAAGGACATCTGCTTGCTCCAGGAACACGAAGAGCCTCAAATCATTCCTTCAGGTCATAGGAATGAGGTCTATATTTGTTACTGGTTTCTGACATATCAAAAACAACACGGGTAGCTTGCCAGGCTCTGCCGTGTAGGTGGTATGCTCTCAGTAGTAGGCTCTAATCTTGAGCTTTACTGATGAACCTCAACAGGGAGAGATCTGCTTTTCTCTTATGTGGAGCTCTGAGGATCTGTGGAGTCGGATGTTGAGAATGACTGACCTCATGGTGTGGGGGCTCCCCTGGCTTCTTGCTAGGCTCACTGAAATGGCAGGCTATGCCTAGAGCATGCCTAGCACTATATACTGCATAAATGTGAAAGATCCTGAGAAGGACCTGGTCCTAACTTCCAGTATTATCTAAGACTGTTAGACAGCACTGTGTGGCTGCATGCCGGTGCAGCTGTGGGTCTGGAATGTATCTCTTCTGGGGTAGCTGGCTGTGGTGGTTGGGAGCTCACAGCCACACCCTCCAACATGGAGGCAGAGGAATAGGAGGTGGGTCCCAAATCCTCGCTCCAAGTTGACCCAGTGTGGCCCACCCCCTGAACAAGTGAGTCAACCCTTGGAGCTATGTTGGACTCGCCAGGGGCTGGACGAGCCATTTACTGCCCTCCATAGCTCCATGGGCTGCTCCACGTGGGGCCGAGCAGCACAGCTGTGGGTCTGAGTATATATAATCATATACATATAATATTAAATGTGTATAGGTTCTATATGTGAAAATTATCAGAAATATACCAAAATGAATCTTAGCATTATTTCCTGCTAGATACTGAGGAGAGGATAGTTTACTTAAACTCTCTCTAAAATATTTTATTTCATTGAAACATTTACATATTAATTACCTTTTTATAAAATTACTTACCTTTTTAGAAAGAATACTTTAAAATGTGACTATGTCCCCAGCAATGATACTATAAAAATGACTTTGTCCCTGGGAGCTAGAGAGAACAGTATTTCCTAAGAAGAAGGCAATCCTGCTATTGCCTTGTAGTCTATATAGTACCTAATTGAGATTTGAGACATGGGTGACTCTCCCGGAAATTATAATCTAAGGAGACATCGTTACTCTATACTGACCCATGAATAAAATCCCTGAATTTCTTAATGTTCCTGCTTCTTCCTTTCCTTTTTGCCTCCTCTTTTTGATTTTAAGCTTGATTCTAGATAAAAATAGAAGACAATTCTTTATATTTTTATTGTAGCACATTTTTATTATAGCATATTCTAGCATAATTTAAATTATTATTAATTTCAACAGCTCTCAGAATTTTAAATTTATCTGTGACAATTTATTTTTTTTTAATTTAAATTTTATTTTCCCTGGGGCGGGAGCGATAGCCCAGCAGGTAGGGCGTTTGCCTTGCACACGGCCGGCCCATGCCAGCCTGGGTTCGATCCCGGCATTCCATATGGTCCCCAAGCACCACCAGGAGTAATTCCTGAGTGCAGAACCATGAGAAACCCTGAGCATTGCCGGGTGTGATCCAAAAAGCAAACAAATAAATAAATAAATTTTATTTTCCCAGTATTCCTTATGTAAACACTGGCTTACAAAGTTGTAGTTGATTTCTTACAGACATTCAATATATTATCATCAATTCTCCCCATTGTATCTTCCCACCACTGTTATCTGCAATTTTTTCACCCACCTCTTAAGTCTGCCCCCATAGCAGGCCCTCAATAATTTATTATATATTGCTTGTTATAATTTGCTACAAGAATAATCAAAAAAATGTTTCCTCAGAAGAAAGTTAGTGAAAATTGTGTATCACACCATGGAGCTATTAAGCCCTTATGAGATTACTAAGATATTAGAGGTTAAGCCTTTTATGTTGATATTTTATTCATCAGATTGCATGCCTTCTACATTACATCCCACCTGACCTGGAGTGCTTCTCCTGGTTTATCAGTGTTGTTGCAGCCGCATGCTCCAAAAAGATCCAAATTTTTAAGTAGGTGATATAGCTAGAGTTAATTTTTTTTTTTTTTTGCTTTTTGGGTCACACTCTGCAATGCTCAGGGGTTTCTCCTGGCTCTGCACTCAGGAATTACTCCCAGTGGTGCTTGGGGGACCATATGGGATGCTGGGGATTGAACCTGGGCTGGCATGGGCCAGCCATGTGCAAGGCAAACGCCTTATCCGCTGGGTTATCGCTCTGGCCCCTAGAGTTAAAATTTTAACAGGGTGACTTTTAGAGCTATTTACATGACTGCCATAGCTTCTGGAAGTACAGGGAGATGGAGGGATGTAGCCCATCTCCAAATCCATGAAAGCCTGGAGATTTCAACCTCAAATCCTACATACCTGAGTTATTTTCAACAGATTCATTTCTGGGTGAGGTTCATCACAAGTATATGATTGTGGGTGAGGGGGTTTTAAGCTGTCTGGGCTCTGCTAGGCAGAAGGTGAACCCAACTATTGGGCAATCTTACAAGGAAAGTTACAGATACCTTTTAAGGAATACATTCTAATAAATGTCACTTGTTGAATTTTTTAATTACACCTGTATTGTCTCTGCTCATTCTAAGTGAATTCTGGGTGAATAATAAACAAAATGACTCATCTTCCCTTTTTATCCTTTTCCAATCTTCCAAAGCACATGAGCACACCCTAAATTCAGTGAGGCAGAAAACAAAGCAGAACTTCATTTTAAATCATAATTATCACAGACTGCCTCTAGTTTACATTTTCTGAAAACGAATACAATCTGCAAAGTTTAAGTGATTTCTTCTCGTCTGGTACCTCGCTTTGTCTATGGCTCCTTTATCACATAATGAGAATTTGATGAATGATGAAATTTGAAGTTTAACTAAGGAGAAGACTAAATTGAAAAACTGTTTCCTCAGTTTTTATACTCACAATGATGTTAATTGTGAAGCCGAATAGCAGTGACTGAGCTACCTTATTGGATGTAAGCACAATTACGTTCTAAGTTGTGGGAAACTGATATGATTTCAAATTACCCCCCCATTCTGTTTGCTCTCCACAAATAAGACATACACCAACTATAAATATTTATATAGCCTGTGATAAAATAATTCACAAAATATGATAAAATTCATTAATTTGTCCTAACACTGAGCTCAATTATGTTTATTTCAGATTGTACATCAATGCAACCACACTCTCAGATTTATTTAATACACAGTCTTTCAGTCTTTTGCCAAATCCTTATGACTTTTACTAGAGATGGGTACTTTACATTTTAATGTGTACCAGTAAGCGATTCTTATATTTTATTATTGAATGGAAACCATAACAAAAGAAAAATTGTGAGCTGCGTATAATTTTGATTACTAAGCAAAAGAAATGTAATTACAGTTGTTAACAATACGAAAAGCAAGTAGGATAGAAGCTGCATAAGCAGAGATAGATGTGTGAAGTCCTATATACACAGCCCTAAAAATAAATGAATTGGCTTCTGGAAAGTTTCTTCTTGGGGCCATGTCTTCGCTCACTTTTCCCAGCCCTAGTCAACGTCCTCCTAAAACATGTAGCCTTCTCCTTCTCCATAATATAATAAAGCCTCAGAAGTTTTCATTACTGCATACTATGGAGCTGTACTTTTCAGATAAGGTGAAATAGAGTCTCTGATGTTGCTTATGTCTTTTGAAGACAGCACTGCTTAACTGAATTAGAATAGCCACACTGAGGATTCGGTTTTGATAACTCCTGTACTGTTTGTTTTGTTCTTCACCTGGAAGTGGTATTTTAGCAGTCAGAAGTAAAGATGGTAAAGACAGACAATAAATAGAGGGTTAATAGCTAGAGCATTGAAGTTATGGGTGCCTGCATCCCATTCTAGATTCATCATTGACTACTGAAATGATTTCAGGAAACTTATTTCCCTAGCTACTGCTATCCCTTCATTTTTACACTTACCAGGATGGTGCTATGCGGGTGTTTTAGTGAAATGTTGTGAGAAGAGTACAATACAGAATAAGCCAGTAACATGCTGGGATTTAATTTGGGCCAAATCTTACAGCTTATATTTTAAAAATACAGGATAAATTTTAACATCCAAGGAGAGAGATTTTTATGATCACTCTCTTGAGTTGAATTTGATTTTTATGTTAGACTCAGCCTTAATAGAAAGGACAATGAAAATAATAACATATTTTCTAAAAGACCTGTAAAATAAAAGTGCTTTCTTGACACCATTTAAAATGTATCAAAGTAGGAGTTCTATCCAAAAGAAGATGGATGTATGAACACACATGCACATTTATTTTTCAACAATTTATTTCTCAATGGCATCGTTAGTTTCCAATATTTCTTTACATTTTTCTAGCTAAGGACAAAGATGGTTTTTCAAGCAGAGTGTTTGATTATGCCTGTAGTGTGTTGAGGTCAGGAATAAATTTTCACTTAGAAGTATTTGCTTCATAGATTTCAAATGAGAAGGCCATATGTATTTGATTAATTTATGTTATTAGTCTAAAAATTTTTAAGGAACCACTGTGCATTTTATGTCATATTTATTAGCTTCATTTCATGAAGTTGGAGGCATATTTTGAAACTTGCAATTTATAATATTAACTGGAATTCTGTCATGCTTATTTCTACTGTCTATTTAAGAATGAAACAAATAGTGTTACAAGTAGCCGCTAGGCCCCCCCGAGCACCGCCAGGAGTGATCCTGAGTGCGAGCCAGGAGTAACCCCTGAGCACGCCGGTGTGACGAAAAAAAAAAACAAGTAGCCAGCTAGCTAGAAATGGATACTTGGAAGTTTTTTTAAGAATATTTTAACTCATTAAATAAAGTTGATAGGATGTGTAACAAAGAAAACGATTATATGTGTGAATTTGAAAATTTCCAATGCTAATATATATTATATATGGAAGTAAGAATTAATAAGCTAAGTGTCTACTGATCTGGGCATTTTCAAAATGCATTATAGGGAATTTGGAGCAAGATATTTAGAAATAATGTGCTATATGGTATACATTATAAACAAGAAGATATGTATTTAATAATTAATACGTATTAATACCATTTTATAGTTATATTTATAAAATAAATACATTTTATATAAGAAATATATTTTCCTCATAAAATATACTCAGGATATATATTTAAAATTATAGAATATAATTTTGGATTTAATATTTGAGGTCAAGAATTTTCATAATGATGTATTCAATTAATCAAATTATTTACTTTTAAACAAGGAGTAATAGTATTTAAAGATGAAGACAGATAAATTGAAAAAGTGTCATCCATTAAGTGACAAAGTTCATAATACAAGCCAAAGACAGTGTATATCAAACACATATAATAGAGCTTTTAGTGTCTGTTCCTAATTTCTGAAAACAGACTAGATAAAAAATCTTGAGTAACATTTAAGTGATATTTAATATTTGATAATAGTTATTAGACTAAATTCACTATCACTATCACTACTATCTTCTCGTTCATCATCAATTTGCTCGAGCGGGCTCCAGTAACATCTCCATATGTCCTGTCTCATGCTAGTAGAGCCCGAGGGCATCTGCTCTCTCCAGGAACATAAAGAGCCTCAAACCATTATATTAGGTCATAGGAATGACCTAACATAATTGTTACTGGTATTTGGCATATCAAATACAACACAGGCAACTTGCCAGGCTTGCCGAGTGGGTGGCATACTCTTGTAGTCACCTCTAAATACAGCATTTATTGATGAACTGGGCTGTGATAGGCATGCGGCCAACCCAGTTTCAATCCCGGCATCCCATATGGTCCCCCGAGCACTGCCAGGAGTAATTCTTGAGCAAAGGGCAGGGAGTAACCTCTGAGCATCGCGGGTGTGACCCATAAAAGCAAAAAAAAAATTATTTTGAAACTTTACCATTTCAAGCAATATGAGATTAATTGTTCCTTCTTTACTTTTAAAAGGACTGATTTGAAAATCCTAAATATTAAGTATAAAAATCAGACTTATGGCCACATTTATTATAAAGTTACTGTTATCATGCTGAAAGTCCAAATGTTTTATTTCTACTTCCAATTGGCTATAATGGGGAAAATTATAGAAAAAATGTTCTCTTTATGAATATTTCTAACTCTATCGGATTGGAGTCACATGATAAAAAATAGATGTAAAACATTAAAATATCATCTAATGAACATTCTATCTTAGTTAGCTAAAGAGACTTTTTTCTTGAGTTAAAAATACTATATTGCAGGCTTTATTAGTTGTGATTTTTTTTACCCTCAGTAAAATGGATTTCTAATGACTTTAGTATCTCGCAATAAATATTGTCTTTTTTGGTTTGGTGCCAGAGGTATTCAGGGCTTACTTCTAGTTCTGAGTTCAGTGACTGTTCCTGATTCAGTTCGAGGGAACGTATGTGGTGCCAGGGATCAGACTCTAGTAGCAATCCTCAAGGCAAGAACTCCACCCACTATGCTATCTGTTTGGCTTCAACAGTAAATATTATCTTAACAAATATTTATGGAGCAAATAAATTTAAGTTTTTATTCCATTCATACTGACCCTAATGTCTAATGGCATATTGCTGGATCTTATATTTGCATCAGATCAGCATCTGAATCATTGATGAGAATTCTAAAGGATATTTTCTTTTCTTTATTTAAGATTTAGGAATAAAACATGGATTACATGATAAAATTAGCAGAAACTGTATACTACTTATTTTAAAGTAAGGCTGTAGATATCCCATGACTTATTCAAGAGAAAATATTTCATTTTTTTAAGAATATCATGATTGGATAATTATCAGTTGAGGTATTGAATCGATAAGTTTAAATTCATAATATTTCAAAGATTACAAACAACACATTTTGCCAAAGTAAATTCCATTTATTAAAATAATTCTTTGATTATTTTACAACTTATTAGACTTTTTTGTGCCTATAATCAAGGAAACTTTATAAACATTTAGAAAGCTGCATATATTGAGAGGAAAAACAATATCAACAGGAAGATGAAATGAACACACACTGGAAGTTGTAATTCTGAAAGGACAGGAAGGTTGGAAAGGAGGATTTATAGATCTTAAATATTTTAAATGTTTTAAACATTTTGAATAGGTGATACATGCAGCAGGAATATGGCAAGGGGTGAAGTTCTCAAAAGCATTTGTTTTCTGACTCATTTATCAAGGGACCAACATTTGTCCTATTCTTTGCTAATGAGCTAGTTCTAGGAGTATCTTCCTTTCAGGCTATTAGAAAGTACTGGGTGTTGCCACACCACTTAGACACTTACTGAAAAGTGATACTTCACCATCACTTAGATCAATATGTCTGTGCCAACGTCCCAGAAGCCAGAGATAGAGCAGGAAATTGCTAATTAACTATAGATTGGGAGACCAAGTAATGTTCCCTTGCCCCACTGTACGCAAAGGCATATAGGGCTTTCAACTTGACACTGTTGCTGTCGTAATAGGCTTGTTCTCAAATGTTTCTTTGTTTTCTTTTCCATTGAGATGAAACTGATGTAATGGCATATTGCTGATTCATTTTTCCATAAAATTACTTTAATTTCAAGAGTTTTAAAATTACTTTAACTCTTTTCAAGAGTGCCCATGGTCTACTCCATTAAGAAAGGGGGCAAATAGGCTATTTTGACCTGAGGCAGACTTATCTTGAAGCACAGGAAGATTGACTTGGTCTGTATCACTACCTCCTATTTTTAAAATGAAACTATCATAACAATATCTTTATAAAAATTAATATTTCAATAGATCCCTTTTAACACTGACCTGCACTTCAATCAAATATCTGCTGCTGTAAAAATGTCAGTTTTTAGATTTGAGATAAATGGCATAGCATCCATCTATCATTATTACATTGTCTGAATGAAACGTGCAGAGATATTTTTCTGGTAAAACCCATTCTATGTAAAATTTAACACAAAACTTTTCACTTATCTAAGTTTTCACAAAAAATATACATGTTCATAGATTCATGAAAACCAGTAATTTATGAGAAGGGACTCCTGAAGTGCATATTCCACTATCTTCTTCAAAATTATCTGGGATTATTTAAAATCAGTATTGAAATGATACTTCTTATATCAATGTGATCTAACGAACTGTTACATATGAGTCCTCTGTTAAAAAATAACTTACTGAATGCGTATCATTATATACCCCTTGTTTTCTCTAACCTATTGACCAGTTTTATATTAGAAGAGGTTTGGAAGCATAAATATTGACAAGTGTAATCTAATATTTAAAAAGCAGCTAATAAATTATTGTTCCTAAAAGATTAGAATGAATATGTGTGGTTCCAAAAATGTTCAAATTATGTGATCTTTTCATGCTGTATAATGAAAATCATTTTAACATCACTTTTATTTTTACTAAAAAAACATTTTTTGTACAGAAATACTATTAACCCATAATTATTTTATATGCAACTTATGGTTTGAAAGCTATTGTCTAGACTATATTAATAGACCTATTTTAATATTTGCACAAATTATTATTGTGTTCTTATCAAGTGCAGTTAATAAAATATTTTAATAATTGATGACCGTTAGGATATTAGTCCCTAAGGATGACTCTGTACATCATTGATTTACACACTCTAAATTTTATTTAAAATGCACATGTAAGCACTTTAGGAAAAGAGCTATGTACCATATAATTTTAAACGATTCCATGATTCAAATAGGATTTTTAAAATTGTAAAAACAATCCTGGGGCCGGAGCAATAGTCCAGCGGAAGGGCGTTTGCCTTGTACGTGGCCGGCCTGTGCCGGCCTGGGTTCAATCCCGGCATCCCATATGGTCCCCCGAGCACCGCCAGGAGTAATTCCTGAGTGCAGAGCCAGGAGAAACCCCTGAGCATCGCCGGGTGTGACCTAAAAAAAGCAAAAAAAAAAAAAATCCTGTACTTCATTATGTGCTGAATTATCTGAATATCTTTTCTGAATTATTTAAAGCATAGGGATAAGATTTATACGGATAAGAATTTGGGTTAGAGAAAATCTTCGTCTTCTCTTTTCCTTTCTTTCTCCTGCTTTCCCCAACGGCTTTGGAACAATGATAGGACTTTACATTTTGGCAGTGTGAGGCTGACAATTTAGGATTCATTTTACATCGTTGCTACCCTAGTCAAACTACTGATACTTTTAAGAGTAGAGAAATTTGAAATAAGATTTTCTTTCTAATATTTCTTCTCCCCGAGGATTAAATGGTGATATCCTGATTTCTAGTTTTGTGAGAGGAGAATTTTCATTTCAAGGGCCTGGGTCTTGTCCTTCTTCTTATTCATTTATAACTGTTAAGTAGCTATGGTGATGGAAACCCTAGGCAAGAGTCAGTTGAAAGTAAACTCCAGTAATAATGTGCATTACCAAAGCATATAAACAAATTAACTGTCTCCACAATGAGACATTTTGGAGGACACCAGAGTAGGCTCATTAAACTGTGCCACAAACAGTTGAGAAATAGAAGAGAGGAGACTGACTTGGGGTTTTGTGGTGATTTGGAGTTGGAATTGAAGAGAGGAGTGTTTGGAATTGCAAACAAGGACTTGTGCAGTTGGAACCCCACTACTGGCACCAAAAAAAGGAGCTTTGACAACAAAGATTTTATTAAAATTGTCTAATCAAAAGTAAAACGGCTTCAAACTGATACCTTTGTTTTATTCTTTCTCTTTTTTGGTTTTTTGGGCCACTGGTGTCAGGGTTTACTCCTGGCTGTGCACTCAGAAATCCCTCCTTTAGGGCTCTGCAAATCATATGGGATGTTGGGAATTGAGCCTGGGTTGGCCATGTGCAAGGTACGTGCCCTACCTGCTGTATTCTAACCCCAGTCCCAAACTGATAATGATTTTTAATTCACCTCCAATGCACATTGAGCTTCCCTAGGTTCTGGGGCTTGCTATTTGCTAATGAGTAGACTGAACACATCTGATAGAGGAAAGCTAGCCAATTGGTTAATACATGTGGGCACATTGTTGAGATAATACCTTCAGAGTAATGGGCTGGGAAATAGGGCAGGGATTAAAGGTCATGCAAGGAGTTTGTATTCCTGGCACCGCAATGCCAGGTGCTCTGTAAACCCCAAAGCATCATCAGATAGTCCCTGACATGGTACATCTGAGCTGCTCTGCATCCTTGCTACCCACATTCAGCCTCCTGGCATGGCTTTCCAAGAATCCTCAGGAATGTATCTGGAATCTCCTGAGTGGCGCCCCCTCGAAGAATAGAAAAGGAACATACTCATTTTTTATTTCATCAGGAATAGTACTATCACTAAGTGGACTATACATATATATATATACATATATATATATATGTATGTATATAGCCAATGGCAAAACATATTTTTGCAACTACTTTTTAAATATTTCCTAAACAGTCAAAATTTGAGTATTTATTCATTCTAAAATTCCAAATCCTTTGGTATATGTCTAAGAGCAATGTTTTCACATAAAAATTCATAGATGGATTATAATATTCATATTTATAAAAGATCACAAGTCTGAAATATCTGTTGGTGATATGGTAAATGAAATATTTGGATATTAATGATTAATATATGTGACTGTCAGATGAGATATAAAGATATATAGCAATTTTAAACTTATCTTGGCAATATGTTAACTACCCGTAGACCTATGGAGCCTGGCAAGCTATGCGTGTTCATTTAATATGCCAAATACCAGTAACAATTATAGAACTCATTCCAGAATGGATTGAGGCTCTTTATGTTCCTGGAGCAAGCAGATGCCATTGGGCTCTACTAGCATGAGAAAGGACATATGGAGATGTTACTGGGGCCCGCTCGAGCAAATTGATGATAAACGGGAAGACAGTGATACAGTTTTGCATATAAGACAATATAACTGAAGGTTAGAGAGGACAAGAATAAGATTGTAAAAGTGTCTCAGATGATTTCAGATGTATAGGAAGGGGTGATGAATAGGAAAAAATGGTTTATTATACATATTTTTGTGTTGGTGGCCATTGATGAAAAATTGTTATTAAAATTACTAATAAGCCACTGAATACATAACAAAATGAACAACAAATTATAATGTACCATACATATATCTCAGAGAGCTTTTATTATTTCAGTGCTTAGTGTTTGAGGTTCAAAAATAAATGCTACTAAGATAATTTTGTTACTGGATTTGACATATTGAACACGCATCGGACAGCTTGCCAGGCTCTGCCATGCAGGCCCTATATTCTCATTACTTTGTGGGGCTCTCTCAGAGGGGTGGGTAGAATATTTATGGTAATTTGGAGGTAAATCACGCTGCCACGCGCAACAGAGAAAGCTGGTTTCTGCTCTGCCAGGTGTACCTGTGTCTTAGGCTCAAGCATTCCTGGGCCTGAAATACTCTCCTCTGAAGGGCGGGTCTCTGCATGGTGGGTCCTTGTAGGCTGGGTTTCTGACAAGCCAGGCTGGAGACTGGATTAATCTGTGGGCTGGGGACTGGATTAATCTGCTGGGTGGAGATCTTACCTGCTGCAGAGTGTGGATTGTGAAGATCGCTGCCAGCAAGGTGTGGGGGTTTCTCTGGGATCCTCCCGAGGCTCCATCGGGATGGTGGACTCTGGTCAGAAGTTGCTCTCGTGGTCCATGGAATGCAGGGGGTTCAACGGGGAAAGCTGGTTTCTGCTCTCCGGGTGTACCTGTGACTTAGGCTCAAGCACTCCTGGGCTTGAAAGACTCTCCTCTGAAGGGCGGGTCTCTGCGTGGTGGGTCCTTGTAGGCTGGGTTTCTGACAAGCCGGGCTTGATGACATTCGATGAAGATACAACCGACTGGTTCAGCACCTCCATGATTGTGCGAAGAATGCCGAGAGAGAGAAAGACACAAAAGAAGGCCTGTCTTCAGAAATACTGGAAGATGCAGCAGAAGTTGGGAAAAGCATTGGCACTGCCCGCCTGTCCTTTGCAAACTGTAAGACCAAGATGACTGCCCTCCAACACCCTGATGGATCTATCACATCTTCCAGAAAGGCAATGGAGAAGATTATCCAGGACTTCTACTCAAATATCTTTGATAGCCACATCCACCTGCCCGCATACCAAATTCCACAGGATGGATATGTCATTCCCAACATTCTCCCTTCTGAAGTCTGACATGCCATCTCGTCTGTAAAGAAGAGAACAGCACCAGGCCCAGACAAAGTCAGAATCGGACACCTGAAGAATCTGCCGTCGGTACTCATCAATACACTAGCTCGGCTCTTCACACGCTACCTGTCCGAATGCAAGGTGCCCTCCCAATGGAAAACCAGCAGGACAGTTCTACTGTTCAAGAAGGGAGACATTCACGACAACAGCAACTATCGCCCCATCTGCCTGTTGTCCATCATCTAAAAGCTGTTTACACGAGTCATCCTGAACAGGATTAGCAGAACACTAGATGAAGGACAACCATGCTAGCAAGCAGGCTTCCGGAAAGGATTCAGCACAATCGACCATATCCACATGGTAACCAAGCTCATCGAGGTTTGTAGGGAGTACAAGATGCCGCTCTGTCTCACGTTCATTGATTTACAGAAAGCCTTTGATTCTGTGGAGACTGAAGCAGTCATCGAAGCCCTAGCCAAACAGGGTGTTCAAACCCAATACATCAAGATCCTTCGTGAGCTGTATTATGGATTCACCACCAGGATCTCACCATTCTACAAAGAAGTGATCATTAATGTGAAAAGAGGGGTTCGAAAGGGTGATACCATTTCACCAAAAACTCTTCAGTGCCACCCTCAAGAACATCATGCGACAATTAGAATGGGAAGGAATGGGAGTGAAGATAGATGGTCGGCAACTACACCACCTCCGCTTCGCTGATGACATCGTTCTAATAACACCAAACATTAGCCAAGTGGCACAAATGCTGGCTGACTAGACCGAGAATGTGGAAAGATAGGTCTACAGCTGAATCTAAAGAAAACAATGTTATGAAGAATGAACTAGTTCCTGAGGCCCCATTCACTCTCAATGGAACAAACATCTCTGAATGCAGCAGTTATGTGTCCCTAGGTCGAGAAGTCAACATGATGAACGACCTAAAACCTGAGCTGCGCAGGAGGAAGAGAGCAGCATGGAATACCTTCAAAGGCATCAAAGAAATAGCTAAAATGACAAAGAACCTCCAGCTCCGGGCACATCTCTTTGACTCCACCATTCTCCCTGCATTAATATACGCCTCAGAGACCTGGGCCCTACGAAAGCAGGATGAGAATGCTATTCGGGTCTCCCAGAGAGGAATCAAAAGAGCTATGCTTGGAATATCACGCCTCACTCAAGTGAGAGAAGGAATTCGGAGTTCTGACCTCCGTCGCTATTTCAGAATCAGGGACGCTGTCTCATTTGCCAAGGCATCGAAAATCAGATGGGCTGGACATGTAATGCGATTTGGAGACAACTGCTGGACTAGAGCCATTACCAATTGGATCCCACGGGATGTCAAAAGATCACCTGGCTGCCCACCTACAAGATGGTCAGACTTCCTTGTAAAGACCCTGAAGGAACGATTTGAGGCTCTTCATATTCCTGAATCAACCAGATGCCATTGGGCTACATTGGCACGTGATAGGGTCCAATGGAAATGTTACTGGTGCCCGCTCGAACAAATCGATGAATAACGGGATTCAAGTGCTCAAGTGAAGACAATAATTATTGTGTTGGAGGGGTTTTTTGAGGATGTGGCTCAACATTAACTGAACATCTGGAACTGACTGATTTTTCTATTCTAACCAATGCCTGTCATATAGTAAAGCATTTCCATTACTTAAACTTTATAGAGCATGACTGGATTAATCAGATGTAGACACAGTTCTATGTTTACAAATGTATATATGTGCAACTGAGAGAATTTACTATTTTGAATTGAAATACAAATAGCCTTCTTGGATGGGTACTTTTAAAGGAACCATTACATGCTATCTTTAAAGGAAAAAAATTCATGAACTGAATTGACTTTCTTAATCAAGTATTTGGTTAGCAAATCCTTAACCTCATTTTAGAACTAATTTTACATTTGCCCTTGTCAGAATTTCATCTCAACATTATAATAATGAAGTTACACATGCCCTATACTATAGCATGTAATTCATTCATTTCATAATTCAACAAGTCTTTCAGGTCATAAATTTTTGGAGTTCATTTTCTGAATTGCAATTTATAGTTTACCAATGGCACTTTCTATTGATGCATTAATGGTAACAGTGCCATAGTATATAGTCTGTCACATTTTTCTTGCCCTCTTCATCACCTGCCCAGAGTAGGATCACCTCCCCTTTCTTCTCATTGTTGATCATAGACTATGAATCTTCTTTAGAGGTTTTCTTTCAGACTATACCACATAATGCTGTTCTTGCATCCCCACCATCTTCCTGAATTTTTTCTTCCTTTACTAAAGATTAAAACACCTGCCTTATTGCTGTTTTCCACAATATTATGCTTCCATGCATTTACTGTAATATCCATTCAATTGATCAGATCTATTCCACGTCTTATTCATTTATTGGTATTACATGGTCCATCCATGTAATAAGCATACAAGCACCTTGCCATTAATTGTTAGGGCTTACAAATAAGAAGAAGAGGGGGAGTGACTGCACCCCTCTCAGGGGGTTCCCAAGATCCGAGAACAAAGGGACTCTCTGTGGACTCCATTTCTCTAACAGTACTTGAGTCAGGGGGTAAACAGGACAGCAGATACTGTGGCCCAATTTGGTCCTTTGCCACCTGTATCACTTGTATCACTTGTATACTTGTCTTCCCATTGTTCATCGATTCATTCGAGCGGGCAGCAATAACATCTCCATTCGTTAGGAATGAGGTCTATTATTGTTACTGCTTTTGGTATATTGAATAAAACATGGGTAGCTTGCCAGGCTCTGCCACAGCTCTGGATTTATCTCAGGAACTGCAGTCTTCTGTGAGTCTAGAAGAATTCTCGAATCCTTCCTTTTCTCTTCCTCAGTGTAATTTGAACTCCTCAGAGTAATTTGTAACAGGACAGATCTTCAGGCCAATTGAGTACTGGGCTTGAAATCAGCATCTCTCTAGGGTGGGGCTCTGACAAACTGGGCTTGAGATTGGATTCTCTCTTGGGTTGGGTTCTAAGGAGCTGTGGTGTCTAGCTGTTGAATATGGCTGCCCATAAGGTGTGAGGGTTTTCTCTGGCTTCTTCTGAGAAGAAACTCTATTGGGGTGGTGGGCCAGGGCCAGAACCCGCCCTCCCTCCTGGATGCCTCATGATCTTCTGAGCATGCGAAGTGCTGGTAGCAGCTCTGGGACCCTGATAGTATGCACAGTCCATTATGACCCCCAGCCTGTGTCTACACTGTTGCCCCCTGACCTGTTGATGAAAGAATAAAACTAGAGATTCCTTAAGGTGACTTTTCAATCTGTATTCTGCTACTTTTTACTCCTCCTTGCTGCTTGCTATAGAAACTTCCCTCCAGGGACATCTGGCTCTCTCCTGGCAGGTTCTCCTGCAGGCTGCTCTCTTCAGGGCATCTGTGCGGGCTCCCTCCCTTCAGGGCCTCTCTCTTCTGGATGTCTTTGTTCAGGACATCACCTTTCTGTTCCTCTCCCAGGATCTCTCTTTTCAGGGCCTCTTTGCTTAGGTCCTTTCTGTTCAAAAGTTTTTTCTCTGCAGGACCTCTTTTCTCTTAACTCCTCTGTTTATCTATATCTCTATCTCTGTTTCCCTAAGTTTTACTGTTTTGTCCTGTTGCCTGTTTCTTTCTGTCCATATCTCTAGTTCTCTGTTCCTGTTGTCCTGTAGCCCTGTGGTCCTGTAGCCTTGGTGCTAGCCCTCAGGCCCAGGCACCAGGTCTTGTTGCTCTGGTGCTGACCCTCAGGCACCAAGGGGCCACTGATCTCTCCATTTACTAGTAAATCCATCTGAACCTGGACTTTTGTGATTTGGAAGACATTTAATTACTGTTTCGATTTCCTCAATGGTGATAGACTTAATCAGGTATTATAGGTCTTCTTGTTTCAGCCATGGGAGGCTTTTAGGACTTCAGGAATTTGTCTATTACTTCCAGGTTCTCTTGTTTCATACCAAAGGCCAGTCTTTAGGAATTGCTGCTGGAGATGTGAGACTGGGTGGCATGTCCCCAGGGGAAACATGGTGGAATTAATGTTCCTGAGCTCTATTAATAAAGGCCATTTCCCCAGTTTTGATTTTATGACAAAATGAGAATTCCACTCTGAATGTTTCAATATATATTCCAATACCAGTTGTTCCTCCACTATTTCAATCAGCGCCTTTAATTTTATGTTCATGAAGGGCCCCTGCAGTGTTCCCATGGGATTGTGGGACTTCCATTCAATGTAGATGGGTGGCAGGCCCTGAGCTGCAGTGACCTCAATACTCCCTTCAGTAAGTGTAATAGTTAATGGACTGGCCATAATCCTACATGTTTTGATTGGGGGGAAAGGGTACTGGTTGGAAAGGTGGGATTGTTCCCAATTCTGCAGGGGTCCATGCAGGAACCCATGCCCAGTTTCCTGCAAATGGATTACTGGGTGGTTATCCAGAGAGGGCAGGGCCTTGGGAAGGCCTTTAGATTGTAGGCATGTCACTACGGGGAGCGCTTCTTTCCATTCTGCAGACGATGTAAAATCAGCCCACCCCAAGTGTCCATTACAAGCACCAACTCATGATGACCACCTTGTTTCTATCTCTAGTAGTGTCATACAAGATTATTTATAGTGTCATAGAACAGCTGTCCTGCAGAACAGCTCCTAAATCGACCCTACCACATTTTCCCATCATTTTCCTTTAAATGCAGAATTTTAGATATTTTGGCTTAAATTCAATATCTGTATAATGTATTTCCCACCTATTCCAATGGTTTTGATCCTTTTTACAAAGATCATTTCTCAGACAAAACATTAGCACTTATATCAGTTTTATTCTCATATGTGCTTTTTAATAATTTATAAAATTCCAGACTTAGGGCCCAGCATGTTGTTGGTAGAGTGATTGTTTAATCAATTTAATATTTAATAATTTATTTTATAAATTCTGATTAGTAACACATGTATTATGATATGACGACCAAAACCACAATATCTAGGCATCTGGAAGGGAGTGGGCCTTGGAAGGAGAAGCAAGAAAGGAGGTCAGTGGTACAGGAGTATGTGGCATTTGACATTGATAACATTTTTGGCTTTTACTCAGTGGAATTGGAGCTATTAGGATTTAAGCAGTATTTTGCAATATTTATCTTCAGGGGAGCAAAAATACAAGCAGGGAGTCAATAAGAAATTTATTTCCATAACCCAGTTTAGAGATTTATTTGTCTTAGACCAAACCATCCCTCTTGGAAGTAGTAGGAAATTGTACTGTGATTGTGTGTGTTTGTGTATAGATACATTTGTGGAAACATTATAAATGAGACAGGGTGTGTTTGTCGATGTGGTGATGGTGGTGGTTGGGGTATGGAGACGAAGAATAATTCTTTTTTTTTTTTTTTTTTTTTTTGGTCACACCCGGCGATGCTCAGGGGTTACTCCTGGCTCTGCACTCAGGAATTACTCCTGGCGGTGCTGGCTCTGCACTCAGGAATTACTCCTGGCGGTGCTGGGGGACCATATGGGATGCCGGGGATTGAACCCAGGCCGGCACAGGCCGGCTGTGTGCAAGGCAAACGCCCTACCCGCTGGACTATCACTCCGCCCCAAGGAAGAATAATTCTTATACCACATTGATGTTGCTGGGATAAACCCAGGGCTTCCTATATGTGAGGAATGTACACGAGGCAAAGTCCAGGCCCTTTGTAATTATATATTAAGGAAAATAGAAAATATATTTTAAGGAAAATAGAAAAAGAGTGAGTAAAGGAGACTCAGTAATAGCTTGATGGTGTGCAGCATGAAAGATGGAAGGATAAAAATCCCTTGTAAAAGGGATCAGGGTGATAGCACCACGGGTAGGGAATTTGCCTTGCATGCGGCTGGCCCAGGTTCGATCCCCGGCATCTCATATGGTCCTCAAGCACTGCCAGGAGTAATTCCTGAATGAAGAGCCAGGAGTAACTCCTGAGCATTTCTGGGTGTGACCCAAACAGCCAAAATAAAAAGCCCTTGTAAAGAGGAGAGGAAGACTGAGCATGTTCTTATTTTCTGATCCAGTTCATTAGTTTGTGTACAAAGTTCTCAAACATGTCTTCTTTTTAAAGGGACCAGATAAATGAAATGGATAAGGTGAGCTGGACTTAATACAGCAAATAGCAGAAAAGCATGTAAGTATGTGTGTGTGTGTGTGTGTGTGTGTATGTATGTGTGTTTGAGAGAGATAGAGAGAGCAAGAGAGAAAGAGAGAGGAGAGAGAGAATGCACAGGGGTTAAGGTGCTTCCTTTTGTACACAGCTGATCCTGATGGGTCCCAGTTACTGCATATGTTCACCAAAGCACTGCCAGAGTGGTTCTGATCCCAGAGCCAGGCAGTCTTGCGCACTGCCAGGTATGACCCTAATGTCCCATCCCCCAATAGCAAATGCCGCGTCCAACTTACCTTCAGTACAGAGGAGAAAGGAGAATGAAGGGGGATGAGAGCTCATGTTTCATCGGCCCAGTGTGTGGCTGCCAGGCCGGAGGTGGAGCCACCTGTTCTGACTCAGGCTTTGTTCCCAGAGAACTGGGAAATCTGAATTTTTATGTCTAAGTTTCTAAAATATGATTATAAAATAAGGAAATCTTATTTATGTAAATACAGCCTACCAATATTTGAGACGTCTTGTGGTAGTATAGACACTTTATTACTGTATTTCAATGCATAACCATTAACATTTACTTTTTGCCCTTTTTTTGTTGTTGCGTGGGATTTTTTTACTTTCCACTGTGGGGGAGTGACTATTATGTGAATCTTCCGGTCCTTTTCTTATTTTCTTTCATTTTTCGCTCTCATCTATTTTACTTTTTGCGCTATTACTTAATAGCAGGGTGTGACATTTGCAGAGTCACTCTATCACTGTATCACTGTCTTCCCGTTCATCATTGATTTGCTCGAGCGGGCACCAGTAACATTTACATATGTCCTGTCTCTTGCAAGTACAGCCCAAGGGCATCTGCTTACTCCAGGAGCATAAAGAGCCTCAAACCATTCCATCCGGTCATGGGAATGAGGTCTATAATTGTTACTGGTATCTGGCATACCAAATACGACATGGGTAGCTTGCCAGGCTCTGCCATGAGGGTAGCATACTTTTGTAGTCATCTCTAAATCCAGAATTTATTGAAGAACCACGCTGTCGCTTGCAGCCACGCGAGCCAGGCTGTGATAGGCTTGTCTGCTGGGTGGAGTTCTGAGGAGGGGAAATCCGGATGTGGATAACGGAGGCCCTCATGGATGGGGGGGTCGTCTGGCTTGTTGCGAGACTCTGCTGGGGTGGCGGGCCAGGGCTAGAACCTGCATTCCCTCCCAGGCTCCTCGTGAACGACTGAGTTTAGGGAGAGCCAGCAGCAGCTCTGCCCCATGTCTGTGAGTCTCTGGATCAGCAGAGTCAGAGGCCCAAATATGAATCTTACATGGGCAGTGCATACTACTGCTTGACTTAGGCACTGTGGGCAATTTTCTCTAAATTTCACTTTCCTTCTCCTGTTCTGGAAAGGAAAAGGAGTATTTTTTGCTTGGGTTTGGGAGCTGGGAGGAATTAAATTTCAGATTCCAGTTTTCTTACCGTTATGGATCAAGATTTTGACAAACAGCCACTCTATGGATGAACAAAGCTGTCATTATTTTGACAGTGCTTGAGCAGAGAGGAGTAAGAAAGGTCTCGGTGCTCCCCAATTTGACACACTAATTTGTCCATGTCTGATGGAGAGTGAAGATTGGGGACTAGTGAATGGATTCAGAGAAACTTCCATGGCAGAGCACCAGAGAAATTAAAAGAGAACTACATAGGCATGGAGCATTCTTGTATTTTAAGAATAGAAAGAATGCTGGAGATAAAGAAGGGATAATTTATTGATAACTATCAAGAAGTTTGAAGAGAAAGATCCGGCTCAAGAGACCCTCAGCAAATTCACAAAATTGTATATAACAAGTCATTAGTTGCATAATAAGAAAGTGGTTTTCTCAAAGTTCTGGTAAGCTTTTCCTCTTCTGGCTTCAGAAAAAGCAAAAAAAAAAAAAAAGGAAAACCGGTGAACTACAGGGATAAATTTGAGTTCATTTTGTTTGAATATAATATATAGAATTTTAAAATTCTACTTTTTTATTGCTGTAGGCCTCACATATTTTAAAATATTAGATATTTCTGACTCATGGTAATGATATTTTGAAATTGTGTTTATGACAGTAATTTATATTTTGCCAATATTTAGTTTTAAGAAATGTAATATAGAAGAATTCATTCAGTACTTCATTCTTGGTGAAAATTTCATATCTTTTAGAACTAAAATCACTGTTACCACAGTATTTCAGAGTTTGTAAAAGCTTTTGTGGTTGTAATCTCTTTTTATTGCACTGTTAAGTATTGCTTCTTTAAAACTATGTCTAGTGCAGGATAACAAAGCTGGCATACAATGGGATTTGTTTTCTGCACTGAAGAAAATCAGAAGTCAAGGTAAAATTATAGAAATAGTACAAATTAGACATATAGTTGGAATTAAAGTATTTTTTTGAACTTCTTAAAAGATAGCCACAGTGAAACTAAAAGATATTTCTAGTTTATCAATGGAAGCAAAGATTTGGAAAAACTAGGACAAGAAGATGAGATCTTTTAAGAGAGAAACTGCCATAGCAAACTCAAGTTACCACTGGTAGTTATGAAAAGAAGCTATGCAACTGCCTTTTGGGTATGGTGCAGGATCTCTGGAAATTATTCCTGTCCTTCTAAAGCTTATTAATAGATGAATTAGACATTGAGAACTCATAGAAAATGTTTACCATAGACCTGGATCGATTACTCAATTTTCACATTTCTCTTCAATTAGAAAAGTCTCATTGCTAGAATATGCAGAGCATTATCAAAGTCTTGGGCCAATGTTCTTTTAAAAATTATTTATTTTGAATTTAATCACCATGAGATACACTTTTCATGATCAGTTTAAGTCAGACGATGTTCTGACACTCATCCCTACACAAGTGCACATTGTAACCCAGTAACCCCCACCCACAAGACTGCCTCCAGAGCAGGCATTTTCTCTCTCTCTCTCTCTCTCTCTCTCTCTCTCTCTCTCTCTCCTTTTGGGCTTTATGGTTTGCAACACAGATGCTAAGAGGTTATCATGTGTGTTGACCTAATTTCCACATAAGGAGATTCTTCATGAAGATTTGTGGAGTGCTTCTACAGCTCCAGGGATGAAAGAGGGACCACGTTGAGAGTTTTCATGAGCAAATAGAAATACAGATAGTATTTATTCCCAGCCTTGAGGGAAAGTGTGATGACAAATAGGCAAAGAAAGGTGTTCGGATGTCTCATTTCAACACCTCGGGCTCTGTATAGAAAGAGAAGGCTGAATAGTGTGTACAGTATACAGGTAGTTGAAAATGTTATGGATCGAGCTCATAGAGGCAGAATTGCTATAATTTGTAGAGTTACATAGAGGAGACAATTCTAAAAAAAGATTTTGTTTCAAACCTTTGTCTTAGTACACATATCACAAGCATTAGAAAACTAGCCCCAAAGAAAGGGGAAAAAAGGAAGAGAATAGTTTTTCAGATGACTAGAGTGAAACTTGTGTAAATGGTGAGTCATTTGGAAGAATTGTTAGGTTATTTTCTTATATTGTTAGGCCAAAACTAGGCCTGCTTCATATTTTTCAGATTAAAAATAAATCTGAAAGACTTTTAAGTAGTATAAAGTAACTCAACGGCATGCAGAAAGCAGTCAACATTCAAGTCTGTATTGCAAACCACAGTGCACAAAAAGGAGAGAGAGGACAAAGAGAGAGAGAGAGAGAGAGAGAGAGAGAGAGAGAGAGAAGAAAAGTACCTGCTAGCAAGGCAGGTTGCGGGTGGGAAGGGAAACTGGGGGGCATTGGTGTTGGGAAATATTCATTGGTGGAGAGATGGGTGCTGGAACACTGTATTACTGAAACAATCATGAACAGCTTTGCAATGTTTTATCTCATGGTGATTAAAAATAAGTAAATAAATAGATTGTAAATACATACTAAACTCCCTTCAGCAAAAACTATGTAAAATGCATTGCTTAATATTTTTGAATAATTAGGTAAGCAAAAAAAAAATCCCTGAAGGATATCATCCATAGGAGTGATGTGTATAAAAGTGGAATCAAAATAAAAATAGAATTAAAAAAGTTGTGACACTATTAGATAAGGATTACGAAACCACATTTATAATAATTCTCAGTGTGTTCAGAGGCATGGAAGTAAGTATGTATTATTAGCAGGATATTGAAGATATATAGAAAGACTTTCTGGGAAGAGTTTTCTTAAGCTTATAAATCTGAAAATTGAAAATCTAACTTGGGAAACTATGAAATTCATAGGAATGCATGAGTAATATTCTGCAAAGAAACCCTGCGGGGCTCACTAGATTATAGAACCATTCATCTTTCCTCTCTCTCTCCAATAGGGATCAGCACACTAAGCATAGAGACAACTCGTCAGTATTTCCTGAAGGGATGTGAGAAATAAGATTATTACAGATCTCAACAGGATGTGAACTTGATTTCAAATGGCATTTCTTGATTATAATAAATTGTAGAAGACATCAGATTGAGATTCTTTAATTTTTATTGAAACACTGTGAAATATATTTCTGAGATTGATAATGATTGGGGTTAGCTCATACAATATTTAAACACCTGTTCACTGGTTTCCCTCCCAACCCCGACTGTCTCTATGGCAGGCACTTCATCTCTCTCTCTCTCTCTCTCTCTCTCTCTCTCTCTCTCTCTCTCTCTCTCTCTCTCCCCCCTTTTGGGGATTATGGTGTGCAGTAGATACTGAAAGGTTAAAATAAAGAATTTAGTTTTGCCTGTAAAGTAGGTTTACCAGCCTTCTTTAAATTGAATACCTTCATTTGATGTCCCCCAAATATACAATAATCAAAAAGTAAGCAATTAAAACTGCCTTGAGTGAGAAACAAATCACTTAATATCATGTAAGTAAATACATAAATGTATTATGAGATGATTTCTATTTAATACTTCAAAATGCTATAAATAGAATACAAAACCTAGCCATGCTGACTCTCACCTTTATTTTCTTCATCAGAATATTTTAGTAATAAAAATAATATAAGTAATTAAAATTAATTAACTTAATATAATTAATTAAAGTCAATATAATTAATTAAAATCAATTAGAATTGATTTTAGTTTGATAGTAACCCAGTACCTTTGTAGAAATGGATGACTGCTGAGTCAGTCATTGGCACACACATACGGAAATAATACAATGTTCCAGTATAATTAACATTATTGAATAATTAAGATTATTTTTCTAAAATTCTTCACCATTTGAATGCAATAGTGGTAAAAAACCTTTTACAAGGTTAATCAGTTTTATTTCTTAATCACATTTTAAGAGATAAGAATATGTACTCATTTAAGTGCCCTAGTTGACATTTGAATACAAAGCTAAGACCACCATTATTTATTTATCGCAATTGCTGTTCTATTGTCATAAAGACAAGGGATTGATTTCTCTCAGCTAGTTAGACATTTAAAACTGTCCTAGAAACAATTGTGGCTTAGCCATCAACACAAAATCGATTTTTTAAATCGATTTAATTTTTTAAATATAAATTTTTAAATCGATTTATTTTTTTAAATAGAAATTTTGCATTATTTTTCAGATGCTGAAAAAAATGACTCCAAGAAGAGTGTACATGTGAAAAATACAATACCTTTGATAGATAAAAGAATTGGATATTTGATATATTGCAAAAAATACTTAATATACAGCTGCTTCATGCTTTTAGAGTTATTGTTGCCCAGGATATTTAACTTCAAGGATACTTAGACTTATCTTTATTGCATCATCATTTTACACACATTTAAGAACAGTTGCATTAATAGTCCATTCAATCGTTGCCACACATCGAAGTTTAACTTATAATGCTAACAGTACAAAAATGAAAAAATAGAAACCATATTAATTAAAAACTCTCAGTGAATTCACATTTCTCAAGCAACAGTGCAATATTTTCATAACCATGACACAATTTTTGCATATTCCATATGAATTGGTAAATAATCTTGTCAATATCACATACGAAGCTAATTCATTTTTAATCACTATGATACCTTCATTGACACCGGTGTTATTAAAGGTCATTGAATCATTTGCAACCAACTATTTTTGCTGTAATACATCTATATAGGAAACTTGTGTTTTAATAAATATACCTATCTATACCTTCAACAACTCAAGCAAATAATTTATCCTTTTAATATAATTCTAATCAAATGTGTGTGGCTCAGTTATATAAGTTTAAGACTTTCCTGAGATTTTTTGTATCTGTTGAATAAAATAGTTACGTCATTTTTCTAACTTCTAAGTTATTTTTCTATGCTAGAGCAATAATAAAGAAAGTAAGGTGTTTGCCTTGCATGAGGCAGACCTGGGTTTGCTCTCTGGCATTCCATATGGTCACCTACCTCTCCAGGATTGATCCTGAAGCACAGAGCCAGGAGTAAGCCCTGAGCGCTGCTGAGTAGCCCTTCAAAGTTATTTTTCCACTTTTTACTTCAACTCTAAGATAAAAAAAGTTTAGATTTTTATCAAGTTGTAGTTAAACCACTGGGTTGACATGGGAAAGTGAGAGAAAGGTCCAAAACTTTTAAAAACTTTAGACAAATTTATGTAAATATAATTTTGGTGACAATATATGACTGGAAATGAATATGGAATGCAGTCAAATACTTTACTAGTATCAAAATGTGGGAAGTATATGAAAGAAATTTCAGTTCCCTTCACTAGTAATTGATAAGCCATGCACATTGTGGAGATGATCTGTAAAAAGTCCTAGTTACTAAAGTAAAAAAAAAAAGTAACCATTATGAATTAGCTACAATCTATTTTCCTTGCCTTAGAAATTTTTTCATTCTGACTAATTTCACTCAGAATGATAATCTCCATGTCCATCCATTTGCAAGAAAACTTCATGACTTTGTCTTTTCTGAAAGCTGCATAGTATTCCATTGTGTAGATGTACATAGTTTCATTACAGTAGTATAATTAAAAAAATTTGGTCTGCTGGGCCAGAGCATAGTATAGCATGGAGGACGCTTGCCTTGCATATGGCTGACCCAGGTTTGAACCCGGCATCCCATATGGCCTGCTGAGCACTTCCAGGAGTACCTCCTGAGTGCAGAGCCAGGAGTAACCCCTGAGCATCACCAGGTGTGACCCAAAGAGCAAGAAAATAAATAAATTAATAAATTAATAAATAAATACATTAAATTTTTGTATGCTTTTAAAATCTGATCAGCAATGAATAATTTACAAGTGAATTACAAACACAGCAGAGCCTGGCAAGCTACCCATGGTATATTCAATATGCCCAAAACAGTAACAATAACGTACCTCATTCCCAATGAATGGAGACATTACTAGCGCCCACTCAAGCAAATCAGTGAACAATAGGAAGACAAGTGAATTACAATTCCAACTTAAATTAGCTGCTTTCTCTTAATATCCAGAGTATAAGGAGAAAATGTCTCCTATTCATTTATGCCTTTATTCCATCATTTTTCTCCTCTTCATACTAGCTGGCATCTGTTCAGATCAATTTGGGTTCCTTTATAGATAAAGCAAAGCCTTCAAAATAATATTAAACACTGTTTTCAAGGCAGTTGGGGAGGTGTAGTAGAATATAAGAAGATTTGAATAATTCTCATCACAAAGTTTGTAACAAATAAACATCAGTAATTTAAATAGGAGACTCACATATTGTGGCTGCAAGATCACCATTGCATCTTTAAATATGCTTCTAATACTTCCATAGCTTCTTTATTCCTTTGGTATTCAGCTTAGTAGATGAAACAGAGAGCAGCAAACAAACACAGTGCAGACGAATAGAACTGTGGTATAAGTATAACAAACGATTTCAGGAAAATTACTCCCTGAGCTGCAAGTAATTCGCTCTTTGATCCTCAATAAAAATGACAAGAGATATGATGATACCAACTTTAGACTTTTCCACCAAAAATCCCTAAAATTTAATGAATAATCACTTCCCATTAACATTCCTTTATATTTTGCCTGTGTTGTATAATATACCATAATTAGAATTGATTTTTCTAGAATACATGTATAATTTCATAAGATACCAAAATAAATTATTTGCAAAAGGTCATAAAAAGATTTATGATATATTTTAAAATGTTAACTCTATGGTTCTATTAAAGAAAATCAACACATGTTTAATATGTTCATCCAGGAAACTTACTGCTCTTCTTGCTAGTCCAATCAATTTCTTTAGGCAAATTCTTTTTATATACAACTTTTGAAAGTCCCTCTCTCTTCCAGAAATAATTACAGTATTATTCCAAATATAAGAGTGATGATTTTCTTAGAACTTAATATTCTTATTGTCACCTATTGCCTCTTAACATTTCAATTCATGTATATAATTATAAATAGCGGCTCTATATATGGAAATTTCAGTACAGAAGTAGCAAGCTAATTTTATGCAAGCAAACAAGTAGATTTATAGAACACATGAGTGTGAAGTAACTTGAAGTACTGTAATGTCATTGCATACATCACAAAGAAAAATAAAGAAAAATAACCCAATATTTTAATAATTGACACATTCTAATATAGTTTTTATTATTTTTCTCTGATCCCAGTGCTTCCTCCACATTTAACAGAATTTTCTGAAGTGAAATGTCCGTAAAATTACAAGATATTCAAATTATACTAAAATAGACTCTTACTAATTTGGTGGCTTAAAGTGCTCCAATCTTCTAAGGTCATGTGTGAATTAAGTGGCATTGTCCTCGCTTTGTAAATTTTCTGTTTAATAGTAGGTGATTTTGCTAAACAGTAAACCATTTTACTTAGTTGTAAAGACTTTTATAAAGATCAGAAACAACTTAATTCTTATGGTGTCAAGTAGATATTTCAACACTACTAAGTATCATGTTGAAAAGGTTTTGTTGTTATTAACTGAATATTTTTTTGCTATTTTATGTCTGCTGTTGTTTTAGAACATGAAATAACTTTCACCTCACTTGTATCCCTTGTCTTCCCGTTGTTCATCAATCTGCTCGAGTGGGACCAGTAATGTCTCCATTCATTGGGAATGAAGACCATTATTGTTACTGTTTTTGGCATACTGAATACACCACGGGTAGCTTGCCAGGCTCTGCTATGGTTCTGGGTTCATCCCAGAGGGCCCAGTCTTTTCTATGTCAAACCATCAACCAACCAGGGTCCACAAAGCAGAGTCCTGGGTGTAGATAAGCCTATGTTTGTTCCTTTTTTGATGTCTGTGTTAATTTGAAAGTAATTTTTTAAATTATGTTTTTATTTATATTTGGGCTTTCGGGTCTGAGTTGATGGTATTTAGTCAAGAGCTACTTACTGCTCAGTGCTCAGAGTTCCTTGAAGTGCTGGGGACTGAACCGGAGCAACCTATGCAATATACTCTACATAATGAGCGTCTCTCCAGAGACTGAAATTAACTATAACTGAAAATTTTCAGTATAACATTTAAGTTATTTATAAAAAATGCAAACAATGCAAATATTAGGTCTCAGTCTAGAACAATTGTTAAGTATTTTGTTGTGTACCTATTTGCCAAGACAGTAAGTAAGGTGTGGGTATGAATACTCCTTGAAGAAAAATTTTGCATGCTTTACAACACATAGGTGACAATACAGTCAGCTATGTCAGTCTGAGTACCTGAAAGTCATTGAATTTTAAGCCTATATAATTAGAGTAAAAATATTTTCAGATGTTTTAAAATGAAGAGAGGAAATACATACTATAGTTTGTTATACTAGCATACATTATACTTAATATTTCAGATAGTTCCATGTAGTTGATATCAGTAAATATCAATAAGCTATAAATCAAGTTCTCTGTAAAAAGAAATGGTAGTTTTGGACCACTGATCTACTAAAACTACCATGTTATGCAAATAGTTTCTGCTATTACCTATACGATATTAGTTCTCTCATGAGAAACTCAGGCAAAACTCTAGAGTATGTATCTGAACTTTTTATCAGAAGCTTGATTTCTGTATTCTGTTTTCTGGTAGATGCTTTATTCATGTTCTGTGATTATAAATCTATCTATCTACCTTTCAGGCATTCACATCTCTGATTTTATTCTGTTGTAGAATTTATCTCTTGAAAAATATGTTTTTTAAATCACAGCATGAAGGTTATGGAGGTGAAATTCTGCACATCAAAAGTCCATTATAATGAAATTCTCAATAGAGAAAAGCATAATCATTTCTAGCTAGTTTTATTTTACCATATCTAAAAGGGACAAATTCCACCACAAGTAACCAAGGTCACAATCATACAACTTCATGTGATTAACAGTGAAAGAAGGAGAATGAATGGTTAGTTTAACAGAACTGATAAATAATTCATAATAACATGATTGGTGTAATGTTGTTGAGTGTAGTTACTAAAATATTATTCATATTTTCTTGAAATTATAGAATAATCCCATTAATATTATAGATACTGCTGCTGACCTTGGGTTGTAATTTTCCTACTAGTGAATAAAATATCTGAGCTCCATGTGTATTTTATTTATTCTATTAACCATTTCAGTAGTTATAGACTCAAACTCAGTTGACTCAAACTCAGTAAATACTTTAATGGAAAATAGTCGTGGGTAGTGTTAAGCAGTAATTAACATTACTTATAAAAATAAGCTAGTAGAATGTTTGGAAATTGAATAACACTTCTTAATAAGTTTCAATAGATTACTAATTGAGTATATCTTACCTTAGGTTGAGTTAAATTTAATCGGATGTTTCCTTTTACCCTTGGTATTCAAGTAAAATACCAAGGGAGCAGGTGGGAACAAGAAAAACAATAGGAGGTTCTAATTTGTCATCTTGCATAATTTCTGTGGTATACTTTCTTAATGACTGCGAAGTCTTAATGTGATGTCTCTGAACTCCTTGTTTATAAGTCTCATGCAAAATTGACTTTTGTAAGTGGAAATAGAAAGAACCTTCTTTTGGGCAAAAAAAATATAACATGGACTGTTCATTTAATATTTTCTGCACAACGAAGTTCTACAGACCAACAGTTTTCTAGCGTTTAATGTACAAACAAATCAACCCAGGCAGATTTTTACTTTGGATAAATATTCCTATTCTTCAAGTTTTTGTTGGGATCCTAGTTTCTATACATTTTATAAGTTCCTAGATAAGGTAAAAATTTTTTTCTCCAATAGAACACATTTGCAGAACTAATGCTAATATCAAAACTAGAGCATTTGTCAAAACAACACTTCACTATGTTGAAATAAGTTTTTGTCCTTAGAAATTTCAACTTAGTACATTTGAAATTGCAATTGGGTGGGAAGAAAAGACTTTGTGTCTACTAATTACCCAGATCATGTGGATTCAGAAAACATAAAACAAAAACAGTTGTTCTAGAAAAATGTATGAACTTTGAAGTTCTTCATCCTTTTAGCACAGTGTATATCTAAAAGGAGAAAATTAGGTTTTCAAATAAATCAACTGGTTTCTTCACCCCATCATAACATGTTGAGACTGAAATATAGTCTTGGGAATCTTATTCTATGTTCTATGAGGAATGCAAGTAAAATTTGAAGAAACTCTTCTTTGCCTTTTAGGAATTTGCAATTTTAATAGAATCTAGCTAGAGACAGATGACAGCAATATAAAAGATGCATAAGAAAATTCATCAAACTGAAGTGTGATTATGTGAGGATTAAGATGAAAGGAATGAGAAAGAAAGGTGTGATGATTTATGATACCTAGAGGTATGGTTCAAATCAGAAATACCTAGCATTATGTGGGAAATATGGTTCATAACATTGAGTTCCACAGAGAATATGTTAAGTTGTTTTACATAAATTTTGATGGGGTTACAGTTTGGAAATGATGTGTCACTATAAGTATTTTGAAATAGTGGATTTTTCAAAGATATCTTCACATTAATGTAGGTATGATAGGCAAACTATTACAGGCAAGGAAATAGTCACTGCATTTCCTTTGTATATGATGAGAACTATTGTAGTTATTATATGACCATCAGATATTCTTCTTCATGATTAAAGGACTGACATATACACAGAAAGGTAATTCAAAGGTTATAGGAAAATCATAAAGCTTTATGGTGTACAAATGGGATATATGAAACTCCAGATATTCTCTTGTTTGAAGTTGCTGCAACAGCAAAGATGGATATAGAATCAGGGCATGTCACCAGTTTGGGAGTATATTTGATTTACTTTGATTGGCACCGTATTGGAGTTGGCAGCAAAACTGGTATGCCAAGGCTGATTGGGCAATTCAGTATTTCTGGATGTCGGGGATGCTGCCGGGGTCCCCAACAGTGCCAGGAAGCGAAGTTCCCTTCTACCTCCGAGCCGGCGGGGAATGGATGAAGACTCAGGAATCCGATGCAGTTTTAAAAGGCTTTACTTATCACAGGTTCAGGCATACAAATCCACAATAGGAAAACCCTGTGCTTAGGATTCCTGGCTAGAACACCAGCCACATGTAGGCCAAAATGGCAGCCACCACGTATAAAGGACCTGTAAAGAGGAAACAAAGACAAGACTTCCAAGAAGGGTGCGAGCTCACAAAAGAGAGAGCCCCCAAAAAAAAGAGCATGCGAGAGAGGAAGAAGGCTAGTTTTATACCCCTGCAACTCAGACCTCCCTCCCACTATTATGGAAAGCAGGGAGGGTCAAATGCCCTCAGGTAATTTCTCCCAGCACCTCACCTAGGCCCTTTTATATGCTAATGTCTTGAGCCAAGATCTGCCTGGAAAAGCCTTTATAGGAGTAGAGAAGGGGTTTCAAGATCGCTTGTCTCTGTACCAAACTCTAATACTAGTACCAGTTAAATATTTCTCCAAGCCTTCACAAGTCTCGTCTACTTCACGGTAGTTTTGTATTTTAGTTGCCTTTGAGTTATCAGGGAGCCATGCTTGCTTGCTTGGAGGCAAACAGCATTTCTCTCTGGTCTAATTATTTAGGGATCCAACGTGGCCAGGCAAATATGCTGGTAAGATCTAGCTAGTCCCACGATGATTGTGGTAGCATGAGAGAATATTTATACCAGCTAGTACAGCATACATGGTCAGATAAACTGCCACATTTAGACTACCCCCTTATCTAAGAAGTGATTTGCAGGCAGCAATTCACAGCAGATGCAGAGGCTCTTAGAGGAGTCCTGCAACACTGGATAGAGAGTAGCTCGGGTTTTTATGTCAAAATTCCTATATTAAGCAATGTGTAAGTATTTAGTCTCTGAGTTTTCACTTTTGCTAATTTTCTTTCTTGCTAGAAAGAGGATGAATGAATCAGGGACAGTTATAAACTTATCTTCACTCTTTAGAAATAGTTCATTTGTCTGTACAATCAATTTACACTAACATCTGGACATTTATTATGTAGTATTGTGGCAGTTACCGATGAGGAGAAAATGCATAAGAGATTACAGACTGTAGGCAAAATGCAGTTAACTAGAGAAATAAGCACTCTCTCAAAAATAAAAATGACTACTCCTGGCAATGAAGACAAACACCCTTTTCCACAGGACACAGTCCCAGCTATCATGTACAAGTTCTATAGATCTGTGCACAGCAGGAAAATATACCAGTGTCACAATGTCCACCGTTACACGTCAGCAAAGTTCAGTGTTATAGCAACTGCATACAATTACTAGTGCTATGGCATTGTAACTGGTGTGTATTGTTCAGGGCACAGGGTATGGTTAATAGCTATGTCTGACAGTCAAGACCGTTTTGAAATAGCTTTATTATGGCGTGTTTTGTATTCTATATAACACAACAGACATAAGCATATAAACCAATAAGTTTGTTACAGTGTTTTCTATCACCCTGGCCTCCTTTTATTTGTTTTATTTTCCCACTACATTGAATTATAATTAGTAAAAGTAATTTCTTTATATACAATATCTCAGAAAGATTTCCTCTCTTGTTAATCAGCACTTGTAAACTCTCAAATTTAATTTTTTTTCTCCTGTTGAAAATGTTTGAGCTCTACTCTCTAGTTTATTTCAGTTGCACTTTGTTGATCACTTTGATCCCGTTATTCATCGATTTGCTCGAGCAGGTGCCAGTAACATTTCCATTGGACCCTATCACTTGCCAATGTAGCCCAATGACATTTGGTTAATTCAGGAATATGAAGAGCCTCAAACTGTTCCTTAAGGGTCTTGACGAATAAGTCTGACCATCTTGTAGGTGGGTGGCCACGTGACCTTTTGACATTCTGTGGGATCCAGTCAGTAACGGCTCAAGTCCAGCAGTTGTCTCGCATTACATGTCCAGCCCATCTGATTTTCGATGCCTTGGCAAATGAGACAGCGTCCCTGATTCTGGAATAACAACAGAGGTCGGAACTCCGGATTCCTTCTCTCGCTTGAGTGAGGCGTGATATTCCAAGCATAGCTCTTTCGATGCCTCTCTGGGAGACCCGAATAGCATTCTCATCCTGCTTTACTGTGCAACTGTAAGACTCAGGTCTCTGAGGCGTATGTTAATGCAGTTTCAGTTGCACAGTAAAAGTGTAAAACCGAGATACTCTATGAGGCGCTCCATGCTCACCCTTTATGTACTTTGTAGAGGTAAATTAGCAACAGGTTTTCCTCCCTAGAAATCTCTGCTCTACTAATTTTTCTCAAGGATTTTCACTTGATGTTTTTCGAAATCACACATAACCCTGGCCGCTTGCATTACTTATCTCGACCTCACTTCATTTAGCGTTCTGTCCTTCAGCTTTTTTCATGTTCTTACCAATAGTGAGAAGTTCTTTTGAATACTATTCTGGAGTATGTGTCCACACTCTGTGTGGCGTATTATTTCCTTCATCATTGATAGGTTCTTATCTTTGTTATTGGAAATAATGCCAGTGAACATGAGAATAGGGGATAAATCCTCATGGTAATAATATGCCTGCATTTCTTGTTAATAAATACTTAGGAAACAGTTGATCATATTTTAAATTTTGAATTTTGAATTAGCTGAGGAACCTCTATAGTGTTGTCCATAGTAGTTATGCCAGGGTTTTTTGTTTTGTTTTGTTTTTTCTTTTTTGGAAAACTATCTTTCCTACATCTATGCTAGGTTTTTTTTATGTGTAAATCATTCTATCAAATTTTAGGATTACTCTTGTTTTTCTGACAGGTGCATTGGAACTTTTACAGAGATTGCTTTGAAGTTATAGGTCACTCTGGGTAGTATAAATATTTAGAATTATTTGTTTTTCCATTTCTTTATCTTACATAATTTTAGTTAATGTATCATAGTTTACGGAGTACAGAGTTTTCACTTCCATGGTTAAATTGAGATCTATTTATTTTATTTTTATCCTATGTGAGATTTTCTTAATGCTCCTTTCTAATAATTTGTTATTGGGATATGCAAATAAATTCAACTGCCTTTTTCACATTGGCTTAGAATTCTAAGTCTTAACTAAATTCAGTTGCAATATTTTTGTTGGAGTCTTTAGAGATTTTTTATATGGAGTATCTTATCTGAAAAACTGGAAAATTGCTCCATTTGTAATTTCTATGACTGTGTTGAATACATGTAGTGAGTGTCCATCTTCCTTTTGTCGAAGACCACTTGTGAGAAAACATAGTTCTTTTTACTGTGATACTTGCTATAAACTCTAAACATTTTTGATATAGGGGAATAATCCCTCTGAATATAATTCACTGAAAATTAGCGTCATAAAAGAATGTTGATTGATATTAAATGGTTTTCAGCAGTATTTGAAGATGATAATGATTTTACTCTTCATTTTGTTAATGTGATATCATATTTGTTGATCTGTACATATCAAGCCTTCTCTACCTCTTTGGAACAAATCCTATGTAATCATGAGATACTTTGAATAGATTGCTGAATTTAAAATACTAAAATCGGGGCCGGGAGCGATAGCCCAGCGGTTAGGGCGGTTGCCTTGCGCGGCCGGCTCATGCCCGGCCTGGGTTCGATCCCGGCATTCCATATGGTCCCCGAGCGCCGCCAGGAGTAATTCCTGAGTGCAGAGCCAGGAGTAGCCCCTGAGCATTGCGGGTGTGACCCGAAAAACAAAAAACAACAACAAAAAAAAAATACTAAAATCTGTATGTCTTTTTATTCCTTTAAGTTGATCCCTATGAGCATGATTTTGAGAAGTACAGTTGTTCATAGAATTTTTTAAACAAAAAAGGCTGGAACCTGGGAGCACAGAGATTAAGGGGTGCTTGCCCGAGTAGAACCACGGACTGAGCATTAGCACTGCCTAGCCATCCCTCCACCCTTCTCCTCCAGCACTACCAGACAGCTATGGCCAAACGCTTGCCCACAAAATGTATCCGCACTGGACTAGGGATGTTCATAGTGAATGTGAGTTATTGAACCCTTGGTTTCTAAGTCAGGAATTTAAAACACATTAAGTTAAAAAAAGCCAACCCTTTTATCTCTGACTTTCATTGAATTGATCTTTTCTTTCACCCTTCTAGACCCTGGTATCCATACAATCTTTCTTATTCCTTCTTTCTATTACCTTTGGGCCTAATCTGTTTATTTTATTAGTCCTTTGACATGTGAATTTTATCATTTGACATTCTTCTTTCTTTCTCACAGTTGCCTTTTTTACTTAAGTATAAACTCCCCTCTAGAACTGTTTCTACAATTACTAAATTTCAATATTTTGTGGTTCATCTGAATATGCTTCAGGATATTTGTTTAGATCATTTGTGATTTCTCTTGCTGATTTATGGGGAGCATGTCAAATCTCCAAACATTCTGAACTTGTCAGTTTGCTTGCAATTGATTGCAGGCTTCATACTATTGTGCTCAGAAAAGATATTTGATACAATTTTAATGTTATTAAGTACATTATACTTATTTTGTGGCCTTCTATGTGATTTATTTTGAAGAATGTTTAATGTGCTTCCCTACTGTCAGAATACTGTTTTGAAATACCTAATATGCATCGCTTCTCAGCCTTTTGGCTAAGATCAAGTGTGAAATATCCAATATGTTAATCTGAAATAACATCCAGTTGGGTCTATTGTTTTCTTACATATTTTCCTCTTTATTATCTATCCATTGTTGAAAATGAAGTAATTATAAAATTCATATTTTATTACTTATTACTTCTGCTTATTTACTCAGTTTATATATGCATTATGCATTTACATCTATCAATATTAGGTGCATAAATCTTTACTTAAAATGTATCATTTTGTTATAGTGACTGACCCCTCTAATATTGCATAAGCTCCTTTCCCTTCTCATACTGTAATTTTCTTGTTGTTTTTTAATTTTTCACTCCCACGAACAGTGTACATGGCTTGCTCCTGGCTCTGTGCTCAGGAATCACTCCTGATGGGCTCAGGCAAAGTCACGTGATGCGGAGATGAAATCCAGTCTACTGTGTGCAAGACAAGCATCTACCCACTGTAATGTATTTATGACTGTCTCTTAGAGATCGTGACTAATGTCTATCTTGTACGATATTAAGGACAAATAACCTGTTTCATTTGACTTTACATTTACTTGGAATAGTTTTATTTTTATTTCTTAACTTTATTTTACTCTTGTTTGTAACATTCAGATTAGCTTCCTGTAGACAGTATAGACCAGGTTGTCCCCATACCAGATCTTTTAAATTAGTGAATTAAGTCTATTTTCTTTAAAAATGATCACTAATAGTTATAAGATTACCATTATTCTTTTGGCAAGAACAGAACAGTAGTATAAAATTGGTAATTTAGCCTGTACAGTATATGAGATGAAGTGAGTAATCATGTCTAATACAATGAGAGCACATATGTGACTTTAACTCACAGGTCTTAGTTGCAATCTGTGGCTAGAAGGAGGAAATCTGGAAGACATTAAGAATAATGAAAATTTTAGACTACCAGATATTAGTCATGATTTGCTTCTCCGTCTTGTTATTGCATAGATATAGGTCAGAATTATTTGTCATATATTTTCTTGTAATTTCACTTTGGTAAATTCAGTGTCTTATTTAATTATTTTAACAGGTTACATTCTATATTATGTACAATAAATGAATTAAAATGCTTTGAAAAACATGTGGCAATAATAAAATAAATTGTACCCATAAACTACACTTGTTGTTTATTGTCAAAAGTACTAATACCAACCTAAAACTGAGCTTTATTAAATACAGGCAAAAGATACACATGACAACCTTTTAATGTATGTACTGTAATCCACAATCTGGAAGGTAAGGAAAAGAGAAAGAGATAGAGAGAAAGGAAAAGAAATAAAGAACCTGCCATGGAGGCAGGCTAGGGAAGGGGGAGGGAATCTGGGACGTTGGTGGTGGGAAATAGGCACTGGTAGAGGGATGGGTGCTGGAACACTGTATGACCCGAAACCCAAATATGAACATCTTTGCAATTGTATATCTCATGGTGGTATAATAAAATACTTTAAAAAAACTACACTTGTTAGTTGTATTTTGTTTATGAATTACTTTTTAAGCAGCAAAATTTATAAAACTATAATGTGTTAAATAACTTGTAACCTTGCAAATAAAAGCATTACTATTTTTTATTATGTGGAAGGTAAATATTAATTCAACCTTATTACTACTTAGCATATCCAATTTTCTTGGGAACTAGGTCCCTCATGGCATGTGTCCAACTAACATCAGGGCAGAGTGGAAACGGATATAAATGCTGAAATTTGTCTTATATGTCTTTCAACTCTAAGGTGTTAGAAATCTCCTGGCAAGTAGAGTAAACTGCATCAGATATTCAGATTGTAGGCCAATCAAGAATTCAGATCTCTTAAGACCCACAATAGGAAGCCTATTGTTACTCATTTTGCATACTGAACATCCGGTTTCTTGCCAGGCTCTGCTATGGGGGTGGGATACTCTCTGTAGTAGGTAGGCTCTGCATTTACTGATGAACCTTATGGCCACGGGCAACGGAAAAGCCAGTAGCAGCTCTGCCCCATGTGTCTGTGTCTCTGGTTAATGGCCAACAGCCCGGGAGCAGTTTGTGGGTGGGTCCACCAGGCCTCCCTACTGGACAGAGGTGGGGGAAAGGAACCCCAGCTCTATCTCCACGGAAGCCTGGTGACTTTAGCTGATCCATATAAAGTATAATATTTTGTCCGGTAAAAATAATTCATGGTTTCATCCTTATCTATTCAATCTTGTTAACAGGGAAGGGATTTGATCTCCAAATCCATGTTCTTTGAACAAGTTCTTGCTTGTCTTTGTGTCTTTGTATTTTCACTCTTTCTTTCCTCTCACATTGTTGTATGTTTAATTCAATAAAAAACTACATTAAAAAGTAACGGTGAAAGTTAATCATTTTTTAAAATTTTTTACTTACAGCTTTACTTTCTTCTATGTGATAATGATATGAACTTGAAAATTATGTTGTACAGAAAGGTACTATTCAAGGAAACCGGGAATGTTGATTTTTAGAGGAAGTACTTGATCACTTGATCACTTGAATCCCATTATTCATCGATTTGCTCGAGCGGGTGCCAGTAACATTTCCATTGGACCCTATCACGTGCCAATGTAGCCCAATGGCATCTTATCAGGCACTGCTTGTTTGCCTTTCTTACTGCTGCCATATTAAGGGCTCTTTCGGGGTCAGGAAAATAAACATTTCTGTTACTGGATTTGGCATATCGAACACGCATTGGACAGCTTGCCAGACTTTGCCATGTGGGCGCTATATTCTCATTACTTTGTGGGGCTCTCTTAGAGGGTGGGTAGAATATTTATGGTAATTTATGGTAATAGGGAAAGCTGGTTTCTGCTCTGCCGGGTGTACCTGTGTCTTAGGCTCAAGCATTCCTGGGCTTGAAATACTCTCCTCTGAAGGGCGGGTCTCTGTGTGGTGGGTCCTTGTAGGCTGGATTTCTGACAAGCCAGGCTAGAGACTGGATTAATCTGCAGGCTGGAGACTGGATTAATCTGCTGGGTGGAGATCTTACCTGCTGCAGAGTGTGGATTGTGAAGATCGCTGCCAGCAAGGTGTGGGGGGGTTCTCTGGGCTCCTCTGAGGCTCCATCGGCATGGTGGACTCCGGTCAGAAGTTGCTCTCGTGGTTCATGGAATGCAGGAGGTTCAACGGGGAAAGCTGGTTTCTGCTCTGCCGGGTGTACCTGTGTCTAGAAGTACACTTTCAGTAATAATTACAAATTATAAAGTACACATTCAGTAATAATTTTTTTCCTATGCTCAAAGAATTCTCCCTAGTGTTCTTTAAATATCTTTTGCTCTCAAGTTATTGTGACAAAATTTATCTAATTCACCAAATTATTGTAATTTGAAGAAACTTAAAACACTTGGAAAGCTAATTAGTCCTTGTCTGAAAGTTCTATCCCTTCCCAAATGACATGCCAAATTAGGGGAATAAAATAAAACATATACCTAGATTGTGAGCTTAAAAAGTATGACTTGAAAAGGCAGTTTTTAACACTGTAATAAATCTTTTGTTTCAGTGTATTATATGACTGGTATATAGAAGTTTCACTAGAATTGAAAATGTTGTCTCCTATTTATTCTATTAGTAAATACTATAAACCATAGAAGTTTGAGTCATGTATGGCCCATAGGCCAATTCTAACCTATAACCTATATTTTAAAGGTTTAGTGGACCTAAGTGACCCAAGTTGTTACTGTGTTTCTTATGGCTGTTTTCACACTATAACTTAGTCATTGGTTATTACAGTTGAGGCAGAAAAAACATGGTTCATAAAACAAAAAATATTTAGTGATATGTCACAAACATAAAAAGTGCTGCTTTTCCAGGATGTTAGCAATAATATCAAAAACCTCAAAAAATGTTCTACAATCCATATATCAAGAACTATTCTCTGATGATATTGTTATCATTATAAATATCATGATATAATCATTCTATTCATAACACTCTACATAATACTTTTTATAAACAAAAATCCTAAATTTAAGTAAACTTCCCAAAACAGAGAGAGAGGAAAAAAAGAAAGAGAGAGAGAGCGAGTGAGAGACGAGAGAGAAGAAAAGTGCCTGGCATAGAGGCAGACTGGGTGGAGGGTATCTGGGGACATTAATGTATTAGTGGTGGGAAGCGTGCACTGGTGGAGGGATGGGTGCTAGAACATCTTATGACAGAAACCCTATCATGAACTGCCTTGTAATTGTATATTGTACAGTGATATAATAATAAATAAATAAATAAGTAGATAAATAAATTCCCTCATGATTTCTTTCTAAATGCCTCCAAATAGAATAACTCCTTCATGCTGACTCGGTATTTAATACATCTTTGCACTGCGACCTTGTAGTTCTCACAATGAAGTTTAATTATTTTCTCTTGTATACTCTCTATAATACTATGAGCTCCTTAAGGATGAAGACAAGATTAGGATACCATCAAATGCATGTATATGGAACTGCATTTGAATTAGCATAATATTCTAAGGACTGGAACTGATATGGTAGATTTAGTTTTATAGTGTTTGGGAGACTAAGTAGTTGGAACACCAAGTGATATGGTTACAAATTAGTTCTCTGTACTATTATTCAGTGCTACTCTGCACTACTACACTGAAATTAAAAAATATACATGTGCAATAGAGAATTTTTTAGAAGATTTTTATTGACCTAGCACTAGATTAAAAATATCACAGTGTCAGATAGAGAGAACAGAAGTTAGGGTACTCACCCTGTACACGGTGGACCTGGCTTAATTTCCAGCACCTTGTATATTCCCTGTATGCACTGCCAGGAGCTGTCTCTGAGCACAGACCAGTCATTTATCATGAGAGAAGCTGAGAAAGGACTTTCCCAACCCCAGAAATGATACAAATCTATGGCATCCCTCATTAAAAATCTACATGTGAATAAAATCCAATAATGTGAGTCTTTCTTTAGCTGACTGGTTGTATCAATGGTATATGGTCCCCTGAGTACAAAGCTAGGGGTACAAAGTTTATTCATTTATAAGCTGAGCACAAAGTTTATTCATTTGATTGGTGGCCAATACTGCATGTGGCCCCCCAATCAAATGAATAAACATATAAATAGGTAAAGGTATTGCCTAAACTTTAATATTTTATTTAAAGGTTTCTTTCTCTTTATGGCTTTAGACTAGAACTAAGCCAAAGAATTAGGGAAGGCATACTGAAGAGTGTGATATGGAAGGATGATATGGGGGAAGTTTCTGAATCTCCAAATCACTGGGAACTAAATTTAAGGCTTACTCTTTTGAACAATATCAACTTTAATTCTAATTTTTAATTTTTTTTTTTGCTTTTGAGCCATACATAGCAGTAGTCAGGGCTTATTCTTGGCTCTGCACTCAGAGACCTCTCCTAGAAGGGCACAGGGGCCATACGGGAAATTAGGGATACAATCCTGATAATCTATGTGCAAGAAACCTCCCTGTGCTCTCTGTGCTATCAATCCAGTCCTATTTTCATCCTAATTGCACAGATAAGTTTTGTGTGCATGTGTTTGCATACTGCAAAGAGACTGAAATTAGGAAAATGAATACATAACATTTTCGTTTGAATGCCTGGGGTGGGGCCTTAGTGGTAGAGGACTGCCTAGCAAGTAAGACCCTGGGTTCGATCCCCAGCAAGTCCCTTTCTGAGTGTTGTGATGGAAGCCCTGAGTACCACTGGGGTTTGTGCCTATAAGATTTTAAAACATAATTAAATTCAAATTTTTGCTTTAAAAAGCCACTGTTAGAAACAGTTACAAGTTGCTAGCGATTAGATTGCAGTCATACATTCCAACACCTTTTTGGCCAGTGTCCATTTCCCACCACCAATGTTCTCAGTTTGTACACTTTCCAGTATGCATTTCCCAGTGTCCATTTCCCACCACCAAGCTTCCCAGGTTTCCTCCTGCGACCTCTCCCCCAACCCAACCTGTCCTTATGGGAGGCATCTCTCTCACGTGAGAGTTTTTGCTTAAATATATATCCCATAAATTAATAAAATCATTCTATAATACTGGGGATTGAACCCAGTTTGGTCATGAGCAAAATAATCACTGCCACTCTTGTTCTGTCTTTCTGGTCCAAAATTTTTGTCTTTTTTTAACGTCTTAATCATCAGATTTCACATAGCATTGCTTAATATGTTCTGCCTTTCAATTCAAGTGATTTGTAATTTAGATCTCAATTCCATGCATTGTCATTAAGTGTATCTGCCTCACTCACCTAATGCTGGTTGTTAAATGACTACATTAGGAAAACCTGGTTGTACGTCTGTTCTACAATTTTAATGAGAATTTATGTTATTGTACTCATCCGAGGAATTATTGGGAAAATATAACAATTTACACATAAGTTTTAGCAGACTGAGAAAAGTATATTCTCAGATAATTTGAAATAACTATATTGTCCAAAAATTTCCTTGCTTGAGGTTGAGTATGCTGGTATCCATTATATAGGCTAGAGCCCATAAATTATATCGAATTTAACTTAAAGCAAAAATATTAGCAAAGTGCTTGTACAAAAATTTGTGTGCATGGTTAGCTCATATCAGCTAATGGAACATGCACATTATAAATGCACATTATAAGAAATCACATTAGACAGTGAATACTTTCATAATTGCAAGATAGTAGACAAGAGTATTCAGTTCATTGACCATAAAAAAGACAATCTCATCTTAATATGCATGGTACTCATTGCTCTCACATTCTCTTCACCTGCCATTTAGGTTCCCAGAGGAAACATTACAGTGATTTTTAAAATATAAATGATGTCTAAGCCAAAATCTTATGTAGAAATTTACAAGGCATATTAGAGAAGTACATTCACTTAGAAAAATGGAATAAATATTCCACTGATGTTTATAAAAATGGCTATGTACTTGTTTTTAAATGGTATGTCATTTTTTTATTTGAACAATGCCCAATAGACTTTTAAAAATAATAGAAAAGACTGTTTCTATTACTTGTATTTTCCCTTTAAGGATAACTGCTTAAAATGTATTACATTATAAGCGAATATAATGTTATGTAAACAAAACTAATGAAAATGATATTAAATTTGTATATATCAAAGAATAAAATATTAAAGACCATGGTCACAACAGTTATATTATGATGTATTTTATAATACATTGAGTCTTCTGGCATTCTTTCAAAGGAAACTAATGTTTAAAAAATTCATTACCACTTATGATTAGAAAATTATTAGAAAACCACAATGAGATGTCACTTCACACTGTTGTATATAAAAATATTTAGAATCAGCAAGCTGGATTTGAAGAAGAGAGAAATATGGAGAAAGGGAATTTTGCTACATTACTACTGAAATGGAAACTGGTTCAATCACAAAATAAACTGTAAGATAATCCTAAATGAATAAAGATGGACTGTTTTTGATCACTTGACATCCCACACTATTCGATTTGCTTGAGGAGGTGCCAGTAACTTTCCATTTGTCTCTAACACGTGCCAGTGTAGCCCAATGGCACCTGCTTGACAGGAATATGAAGAGCCTCAAACCATTCATTCAGGGTCTTGACGAAAAAGTCTGACCATCTTGTAGGTGGGCAGCCACGTGATCATTTGACTTCCAGTGGGATCCAGTTGGTAACGGCTCTAGTTCAGCGGCCATCTCCAAATCACATTACATGTCCAGCCCCTCTGATTTTTTGACAACTTTGCAAACGAGACAATGTCCCTGACTCTGGATCATTAACAGAGGTCGAACTCCGATTCCTTCTCTCACTAGAGTGAGGCGTAATATTCCAAGCATAGCTCTTTCGATTTATCTCTGGGATACCCAAATAGCATTCTCATCCTGCTTTCATAGGGCCCAGGTCTCTGAGGCGTATGTTAATACAGGGAGAACGGTGGAGTTGAAGAGATGTGCCTGGAGCTGGAGGTTCTTTGTCCTTTAGCTATTTCTTTTGACGTTCTTGAAGGCGTTTCCACGCTGCTCTCTTCCTCCCTGCGCAGCTCAGGTGCTAGGTCATTTTTCATGTTGTGTTCTCAACCTAGGTACCCATAAGGAATGTCTTTATGATCCAAAGCCACCCAGGAATGTTTTTATGATCCAAAAATACTACTGCTGTGACTTTAACTGAAGGATATGAAAACTGCATGCAAAGCTTATTTGTACACTTATGTTCATAGAAGTTTTATGGATAGTGGCCAAAGCATGGAATTAACCTAAATGTCCATTAACAAATGGCTAGATAAGGATGTTGTGGTTTGGGCTGGAGAGATAAGACAGTGGGTAAAGAGCTTTCACCTTGCATGTGTCTGACTAGTTTTGATCCCCAGCACATGCTATGGTCCCTTAACCACACCAGGAGGAACCTTGAGCACAAAGTCAGGTGGAAGCCCTGAGACCTGCTTGTAAACAAAGGAAAAAATATACACATATATATACACACATATATATGCATATATATGTATATCCCTACTTTGGTACTACTATGCCATTAAAGACTTTTTTTTTTCTTTTTTGGGATGCTTTGATAGAACTATGTGTGTGAGGTATCTGAAACAGAAGTTAAAGACACTTCCAAATGAGCTTATTGATACTATGAATGACAAAATCAAATGAAATAGCAAACAGCAAAACTGACTTCTAGGTTCCAAAAACTATGACAGTTTCCAAGGATATGGAGAGAATAGGTGGGAGATATGAGCAAGGGGGAGGGATCTTAGGGGTGTGTTATGGGGTGGGAACTTGGTGATGGGTGTGTGACATATTACACTAGACAGGGACAAATTGGAACCTAGGCCACTCAAAAGTCTAATGTAAACCAAAGCTCAGCCAATGGAAACAGTTTTTTTTAAAGTAAAATATATATGGAATGGCTGGAGAAATAATGCTGGCTTTTTTTAGGGACTTGGCTTGCATGTGACTGAGCCCAGTTGAATCTAATCCCTTGGTGTATCAGCGGTGGCCAGTGGAGCACCTAAGGGCTGGTCTGTCATTAGTAGAGCAGGGCCCACACAACACTGCATCCTCAACTGGGAATTGAACCATCATCTTGGTTGGCCCCAAACTCACCCTCTCGGAGCTTCCTGAGTACCATTGAGAGAATCCTGAGTCCATCCCCAAACATACAAATATTAATAGCAGGATTTCATAAAGTGCAAGGGGAGAGATGGGTGGACTAGAGAGAGAGGAGAGGAGAAAGGTTAGAGGTAAGGGAAAGGAGGTGTAAAGAGGAGAGTGGCTTTAAGGAAGAGCTACCAAGACAACAGTTGTCATTGTTTAGTCCATCAGTGCATTTCAGGTCATTTCATACATTGTTCAGTTCCTAGCCTCCATACGTTTTCCATTTTATTTAGGTAGTAAAGTTTGTTCTTTTAAATAGTAAAACAATATGGCAATTAACTATCCAAAGGCAGATTATAAATAATTCCATAATAACTTGATTATTTCAACCTGTTAATGTTTAGAAATAAAATTTTTAGATTATTAGTACAACCAGGGAAAATAAAATAAACAAATTTTACCATAAGACTATTGCATTTAAGGTACAATCAATAACCCCAGAAAAAAACATCTATACATATTTTATATATTCAACACATTTATTATCAAATTACAAATAAAATACCTGTGGTCTTGAATATTTGAAATTGAATGCTCTTCAAATTTTATTAATTTCAAATTTCATGTTTGAGACTTCTAGTGTTCATTCATCAAATTTAAAACTCTCAAGTGTTCATTAATTACAATACAATTTAGTTAGTTAAGAAAAATATTTTCAACAATCTTTGTAGTTGAAGTTTTTTAAAATTAAAATATTTATTAGTCAATTTACTAAGTCAAATATTTTATGAAAAAATCATATAAAGGTAAATATGCATATATTAGTTTTTTTCAGTAATGTGTTTTTAGTCGTTCTTTCAGCAAGAACTGTCTTTATAGTCAAGACTCTTAGGAAATGGTGGAAGATTTGTACCGAATGGATGTTGGGACAGGCTTGAGGAGGCAGTCCTGCAGGTTAGTTGCTTGCCTGGCACTTGGTTAACCAAGGTTGCATTCCTGGTGCCCCATATTCTCCCTCAATCCCCAGCAGGAGTGATTTCTAAACAACACTAGGTGTGCCCCCAAGACAAAACAATGGGGGGTATGGGAATAACTTAATGGACTCATACATGTTCTGCCTGTGGGCGTTACAGCCCCCAGACCTGTTCAGTGTCTCAAACACAACCAGAAGTTGCTGTTATGCATAGCAAAGTGTGTTCCAGAAACAAAAAGAAATACAGATGATTAGATGGACATGACGTTTCTCCCAATTTGTAATCATTTCATCGTCTTGCTACAAAACTCTCAGTTTTTGCCTAAATCCAAAGCTGGTTATCTCCATGTGGTACTCATACCTTCTTATAATCCTTTGTTTATTTTTTCTTTCATGCAGAACATAAACTTGCTTTCAAAATATCAAATTATTTTAGTCAATTCTATTAAGAAACTGCATGAGTTAAAATGGAATTACAATCCTATTATTTTTTGTAAACTAATTATCATTTGACCCACTAGAACTCTTCAGAAACATCCTAGTGGTTCTAAGAAAGTGGGTGGCATTTCTGTTTCTTGAAAAAAAGAAGTCCTCAGACTGCTCTTGAGAACAAGTCTAGCTATGGATGTTGCAAATGGGACAAAGGAAGGTAGTTTCACACATTGAATTCATTTCATCAGAGCAGGGAGAATCAGTCCAAAATTAATGCCAGCGGGGCACAGCAGTGTGAGGGGTTAGTGTGGGTGCAACACCTTCTCTCCAAATCGTTCTTGTCACTTTTCCTAATCTAAACATCTGTGATGTCAGGGGTTCAAGCATAATTATGAGTTGCTGAATTACGTATCGATGGAGTTCATAACACACATCCAGTACAATCTTGATATTCAATCTATGATACAAAATTCCCTTACCCATCACCACATTTTTGACATGAAAAGAGACCCAAAGCAACCTTTCTAGGGAACCTGCTGTACCCTGACATGCAACAAAAATGTAACTGATCACATGGTGATTTGGGCTTACTCAAATGGTATTGTGATAGGATTATCTACAACATTGTGTTTGTAGATCAGGTATAAAAATGCTACCTCAAAGATGAAGTATATGAAAAAGTATCATAGTGAGGTAGGCAGGTGCCCTTCTCAACATTCCCTTCAGATTTTTTCAGTTGTACTCTGATGGATAAGTGATTAGAATTTACCAGATTCTGCTCACTACCTTAGAACTACTGAAATATTTTATTTTCCAACTAGAATATAGGAGGAAAGTAGCTGTCATTTCAATGTGCTGAACAACCCAATGGTGGCCACCCACCCCTGGCAAATTAGTTCAGAATAGTTGCTGTATAAATATATTTCATTATATTTCAAATATTATGGTGGTGGTAGTACAGTTAGACGTTGACTGTCATGTACCCAGTGGGCTGTTTTTATTAAGCAATGCAGTGGTGATTTTAGGACATATATCATGTGTAAAGAGTCACAATTTCAGATGAAAATAAGTAAAACATAAACTACTTCATTTGGGGACCTAAAATCATGCCCAAGTGACTCACTTAAGTTTTAGCAGTCAGAGGAGTCTATGGCTCTCTGACGGAAAGGCCATACTCCATAAAACAAGCCAATTTCCAGCTAGAGTAATGTAATGAACCATGGAATATCTGTCGATGTAACTACCTTTGCCTACTTCATCAAATTAAACTGAGCCTGTTTAAAGCTTTGCAAACCTAGTAAGACATCGTTTCTCTTAAATTCTTAGTTCAACATATATGAAAAGCCATGGTCCATGAAAAATCCAAGAAAGCTATAAAGGCGTAGAATTTTTTGAAACATTTTTAAACTCATGATGAAGAACTTGCTAATATGGACTCCTGGTAATTTCTGTTCTTAAGCACAGAATTATTTCCCACCATTTTCCTTCTTAAAGTCTATGAAACTAAACTTGCTCACTATATGTGAAGAGCCAAGCAATATTCCTTTTTCTGGTACTGTAACATCAGAGCTGATCAATGTACTTTAAAAGACACTTTAGCATGAGCAAAATTTAAGAAATAACTATGTTCAAATGGTCGAGAGTAGACAAGGCAAGCACAAGTTTTTATCTAACTATTCATGAATTTTAATTCATCATGAATCTATTTCAAGCGAATTATTTTTAACACACCAGTTGTTGCTAGTGCAGTGTTGTACTCTTAAACCTTCAATACATTTTGTTTATCAGCCGTACCCAGCAGTGCTCAGAGCTCATTCTGGGGGTGGGGGTGTTCATGGATCCATATGGGAAAATGGAGCTCAATCCTATGGTCAGATGTGTGCATAGCTAGTTCACTACATGCTATACTATTGCTCTGGGCCCAGGAATAAAAGTTTTAACTATAAGTGAAAGCATATACTTTTTCACCAAAGGCATAGATTCCACACATTTACACTATTATTAGAGGGCATAGAAAGATACTACAAATGTTTAGACAAATGCCTGGCATGTCATGCAACCTGGGTTTAATCCTTGGCATCACACGTTTTCCTGAGCACAAAAGGGAGCAACTTTGTACACAGAGCCTTGAACAGCCCCCAAGCACTACTTGAGTTGCCAAAAATAAACAAGTGAAACAAACCAAAGCATCACTCCATAGCATTATCTATAACAAATATTTACTTATTTGTTATCCTGCTCCATAACGTATTGTATTATAAAATTTGCTCTCTATTATACCTATGTAATTATTGAAAATAAGTCTTTTATTAATGGACTTTACATTGGTTCTTGGTATCAAATTTGAGCCTCAACTTTTTTTAACTTTTGGAATTTAAACTCCAAAATGTTCACCTCTAATGAGGTCTTTGTTTCTTCTCTTATCCAATTCCTTTAATAGAGTCATAGATGAAATAGATAAAGGTCCTTTACCCATGATTTCATTCTAGTGATCTCTCACTGATATTATGCTGTACAAACAATACTGATTTTAAATATAGAAATTATTAGTAAGATTTTGGTCAATGAGGTAGAAGTATGTACTTAAGTGCTGGATCCATCAGAGGGCACTTATTTCCTGATCTCAGATGATTTAAGGGTTTCATCAATGTAGATGTTTGAAAATCCTATTATAAGGTTTGTGTGTATATTTCCTATTTCTAGAAGAAACCTAATCCCTTGGTCAATTGAGAGTTAAGTCTTTGAGCATAAGCCCCTGAATTCTAGAATTTTCTGTGTTTTGAAACTAACTGTCCTATCAAGTTACTATGTTCAAATAAGGTCTTTATCCCCAAAAACCCTGGTTTTATTATTCATAAAACAAGTGTCCTTCCAATTCTAATTGTTGTTTTGAAGGATAATTCAGAGAACAGAATAAATGTAGGTTTGTGGTCAGTATAATTGCACTGCAGTTGATTTAGAATATTATACCATTTCATTTAATAAATTGCTTCTCCGCTATAGTATTCATTAGTCTGTGCTTTAAAATTAATTTTATACCCTACTAGATATTTTTTATTTATTGAAGACTGCATCAAATTATAAATATGTCAAGTTTAACATTATATTTAACTTCCTTCTTTATATTTGGGGGTCACACCCAGCAATGCTCAGAGGTTACTTCTGTTTTTTCTCTCAGGAATTACTCCTGGCATGCTCGGGGTACCACATGGGATGCTGAGGATCAAACCCAGGTCAGCTTTATGCAAGGCAAACACCCCTTGCTCTGTGATCTGGCTCTGGCCCCCTTTAGTTTCCTTTTTTAAAAAGGGTAAATTGTACAATAGGTCCTTTGCTCTTTTCTTCTTTGAGTTGAATTGGGATGGGCAGTGTTAAAACTCCTCCTAAAATTCAGCTTTTACTGTATAAGCTGTCTTAGAAGTTTAAAACTTTTTTGGAAAAAAAAGATAGGTTGATGAGTTGACTAAATTTTTTTTTTATCCAGAGGACCAAGGTTTTGTCCCCAATACCAAGTTGTCCCCTATGCACCACTAGGAATAACCTCTGAGTAAGAATTATCTTTTGTTCACTGCCAGGTCTGTCCTCAAAAAACATCCCCCTTGCCCCCGCAAAAGAATATTCATGTTTTTCTTTTTATTATTACTGTACTTGAGTGTGTTTTAGCAATGAACTAAAAGAAAAAGAGAGATAAAATGAATCACTTATCCAATTCCTTTAATAGAGTCATAGATAAGATTTTTAGATAAGATTTTTATCTTTAGCCTATTTATGCATGGATAAGGTACTTGCAATGGATTTGCACTGTATCATTGCTTAAGAAAACTAATGCTTGATATTAATGTACTATAAACGCTGATGGCGGGATGGCATTTAACATGAACATTCTATCTTTTCTGAGGAAGGAAATTGGTCCATCAGTTAAAACAATATGATTGCCAATGTTATCCCTGATGTCATCAAAATGCCTTTTCTGCTATAAGGGCTCTTCTCTTCCTTTCTTTTTTTCCCAAAGACCACCAGGAATATACATGTTTGTCATTGAACAAGTTGCATTCATTTTATTTATTGATGAGAGAACAACTATTATCCAAGAGTATCGCCAGTAAGAGTGGAGAAAGATCTCTAAGATGTGGGTTCACATAAGGAAATTTAAAAGAATGTTTAAAGGAAAGGTTCCTTTGGACAGATGCAAAGTACAGAGGGGGTAAAGTACTTGCCTAGCCTGAGGCTAACTGGAATTAGGTGTTCTGCATCCTGTGTGGCCCCCAGAACAGTGCAAGGAGTAATTCCTAAGCAAAGACATAGAACAAGGTCCGAGAACCACAGGTGTGACCTCACACCCTACTGCAAATAAAATGGACACACAGTAGCCCATTGCTCCTAGTTTGGATACTTTGAAGGAAATGAAAAACACTTATTTTTTTTTTTAATTTTTATTATACCACAGTGAAACATACAATTACAAAGGTGATCATAATTGGTTCTTGGTAATACAGTATACCAGCACCCATCCCTCCACCAGTGCCCCCATTTCCACCACCAATGTACCCCACCCCTCCGCGCCACCCCCATGCTGCTTTAATAGCAGGTACCCCAGTTTCCCTCTCTTTCTCTCTCTGTCTCTCTCTCTCTCTGTCTCTGCATCTCTCTGCCTCTTCTTTTTTTACACATTGTGGCTAGCCCTGCAGATATTTAGAGTTTATCACTTAAGTCTCTTTGTGTATATTCAATGGTGAGTCTTAATCTGCCATTACCATTTCCCACATTTAGTAAAACACTGGTATCTATTTATGTCGTATTAATGAATGCAGTCATTCTATATCTGTCCTTTTCCTTCTGACTAATTTCACTCAGCATGATAGTCTCCATGTCAATCCATTTGCAGGTAAATTTCATAATGTCATCTTTTCTGACAGCCGCATAGTATTCCATAGTGTAGATGAACCACAGTTTCTTTAGCCAGTCCTCTGTTCTCGGGCATTTAGGTTGTTTCCAGATTCTAGCTATAGTGAATAGCGCAGAGATGAATAAAGAAGTACAGATAGTGTTTCTGCTATGTGTTTTTCGGTCTCTAGGGTATATTCCCAGGAGTGCTATTGCTGGATCAAATGGGAGCTCAATATCTAGTTTTCGGAGGAATGCCCATATTGTTTTCCAAAAGGGCTGGACCAGTCGGCACTCCCACCAGCAGTGGATGAGAGTCCCTTTTTTCCCCCACATCCACGCCAGCACTGGTTGTTCTTGCTGTTTTGGATGTGTGCCAGTCTCTGTGGGGTGAGATGGTACCTCATTGTTGTTTTGATTTGCATCTCCCTGATGATTAAAGATGAAGAACACTTTTTCATATGCCTTTTGGCCATTCGAATTTCTTCTTTTTTGGAAGCTTCTGTTCATTTCTTCTCCCCATTTTTTGATGGGGTTGGCTGTTTTTTTCTTGTGGAGTGCTACCAGTGCCTGATATATCCTGGATATTAACCCCTTGTCAGGTGGGTATTGGGTGAATATCCTTTCCCACTCTGTGGATTGTCTTTGTATCTTGGTCACCGTTTCTTTTGAGGTGCAGAAGCTTTTTAGTTTTATATAATCCCATTTGTTTATCTTTGCTTCCATTTGCTTGGTCAGTGGTGTGTCATCTTTAAAGATACTTTTCGTTTCGATGTCGTAGAGCGTTTCTCCTATGTTTTCTTCGATGTACCTTATAGATTCATGTCTGATGTTGAGATCTAGAATCCATTTTGATCTGACTTTTGTGCATGGCGTTAGAAGGAGGTCTAAGTTCATTTTTTACATGTAGCTGCCCAGTTTTCCCAGCACCATTTGTTGAAGAGGCTTTCTTTGCTCCACGTAATATTTTTTTGCTCCTTTATCGAAGATTAAGTGGTTGTATATTTGAGAATGTGTTTCAGGATACTCAGTTCTATTCCATAGGTCTACAGGTCTGTCTCTATACCAATACCACACTGTCTTAATTACAACTGCTCTGTAGTAGAGCTTGAGGTTGGGGAAAGTGATACCTCCCATCTTCTTTTTCCCAAGGATTGCTTTAGCTATTCGTGGAGTTTTATTATTCCATACAAATTTCAGGAGTGTTTGTTCAATTTCTTTGAAGAACATCATGGGTATCTTTATAGGGACCGCATTGAATCTGTATAAAGCTCTAGGGAGTATTACCATTTTGATAATGTTGATCCTTCCGATCCATGAGCAGGGAATATGTCTCCATTTCCTCAGGTCTTCTTTTATTTCCTGAAGTAACGTTTTGTAGTTTTCTTTGTAGAGATCCTTTACATTCTTTGTCAAACTGATTCCTAGGTATTTGATTTTCTGCGGGCGCAATTGTGAATGGGATAGTTTCTTTAATGTCCCTTTCTTCTCTTTCGCTGTTTGCATATAGGAAGGCCATTGACTTTTGGGTATTGATTTTTGTACCCTGCTACTCTGCTATAGGAATGTATTATTTCTAGGAGCCTCTTGGTAGAGAGTTTTCGGTTTTTCAGGTATAATATCATGTCATCTGCAAATAGTGATAACTTGGCTTCTTCTCTTCCTATCTGGATGCCCTTAATGTCTTTTTTCTTCCCTGATTGCTATAGCAAGTACTTCCAGTACTATATTGAATAGAAGTGGTGAGAGTGGGCAGCCTTGTCTTGTCCCTGATCTTAAGGGGAAGGCTTTCAGTTTTTCCCCATTGAGAATGATGCTCGCTGTGGGCTTGTAGTAGATGGCCTGGATTATCTTGAAGAAGGTTCCTTCAATCCCCATTTTACGGAGAGCTTTCATCATGAACGGGTGTTGGATCTTGTCAAATGCCTTCTCTGCATCTATTGATATGATCATATGGTTTTTTATTTTTCTTTTTGTTGATATGATGTATTATGTTGATTGACTTGCGAATGTTGAACCATCCTTGCATTCCCGGGATGAATCCCACTTGGTCATGGTGTATAATCTTTTTGATGACTCTTTGGATTCTATTTGCTAGTATTTTGTTGAAGATCTTAGCATCTGTATTCATCAGGGAGATTGGTCTGTAGTTTTCCTTCTTTGTGGCATCTTTGTCTGCTTTGGGTATCAGGGTGATATGTGCCTCGTAAAAGCTATTTGGGAGTGTTTTTGTTTCATTTTGTGCCATCTTTCTGAATAGGTT
>JAJIBD010000827.1:0-25401 GCA_021461705.1 Cryptotis parvus
CTGAGTGTTCCCCTACTGAGCCATCTGCAGGACCTTTCTTTGGGGATCTCTAAGAGCAGGGTTGTCAGGATTGCCTCAGCACATATGGGGGTACTACAGCTTGAACTGGGGGCCCCATACTTTATTTGATCAAGCCAAAAGGCTGAGAAGCTATAGGGACCCATGCTTACCATAAAATCCACCTCAACTCATTGAGTCATATTCCAGTCCCAGCAAGAATCTGCTATGTGACACTCATAGTGTATGTGTCAAACTCCATTATATGTGTCCCTCTGAGTGGTATATAACTGGTATGCTTCTTGATGTCAGCATCAGATTCACTGTATAACCTTCACTGAAATGAATCTTAACTATGATATTTAGGTATGACTAACTTCTAAAATGATAATGCAGGTATGAATATGTTGGATTATGGTGCCTAGCTAGCTTGGGATCTTTGCTGTTTAATCTACTTATAGTTTAAGCTATTTACATGTCCTTAAGCCAGGGTTCATGCTAATGAGATCTCTCTTCTGTGTAAACACTGATGGACTGTGGCAGTTACAGGAGTCATTTTGATTCTGAATTAATTACTTCTGAAATACTATTATGATCTCTACTATGATTTCAATGTTATCTATATGGGCACAATTCCTCTTAATACCCATTGGTCCCAATGTGGGACAGTTAGAATTTACCAGGAGACCACCACCCTGGCTATGTTGAGATCACTATTTAAGATCAAAGGAAGGATCATACTAGTTTGACCTCCAGCAGGTGAGCATGACCTTTTCAGTAGAGAGGACAAGACACTCAGAATCACTTTTGGTGCAGAATATAAATAAGAACCTTATGGCTGCCATCGAGATTGCATGAAGCCCATAAAATTATGATGTGTTTCCCCATGAATATACATCCATTAAGTTATATTTCTTTATACCAGCCCTCTCTCTCCTCTCTCTTTCTCTCCTCTCTCTCTCTCACATGTGCGCTACAGTGTTTTGATGTAAATGGTAAGAGATAATCTCAGAGAAAGGGACTAGTCCTAGCATAATCATCTGTTTGGACCTGAAACAAGTGTGGCATCACCCTATGTCTACACTGAAGATAGGATTATTACTTTTGGATATATAAGGGATTGACTTGAGGAACATCTATCCACTTTGGTGGGAGACTTGAGCCCAAGCGTATGGTCAGAGTTCTGAACAAGAGTAAAAGATCTGAGGAATCCCATTATCTTTCATTGTAATGGTGGGGCCTGTTTTATTATTGATGGTAGTCCACTACCCTGGACTCGTGAGTTTTTGTCCATTCCTGTCAGCCTCAGAGGTAGAAGAGAACTTCGTTTCCTGACATTGTTGGGGATCCCAGTGGCTCCCTGACATGGATACTACTAGAATAGAAGAAATCATAGAAACCACATGAAAGCACTTTTCCTAAGTAACTTATCATTTTTCAAAATTGTCTTATTTACTTTTTTAATTTATTTTATTTAGTCACTGTGAAATTACTAAGTTGTTACAGCTTTATAATGTTTCAACACTGATCCTTTCACCAGTGTCCACTTCCCTCCACCAATCCCCAGCACCCCGATTGCCTTCCACCCATGAATTTGATTCTACAAGAGGAACATATACATGTACATTTATATGTATATGTGTGTGTATAAAAGTTTGGGCACTGTTGTTTACTTTACTATAGTCAATGGGGTTTTATACACAACACTTTACCACCTTTCAGTACCTTTTCTTTCTCCGTCATAGAAATTGTCCCCTTCCTGTCTGATCCCCTAATCCCCTTAAGTGGAATATTTCCTACTGACTACCAGTTATCTCACATTCTTTGTTTCTGTTGTCTTTGGGTATTCATTATTTCACCATTATTACCTCCATAAGGGTAAATACCTTAGCTAATGCACCAGTACTTAGGCCAGTTGACTGATAGGAAGCTTATTAAATAGCCTATCACTGTCTTCACTGTCTTCCCGTTCATCATGGATTTGCTCGAGCGGGCACCAGTAACATCTCCATATGTCCTGTCTCATGCTAGTAGAGCCCAAGGGCACCTACTTGCTCCAGGAACATAAAGAGCCTCAAACCATTCCATCAGGTCATGGGAATGAAGTCTATAATTGCTACTGGTATTTGGCATATACAACACGGGTAGCTTGCCAGGCTCTGCCATGCGGGTAGCATACTCTTGTAGTCATCTAAAAATCCAGCATTTATTGATGAACCGTGCCGCCGCTTGCGCCATGTGAGCTGGGCTGTGACAGGCTGGTCTGCTGGGTGGAGTTCTGATGAGGGGTAAGTCTGGATGTGGAAAATGGAGGCCCTCATGGAGTGGCGGGTCGTCTGGCTTGTTACGAGGCTCTGCTGGGGTGGCGGGCCAGGGTTAGAACACGCCATCCCTCCCGGGCACCTGGTGAGCGGCTGGGCACAGGGAGAGCCAGTAGCAGCTCTGCCCCATATCTGTGAGCTCTGCCCCATGTCTGTGAATCCAAGCAGTATATAGAGAATATCTTGATTGGGACTCTTTCCGCTAAGTGGATTGGAAGTGTTGATATTCTGGGCAGGATTTAAAAAAAAAATAACTGCTGCAGGGTGGCTGTTGGTGATCCGGGCTGTGATAATCTTGTCTGCTGGGTGGAGTTGGCATAAGAGGGAAGTCCGAATGTGGAAAATGGCGGCCCCCATGGAGTTGTTGGGGTCATTTGGCTTGTTGTGAGGCTCTGCTGGGGTGGCAGGCCAGGGCTAGAACCCGCCATGCCTCTCGGGCACCTCATGAGCGGCTGGGCACAAGGAGAGCAAATAGCAGCTCTGCCCCATGTCTGAGAGTCTCTGGTTCCGCATACCTGGGCGGATTGAAAAAAAAACTGCTGCAGGGGGCTGTCGATGATCCCGGCTGTGACAGTCTGGTCTGCTGGGTGGAGTTGGGACGAAAAGGAAGTCCGGATGTGGAAAATGGCAGCCCCCATGGAGTAGGGGGGGTCGTCTAGCTTGTTGTGAGGCTCTGCTGGGGTGGCAGGCCAGGGCTAGAACCCGCCATGCCTCCCGGGGCGCCTCATGAGCAGCTGGGCACAAGGAGAGCAAATGGCAGCTCTGCCCCATAAATAGCCTATGCCTTTATAAATAGCTGCTATTATGGGTGATCCAAACCTAGAAAGAACATAGGCTTCCACATCAAAAAGCTGTGAATTTAGTGGAAAGACCAGCTGAAGCAAGGCGTTATTTAAGAGCAATAAAGATAAAATTTATTTTCTGTAATCTTAGCTACCATTTTCAGAAGGGCAAAATTGTGGACACGGGGAGTCCTGACTTAACAGCAACACCTTTGAAACACATTTGAGGACAAAATTAACAGTACACTGGGGCTGGAGTGATAGTACAGGGGTACATAGTGCATTTGCCTTACATGCAGCCTACCCACGTTTGCTCCCCAGCATCCCACATGGTCCTCTGAGCACTGCCAGGAGTAATTCCTAAGTGCAAAGCCAGGAGTAGCCCTTGAGCATTGTTAGGTGTTACCCAAAAAGCAAAAAAAAAAAAAAAAAAAAGACACTCAGAGTGAGGCAACAGTACAGAAAGAAGATAACTGATATCATGACTGAATGGGGATCACCCTATTACAGTCAACTAAATTGTAATAAAAATGCTAAGACTTTTAACAGTTGTCATTTTAATAAATGATGCTGAAACATTAGGTAGCCATATGTAGAAGATTAAAGTTAGATGCCTTTCCCTCCTTTTTATCTTTTTCTTTCTTTCTTTATTTTTTTTTTGTTTTTTGTGTTTTGGTCACACCTAGCAATACCCAGGGATTACTCCTGAAACTACACTCAGGAATCACTCCTGGTGGAGATCGAACCTGCTTCAGCTTGATGCGAGGCAAAACCTACCTGCTGTACTATCTCTTGATCCTACCCTTCCATCATATTTTTAAAATATACTCAAAATGGGCATAAAACTAATGTAAAAGGTAAAACTATAAAATTCTTAGAAGAGTAAATCAGATTAAATTTCATTATATTGGATTAAATGGTTTTGTAGATATGATGCCAAAGCATCAGTGACAAAAGAGAAAAATAGATATATTAGGTTCCTCAAAATTAAAAACTGAATGCTTCAAATAATTCTGCCAGTAAAGTTATCCACATAATGGTTATGATACTCTAGAAAATATATATGTATATATATATGTATATATATATGTATATATATATGTATATATAGTATATATATAATCAACAACTACAACTCAATGAGGACTTCCATTTTTCCACATCCGGACTTCTCCCTGGTGAGAACTCCACCCAACAGATCAACCTATCACAGCCTGGCTCATCGAGATCCACCCTGCTGCAGTCTTTTTTTAATCCGGCCCAGGTATGCTGATCCAGAGACAGACATGGGGAAGAGCTGCTACTGGCTCTCACTGTGCCCAGCTGCTCATGAGGTGCCGGGAGGGATGGCAGGTTCTAGCCCTGGCCCACCACCCCAGAAGAGCCTCACAACAAGCCAGGCGACCCCCCCACTCCATGAGGACCTTCATTTTCCACATCCGGACTTCCCCCTCGTCAGAACTCTACCCAGCAGACCAGCCTATTACAGCCCGGCTCAATTGTGGCCGCGCGGTTCATCAATAAATGCTGGATTTTGAGATGACTACAAGAGTATGCTATACGCAGGCAGAGCCTGGCAAGCTACCCGTGTCGTATTTGATATGCCAGATACCAGTAACAATTATAGACCTCATTCCCATGACCTGATGGAATGGTTTGAGGCTCTTTATGTTCCTGGAGCAAGTAGGTGCCCTTGGGCTCTACTTGCATGAGACAGGTCATATGGAGATGTTACTGGTGCCCGCTCAATCAAATCGACGATGAACGGGAAGACAGTGATACAGTGATACAACTCAATGATAAAGACTATAATAACCCAATTAAAGGGAGAAAAATTATGGACACTTTTACAAAGAAGATACACAAATGAAAAATATACATATGAAATATACAAAGTATAACTAGTCATTATGGCAGTGCAAATCACACATACACCATGAAAGCTACTGAGGCAGAAGAACTAGAATTTTTTGTACATGCATGACTGACTTGAAAAATAGTTCAGGCACTGTGGAAAAGTTTTCCAGTTACTCAAAGTATGAAACATAGAGTTGCCACATTACTCAAAAAATTTCACTCCTGAAGTATATACCCAAAAGAAATGAAGGCTTATGGCCACACACAAAAAAAAACTGTATAACTATTTATTTTGCTATGAGCATTTTGCTGTGAGCCCAGAATTCAAAGCAAAATAAATGCCCATCAACATTTATGATAAACAAATAATGATATAACTGTACAATGTAATATTGTTCAGTAATAAAGATAAAGGAAATTCTGACAAATTCTTCAGCTTTATAACCTTTGAAAATTGTTAAATAAAAGAAGGCAGTCATAAAAGAACATATGTTTTCATTGAATGAACCCATTTACTTAAAATGTTCAGAAACACAAATAAATAGAAAAATGTAGAATACTGGTTAGCAGGGCACATGCTTCCTCTGAGGAATAATGAAAATGGTCTGAAAATAGTAATGTTTTATAGCTCTGTATTGGACATACTAAAATACACTGAAGTGTGCACTTTACTTTTCAATATTTTTTAATTTAATGAACTGTGATTCAAAAAGTTATTGATAGTTGAGTTTTAGGCATCTATTTCAACAACAATTCCACAGTCATTGTTAACTTTCTTCCACCAGTGTTCTCATAATCCACCCCCACCCCACTTCTACTTTCTATTTTGACAGGCACATTACAAAGTTTGTTGGTTACATCTTATGTTTTCAGTGTTATTGAGTCTATGCTTTGCATATATGGCTATTCCACTCTCCCATTTCACCAGTGTAACCAAAGTTTATCCCCGACTACTTCCCTTTCTCATCTTCCTCCCCTCCCCTTTTTTCCCTCTCTGTCCTTTTACAAAAGTCTGGAGTCAAGGTGGTCGAGGCATCCCCCTTTTGCTACATTATATTTCCTCATTCATGTATTCTGTGTACCACAGATAAGTAAGATTGTCCTGTTTATCTTTCGTCTTCTATCTTATGAAGTTTGCCTTCAAAGCATAAATGGTATAATATAGAAAGTATAGCTAAATAAATCTGTTGTTTATTTCTTTGCATTTCTTTGAGTCTAGCAGTTCTCAGGAATTATGCCTAGCTCTGTGTTCAGTGATCACTCCTGGTAGAGCTCTAGGGACCATATGTGGTACTGGGAAACAAACCTACATCAGCCATGACCAAAGTAAGTTCCTTACCTGCATTACTATCACTTTGGCTCTATTTTGGTGGGAAAATATAGAACACAAGGAGTCCTACAGAACAAGTCCTATCCCCTTCACAGAGCGCTGGATACCTCCTGCCTGAAGTGCTAATTACAGTCCCAGGCAAAGGACAGAATCAGGTTAGAGTTCACATTACCAGCAAAAAGGCAGGTAGAATAATCAGTATGTTTATCTGTTCTAAGCAAAACACTGATGATAGGTGGGGTATTTAACCTGTTTGAAAGAAAATTACTACAGGGAGTATCAGGCTTTTACATTTCTTTGACATTTATGTGAAAGAGGGATCATAATTGCCGTCTGTGGTCCTGGAATACTGCACTACAAAAGGGGAAAGCTGAGGTTCTCTCAATACAAATGAAAGCTTTATAAATATTGAATCATCTGAACAAATAAGGGGGAAACTTCTGTGGTTGATTAGCAGTGACTCCATCTGTCTGTGGTAAGGAGGCAGTGGAAGTTGGCAGTGGCTTCAAATGATGGGTTGGACCAGGCTGATCCCAAGAGAGCTTTCTTACTAATGGATCCTATCACTTAATCTCACTCACTTCTTCTGAGTTGTAGCTGATCACTCAGAGCACATAGACCTGAAAGTGTATGACACTTCTTTATTTCTTAATGTATTTATTATGTAGAGGTACCATAGTTTCTTTTTTCCTGCCCCTCGAGGTGTTGCAGGTGTGGCTGCAGTGCCCGGCTGTGTCAGCAGGTGGCAGACAGGAAACAGGTTTGTCTACATCCCTAAGACTCTGCCCGTGGGCCCTGGATGGTTGATGGTCTGACATAGGAAAAGACTGGGCCCTCTGGGGTGAACCCAGAGCCACGGCAGAGCCTGGCAAGCTACCTGTGGTGTACTCGATATACCAAAATCAGTAATAATAATGGACCTCATTCCCACTGAATGGAGATGTTACTGGTGCCCACTCAAGTAAATTGATGAACAACAGGAAAACAAATGACAAGTATTTATTATCTTGTACTTTCTCACTAATCAAAATGTATCAGTGTTTTAGTCTGTTAAATATACGTTTAAATTATCTTTTTCCATTTGCAGGCCACACTTGGTGGTGCTCAGGGGGTCACTCCCAGATCGTTGCTTGGTCTGTGACACTGTATTGGATCTCTGGCACTGCATATTTCCCTAGGACCATGGTGTCACTCTCAGTGATGATCAGGGGACCATATGGTGCCAGGGATAGAATCCAGATGCCTGCATGCAAAGCATGCCACCCCAATGATATATTTCCCAAGTTCATAAAAATATTAATATTTCTTCTAAAATTCATATTTATCAATGTCAGGATCATCAGTAAATTTAGAAATGTTTTTGTATTCTAATCCAGAACACTATAGAATGGTCATAAGCATTAGTCTCTTGAGAACCCAGTCATTGATATGTGATTCTAATCCACATACCCTTTTATTTCGCCTTTCCCCATGCCCTTTCTTTCCCATCTCTGAACTGGTCCTGCATTTATAACAAAGCTCCATGATAATTCCATTTACAAAAAAAGAAAAATGTAAGAGGGAATCTTATTGATTTTATTCCAAAGAAAAGTTATCATCTTTCATGGGCTACCACCACAATTTAAATTAGCACAAGAACCACACATGGTCTAACTTAATAGACAGTACTGGAGAACCTCAGAAAGAAACTGCGGAGGGGCCCAAGCATTCCTGCTACCACTTCCCCTTTCTCTTCATGCACATTTACCTCCCTGAAGAATTAGCATGGATGAATCAGGCATATTTTGCTTCTAAAACGTCTGGTTATTCAACCTGGCTCTTGTAGCCTCACTTTTAATTTTATCCAAATAAAAGGCAAAAAATCTGAGTTTCAGAAGGTAGTAGTCTCTGCTCTGCCCAGGAATCCTTCTCATGGAACAATTTTTGCAGGTGCTCTGCTCTTGAGCAGAGGCTATTAAAGACAGATACTGTGTTTTGAGGTTCATAGATTCTCCCTAATTTTCTTTTAATTGGTGTGTTTTAAGCTGCTTAAGACTATAGATCAATTTCAAGCAATCCATATGCCTGTTGACGGAATATACAAAAATCATGTATGCATGTATGCCTGCATTTTTCTTTCCTGATAGAGTTTAGGTCTGACCTGCTAATGTGGGTATCTTTAGTCTCACCGTATATACCCAAAGCACTGTTACTCCAGCTATTCATAGGACAATTAATTTGCTCCTTTTCACTTCCATTGTTACTGTTCCTGTAGTCAGAACTGCCACTGTAATCAGTATGCTTCTCAGGCCCCATCGTTTCATTTCCTCCTGTGTTTTGTGTCTCTTACTGGCATATTAGAAGATGTACAGCTCTCACCCCTTCAGAATGGGGGAAGAAGTACAATAGTAACTAGGAACTATGTGTAGTATTGGAAATCATTGTTGGCCTAAGTCTGGGATTCTGCATGCCTTCCTTGCAGTGTCAAGGATTCATCGAAGTGAATCCTTTTTGTGCCTGATGCCACACTGGTGTCACAGCTCCCAAAGTTTGTGATAATCTGTACCACATGTTAGACTCCCAAAGAACATTAATCTCCTTATGATGACTGTATCTTCATGAGCTCATCTAAAGCTAATTAGCTCCTAAATACTCTGTCACCTTATACCATATTGTTGGGGGTTAAGCCTCAACATATGGTTTTGGAGAATAGATAGGAATTCAATCCTTAACAAACTACCATGTTCAGTTGCCTTTATAGGAGTATAAATTCCACTGCTTTCTTTAACTTTCCTTTCCATGTCTCAATTAACTCATTCCTAAAATTGGAGTTAATAGTAGTTTGAGTTCACCGATTCATCATGTAGCTGTTTATGAATTTAGAACCGGAGTACTAATGGTCCTATAGTAAATGCTACATAAATGTTTATTATTATAATTTAAGAAGGATTTTATGAAGGGTTGGATTCATAGGATTATAATCCAAATAAGTTATAATAAAGGCAATACTTGGGGGATTTCTTGACTAGTTCTATAAGCAGGAAATGCTGTGAGGCACAGCAATAGAGCTCCAGGTACTCTATTGAACTTAACCATGTTACTCCTCTATGACAAGACATGATTAATATAACCATGATCAGTCATAAATAACACACAAGCAAACAGCTGCTCCTCAAATAAAAAGGTTAGGGACCCTGGCCAGCAGCCCCCAGCACGAAGGAGAGAGACCTAGATATTGCCAGACTTCATTCCTGTGAAAGGAGAGGGAAGGACTTGGGAGAAACTTTGCCTTGCCACAGCTGCAGAAAGGAAAAGGGAAGACACCAACCAGCCGGGTTTTCTGGAAAACAGTTCCCCTTTTCTCACTCTTTCGTAAGTCCACCACCTACCTCCTTCACAGGCATCTGAAAAGTACTTAAAGAACCAGGAACAGCCGGAACTTCCATCAAAGGGAAATGAGGCAAATGGCCTTGGTTCCACCCCGGACCCCTTGGGCCCTGCGCTTCCCGGAACGATTGCAGCCTCCCCCATAGGTGTGTGTATGTGTGTGTGTGTGTGTGATCCTTGGGTCTCCGTGGACCCAATCAGCCCCAGGAACAGCCGGAACTTCCACAACGGGAACTGAGGCAAACGGCCTTGGTTCCACCCTGACCCCTTGGGCCCTGCACTTCCTGAACGAGTGCAGCCTCCCCACAGGTGTGTGTGTGTGATTCTTGTGTCTCCGTGGACCCAATCAGCCCCATGGAACAGCCAGAACTTCCATCAATGGGAAATGAGGCAAACGGCCTTAGTTCCAAACTGGACCCCTTGGGCCCCTGTGCTACTGGGAATGATTGCAGCCTCCACCACAGGTGTATGTGTGATCCTTGCATCTCCGTGGACCCAATCAGCCCCAGGGAACAAGCCAGAACTCTACACCCATATCCAAAAACTCAAAACTGCATGGACGCTAGTGCATCCATGCGATCCTCTTACTATCTATCTTACATGAGGTACCAGTGAACCTTTGGTCCTACACTACTCTGCAAACAGCCCAGACACCTACTAACTGTACTATCTAGTCACCCAAGAACTCAGATTTGCAACCAACAATAGTCATAATGGTAAAGCAACGCAAAATTCCATCAAGCTCAGTGAGTGAAGTCACTAGTCCAGATGAGCCAAGCAATATGGCTGAGTTGTATAACCTCTCTGATAAGGAATTATGGAAAGAATTGTTAAGGATGCATAAGGAACTCAAAGAAGCAATGGAATGCAAAATCAATAAAATACAAGAGGACATGAGAGAAGAAGTGAGGAAAATGCAAATGGAAATGACAGATATTAAAAATGAGGTAAATGAAATGAAAAACACAGTGGAAGGCCACCATAGCAGAATAATAGCAACTGAAGAAAGAATTAGTGATCTCGAAGACGAGTTCAAAAGATTCTCTACACAACACCAGAAAATGGAAAAAAAGACTCACAATTACCAAACAGACAACAAGAGATAATGAGGTCCCAGAAGGGCAAGAAGAAAACCCTGATGAAGAAGAAACTGTCAAAGCCATAATTGCTGAGAAGTTCCCGGAACTAAAGAATGCTTGCCTCAAGTTCCAGGAGGCCCGTAGGTACCAGCTAAAAGAAACCCCAACAAGAATACTCCAAGACACATCTTAATTAGAATGACAAAAACTATAGATATAGAATACTGAAAGCAGCAAGATCAAAGAAGGAAATCGCATACAAAGGAACATCTCTAAGATTTACTGCAGACTTCTCTGATGAAACACTCCGAGCCCGAAAACAATGGTGGAATATTGTGAAAAACTCAATGAACTGCAGCCCTCACCAAGAATTCTTTACCCGGCCAGACTCACATTCAGATATGAAGGAAAGATACACAACTTCATGGATAAGCAACAACTCAGGAACTTCATGCTCTCAAAACCAACTTTAAAAAGAAGGACTGAAGGGTCTACTGTAATACGACCAAACCCAAAAGCACAATAAGCACAAACAGAAAGATGGCACAAAATCCGATGACAATAATCTCTCTCAATGTCAATGGTCTAAATGCACCAATTAAGAGACACAGAGTGACAAAATGGATTAAAAAATTGAACCCAACATTCGGCTGCCTACAAAAAACACATCTGAATAATCAGAGCGAACACAGACAGAAAGTCAAAGGTTGGAAGACCATTCTGCATGCAAACAACTCCTCCAAAAAGGCTGGTGTGGCCATACTAGTATCAGATAATATAGACATCAGGCTGAAAAAGTTTAGAAGGGACAACGAAGGCCATTTCTTATTAATTAAAGGGGTATGTATACCAGGAAGAAATTACACTACTAAACATATGCACCCAACGAGGGGCCAGCAAAATACAAAAAACAACTGCTAAGAGACCTCAAAGAAGACATTCACAGTAACACAATAATAGTTGGAGACTTCAACACTGCTCTATCAACAATGGATAGACCAACAAGACTGAACTCGATCACGATCACGATCACGATCACGATCTTCCCGTTGATCATCTATTTCCTAGAGCGGGCACCAGTAATATCTCCATATGTCCTGTCTCATGCCAGTAGAGCCAAGGGCATCGGCTTGCCTAGGAACATAAAAGAGCCTCAAACTGGAATTTGTTACTGGAATTTGGCATATCATATACAACACGAGAAGCTTGCCAGGCTTGTCGAAGTGGGAGGCAAACTCTTTTAAAAACCTCCAATTTATTGATGAACCGCGCGACCGCCGCGCTGTAATGGGCTGGTCTGCTGGGTGGAGTTCTGACGAGAGGGAAGTCCAAAAGTGGAAAATGGCGGCGCCCGTGGAGCGCGAGGAGGGGTGGTCTGGCTTGTTGTGAGGCTCTGCCGAGGTGGTGGGCCAGGGCTAAAACCCGCCATGCCTCCCGACTGCCTCATGAACGGCTGTGCACAGGGAGAGCAAGGAACAGCTCTGCCCTATGTGTGAGAGTCTCTGGACCAGCATACCCGGCCGGATTGAGGAAAAAGCTGCTGCAGGGTGGGGTGTCGGTGATCCGCTCTGTGATGGGCTGGTCTGCTGGGTGGAGTTCTGATGAGAGGGAAGTCCAGAAGTGGAAAATGAACTCACCAAGGAAATATTGGCTCCGAAGGAAGAAATGGAAGAAAGAGAGCTAGTGGATATATATATAGGGCTTTCATGCCAAAAAAGCTGAATACACATTTTTCTCTAGTGCACATGGAACATTCTCCAAGATAGACCACATGCTGAGCCACAAAGCATACCTCAATAAAATAAAAAAGATAGAAATTGTGTCAACTATCTTTTCATACCATGATGCACTGAAAATGGAAGTTAACCGCACACAGAAACAAAGTCAAACCAAACACCTGGAAACTGAACAGCTCACTGCTGAGCAACCAATAGGTCATAGAAGAAATCAAACAGGAAATCCAAAGATTTCTGGAAACAAATGAAAATGAAGACACCAACTATAAGAACTTGTGGGACACGGCAAAAGCCATGTTAAGAGGGAAGTTTATAGCTCTGCAAGCATTCATCAGGAAACAAGAAAGGGCCCACATAAATAACCTGACTACACAGCTGAAGACATTAGAAAAAGACCAACAAAAGGAACCCAACCCAGGCAGAAAAAAGAAAAATATAACTTAGAGAGGAAATCAATGAGTTGGAAACCCAGAAAACAATCCAAAAGATTAATAAATCCAAGAGCTGGTTCTTTGAAAAAATAAACAAGATTGACAAAGCATTGGCAAGACTTGTAAGGACAGGGAAAGAGAGAACCCAAATAAACAGAATCATAAATAAAAATGGTGACATCACAACAGAAACCACAGAAATTCAAAAGATCATCAGAGATTATTTTGAGAGTCTGTATGCCATGAAACACGAGAATCTCGAAGCAATGGATAAATTCCTGAAGTCCTATAACCTCCCATGGCTGAAACAAGAAGAACTGCAACACCTGAATAAGCCTATCACCATCGAGGAAATTGAAACAGTAATTTAAAGTCTGCCCATACACAAAAGCCCAGGTCCAGATGGATTCACTAGTGAACTCTACCAAACCTTTAAGGAGGACCTACTGCCAGTCCTTTTCAAGCTCTTCCAGGAAATAGAAGAAACAGAAACACTCCCAAACAGCTTCTACGAGGCACATCACCCTGATACCCAAAGCAGGGAGAGACAACACAAAGAAAGAAAACTACAGACCAAGTGCTGGCGTGGGTGTGGGGAAAAGGGGACACTCATCCATTGTTGGTGGGAATGTCAACTGGTACAGCCTTTCTGGAAAACAATATGGACATTCCTCCAAAGACTAGAAATTGAACTCCCATTTGACCCAGTCATACCACTCCCGGGATTCTACTCTGGGAAGCCAAAAATACGCAGTGGAAACACCATCCCTACTTTTATGTTCATAGCAGCATTATTCACAATAGCCAGAATCTGGAAACAACCAGAGTGCCCGAGAATCAATGACTGGATAAAGAAGCTTTGGTACATCTACACAATGGAATACTATGCAGCTGTTAGGAAAAATGAAGTTATAAAATTTGCCTATAAATGGTTGGACATGGAGAAGATTATGTTGATTGAAATTAGCCAGAAGGAGAGCGCCAGATACAGAATGACTGCATTTATTTGCATGACATAAATATATATGTACATATTATGATACAATATCCAAGGTCAAGTGAAACATGACCTTGTAACAGGAGGTCTTGTCAAAGGTGGAAATTATCACAAACGTGTGGGAGTCAGAGGCTAGGTAAGACAGAAAATGAAACAGTGTGCTAACAATTATCGAGGGTACTAATACCAACCTAGAACTGTGCATTCACTGTCTCTGTCTTCCCATTCATCATCGATTTGCTTGAGTGGGCACCAGTAACATCTCCATATGTCCTGTTTCATGCAAGTAGAGCCCAAGGGCACCTGCTTGCTCCAGTAACATAAAGAGGCCTCAAACCATTCCTTCAGGTCATGGGAATGAGGTCTATAATTGTTACTGGTATTTGGCATATCAAATATGACACTGGTAGCTTGCCAGGCTCTGCCAAGCGGGTAGCATACTCATCTCTAAATCCAGCATTTATTGATGAATCGGCGTGGCCGCAAGCAGGTCGCGCGAGCCGGGCTGTGATAGGCTGGTCTGCTGGGTGAAGTTCTGACGAGGGGGAAGTCCGGATGTGAAAAATGGAGGCTCTCTTGGAGTGGGGGGTCGTCTGGCTTGTTGCGAGGCTCTGCTGGGGTGGCGGGCCAGGGCTAGAACCTGCCTTCCCTCCCGGGTGCCTCGTGAGCGGCTGGGCACAGGGAGAGCCAGTAGCAGCTCTGGCCCCATGTCTGTGAGTCTCTGAATCAGCATACCTGGGCCGGATTAAAAAAAAAAAGCTGGTTATTAAAAGATAAATTATGAAATAATATCTGCTGGGGACTGCCGAAATAGTACAATAGGTAGGAAATTTCTCTGTGATGGCTTTTCCACTTTTTGATTCCTGGCATCCCATACGCTCCTGAGTGCTACCAGGAGATCCTTGGAAACAGGGATAATAATAAACCCTGAGTATTGACCAGTATATCCCAATAAGAAACTGATAATATTTGGTTTTGAACTTATATTTCTTAAGACTTGCTTCATTTTTGCTTTCTTACAGTAACCATTCTGATTTTTGGTAAGAAAACATGACCCTAATGCACTCTTTCCATACTTAAAATAATTTACATAATAATGACATCTGTTTTTAAAAATTTCATTAGAAATCTATTATAAAATCCACAGAGCCTGGTATTTCTTGGAAATACTTTTAAAATCTTTGTAAGTTTAATTTTGTACTTTTGTACTTTTCTTCAGTAATCACATCTGAGTATGACCCAAGTCTGAGTGATTTCCCTTGACCACTTTCAAATACCCTGGCAATTATACCAAGCATACAAGTTTCCTCTCCCCCAATAAACTCCCTATGTTAAGGACAGTTAGTTGGGAATCTTCACTTCATCTGTAACTGTAATTTCCCTTCATGGTATATGCTAACCTATCTCTAGGACTCAGGAATTAGAATATGGACATCTTTGGGGATCATAATTCCATCTACCCCAGGAAATATGCATCTTACAAACACTATAGTCTGAAATATTTGTGTTTTGCATCTGAAATCAAACTTTTCTTCTCTGATATATAATATCATAGTTTTCTAACCTAGGTTCTAAAACTCTGAAATAAACTACTACTTTTATCTATTAAATGTGTTGTACATTGTCTAGAACTCTGAGCATTAAATACAGGCAAAAAGATACACATGACAACCCTTTAATGTATGTTCTGTAATCCATAGTCTGGAAGGGAAGGAGAAGAGAAAGAGAGAGAAACGGAAAGAAATAAAGAACCTGCCATGGAGGAGGGCTGGGGGGGGGGGGGGGAACCGGGGACGTTGGTGGTGGGAGATGGGCACTGGTGGAGGGATGGGTGCTGGAACACTGTATGACCAAAACCCAAATGTGAACTTTTTAATTGTATATCTTTGTAATTGTATATCTCACAGTGGTATAATAAAATACTTTAAAAATGAAGACCCTGGGGGAAACAAAAGAAAAGTACTTAAAGAACCAGTCCTTCTCATTGGTGCTGAGTAGCTGGAGCTGTTACTCCCTCTGTGAATGGCTACAACTATACAGAAACAATGCTTCTCACTGACTCTGGAACTTCTCACTAATCCTCCGTGAGTGGATAGAAGTAGCCTACAAATTAAGGCAGTTGCTTATTCTCTCTGTGCTGAACTTTGTAGAAATAAAGAAACAAGTGAGAAAAAGAAATGTTAAGGGAGTAAGTGATGTGTCACACTGAAAAGGCTTATTTTCCCTCTATTTTTATAGTCATTTTAAAAAATAAATTTATTATATGACCGTTAGATATACAATTACAAAGAAGTTCATGTTGGGGTTTTGGTCTTACAGTGTTCCAGCACCCATCCCTCCACCAGTGCCCATTTCCCACCACCAAGGTACCCGATTCCCTCCCTCCTCCCTAGCCTGCCTCTATGGCTGGTTGCTTATCTCTTTTCTCTTTTTCTCTCTTCCTTCTCTTACACACTGTGGATTACAATACATATATTTAAGGCTATCATGTGTATCTTTTTGCCCTGTACTCAATGCTCAGTTCTAAGGGTGGTATTATCACTTTCAACAATTATTAGCACACCTTTTCCAACTTACCTAACCTCTGACTCCCACACGTTTGTGGTAGATTCCACGTTTGACAAGACCAACTGATACATGTTTTGCCTAACCTTGGATATTGGTTTCATACTAGATAGATAGATAGATAGATAGATAGATAGATAGATAGATAGATAGATAGATAGATAGATAGATAGATAGATAGATAGATAGATAGATAGACAGACAGACAGACAGATAGATAGACAGACAGACAGATAGAAGACAGACAGACAGACAGACAGACAGACAGATAGACAGACAGACAGACAGACAGACAGACAGACAGACAGACAGACAGATAGATAGATAGATAGATAGATAGATAGATAGATAGATAGATAGATAGATAGATAGATAGATAGATAGATAGATAGATAGATAGATAGATAGATAGATAGATAGATAGATAGAGACATGCAAATAAATTCTGTCATTCTATATCTGTCTTCCCTACTGGCTAATTTCACTCAACATGATCCTCTCCATGTGTATCCATTTATAGGCAAATTTAGTAACTTTATTTGTCTAACATCTGCATAATATTCCATTGTGTAGATGTACCACAGTTTCTTTATCCAGTCATCATCAGTTATTGGGCACTCTGGTTCTTTCCAGGTTATGGCTATTGTGAACAGTGCTGCTATAAACATAAAAGTGCAGATGGTGTTTCTGCTGTGTGATTTTGGCTTCCCAAGGTATATTCTCAAGAGTGGTATGGCTTGGTCAAACGGGAGTTCAATTTCTAGTTTTTGGAGGAATATCTGTATTGTCTTCCAAACAGGCTGTACCAGTCCACATTCCCATCAACAATGGATGAGAGTCGCTTTCTCCCTGCATCCCAGTCAGTATTTGTTGTCCTTGCTCTTTTGGATATGTGCCAGTCTCTGTGGTGTGAGGTGATATCTCATTGGTGTTTTGATTTGCATCTTTCTGATGATTAAAGATGATGAGCATTTTTTCATGTGCCTTTTGGCCATTTGAATTTCTTCCTTGTCAAAGTTTCTGTTCATTACTTCTCCCCCATTTTTTGATGGGGTTGGTTGATTTCTCCTTGTAAAGTTCTACCAGTGCCTGATAGATCCTGGATACTAACCCCTTATCAGATGGGTATTGGGTGAATATTCTTTCCCATTCTGTGGACTGCCTTTGTATCTTGGTCACCATTTCTTTTCAGATGCAGAAGCTTTTTAGTTTCATGTAGTTCCATAAGTTTATCTTTGCTTCTAGTTGCTTTGTTAGTGGTGTTTCATCTTTGAAGATGTCTTTAGCTTCAATGTTGTGGAGGGATTTTCTTATATTTTCTTTTGACGTACTTTTTATGAATTCAGGATGATACTGAGAGCTTTAATCCATTTTGATCTAATTTTTTGTGCAGAGGTCCAAATTCATTATTTTACATGTAGCTGCCGAAGTTTTTCCAGCACCACTTGTTAAAGAGGCTTTCCTTGCTCCACTTCATACTTTTTTGCTCCTTTATCAAAGATTAAGGGATCGCGTGTTTTAGGATTGGTGTCAGGATAATCAATTCTATTCCATAGGACCACAGGTCTGTTTTTATTCCAATACCATCCTGTTTTAATTACTACTGCTTGAAATTGGGAAGGGTGATGTCTCCTATCTTCTTTTTCCCAATTATTGCTTTTCTTTTTTATTTTTTTTTTTTTTTTATTTTTACAATTACAAAGATATACAATTAAAAAGTTCATATTTGGGTTTTGGTCATACAGTGTTCCAGCACCCATCCCTCCACCAGTGCCCATCTCCCACCACCAACGTCCCCGGTTCCCTCCTCCTCCCTCCCAGCCCGCCTCCATGGCAGGTCTTTATTTCTTTTTTTTTCTTTTTTTATTAATTTTTTTTATTTTTACAATTACAAAGATATACAATTAAAAAGTTCATATTTGGGTTTTTGGTCATACAGTGTTCCAGCACCCATCCCGCCACCAGTGCCCATCTCCCCACCACCAACGTCCCCGGTTCCCTCCCCCTCCCCCTCCCCCAGCCCTCCTCCATGGCAGGTTCTTTATCTCTTTCCGTTTTCTCTCTTTCTCTTTTCCTTTCCCTCCAGACTATGGATTACAGAACATACATTAAAGGGTTGTCATGTGTATCTTTTTGCCTCTATTTAATGCTCAGTTCTATGTTGTCATTAGTACCCTCGACAATTATTGGCACATTGTTCCATTCTCTGTCTTACCTAGCCTCTGACTCCCACACGTTTGTGATAATTTCCACCTTTGACAAGACCTCCCTGATATGGTTCACTTGACCTTGGATATTGCTATCATAATATGTACATATATATTTATGTTATGCAGATAAATGTTGTCATTCTGTATCTATCTCTCTCTCCTTCTGGCTAATTTCAATCAACATAATCTTCTCCATGCCCATCCATTTATAGGCAAATTTTATAACTTCATTTTTCCTAACAGCAGCATAGTATTCCATTGTGTAGATGTACCAAAGCTTTTTTATGCAGTCATCGATTTTCGGCACTCTATTGTGAATAATGCTGCTATGAACATAAAAGTAGGGATGGTGTTTCCACTGCGTATTTTTGGTTTCCCAGAGTAGATTCCCAAGAGTGGTATGGCTGGGTCAAATGGGAGTTCAATTTCTAGTCTTTGGAGGAATGTCCATATTGTTTTCCAGAAAGGCTGTACCAGTTGACATTCCCACCAACAATGGATGAGTGTCCCCTTTTCCCCACATCCACGCCAGCATTTGTTGTTCTTGCTCTTTTGAATATGTGCCAGTCTCTGTGGTGTAAAGTGGTATCTCATTGTTGTTTTGATTTGTATCTCTCTGATGATTAGTGATGATGAGCATTTTTTTCATATGTTTTTTGACCATCTGAATTTCTTCCTTGCTGAAATTTCTGTTCATTTCTTCTCCCCATTTTTTGATGGGGTTGTTTGTTTTCTTCTTGTAAAGTTCTACCAGTGCCTGATATATCCTGGATATTAACCTCTTATCAGATGGGTATTGGGTGAATATTCTTTCCCATTCTGTAGACTGCCTTTGTATCTTACTCACTGTTTCTTTTGAGGTGCAGAAGCTTTTTAGTTTCATGTAGTCCCATATGTTTATCTTTTCTTCTAGTTGCTTTGTTAGTGATGTTTCACCTTTAAAGATGCCTTGAGGTGCGTTCCCCCGGCGGCGGCTGCCCCTGACCCCGGGCTCCAGGAGAAACGGCTCCAGCTTTGAGGAGGGTCCCCACCCGCACCCATCGGCGCAGGAACTCTCCTCTGACGCCATCCAGCCCCGACGCCCAGCAGATCCCTGCGCTCTTCCCACCAGGTGCGTCCCCGGCGGCGGCTGCCCTGACCCCGGGCTCCAGGAGAAACGGCTCCAGCTTTGAGGAGGGTCCCCCACCCGCACTCCATCGGGCGCAGGAACTCCCTCTGACGCCATCCAGCCCCGACGCCCAGCAGATCCCTGCGCTCTTCCCACCAGGTGCGTTCCCGCGGCGGCTGCCCCTGACCCCGGCTCCAGGAGAAACGGCTCCAGCTTGGAGGAGGGTCCCCACCCGCACCCATCGGGCGCAGGAACTCCCACTGCAAGACCTCCACCCTGACCCCCTGACACCTGAACCACCCACAGACACCTCAAAATTCAAAACCGCTGGACGCCCTAGAATTATATTCTATCTACCTGACATAACATTGAGCATTGTCCCCTACACTCTTTGCTATACGTCCCTAGCTGCAAAAGTAATTCAGAAACCTACTAACTTTACTGGCTAGTCACCCAGAACACTCATTTTCAACCTACGATAGTCATTATGGTAAAACAGCGCAAAAGTCCTTCAAGCTCTACGATTGAAGTTATTAATACCGATGAGTCCAGCAATAACGATGAGCTATATAACCTCTCTGAAAAGGAATTTCGTAAGCAACTGTTAAAGATGTACAAGGAAATAAAAGAAACAATGGAATACAAACTCAGTAAAGTACAAGAGGAATTGAGAGCAGAATTGAGTAAATTTCAGACCAAAGTACAAGCAGAAATGACAGATATTAAAAATGAGGTAAGTGAACTGAAAAACACAGGAGAAGGCCTCCAAAGCAGAGTAACAGCTACTGAAGAAAGAATTAGTGATCTCGAAGACGAGGTTCAGAAATTCTGTAGACAACACCAGAAGATGGAAAAAAGACTCACAATCAACGAGCAGACTACCAGAGAAAATCGGGATGAAGCCAAAAAGGAACAACATACGCATCATTGGGGTGCCAGAAGGTCAAGAAGAAAACCCTGATGAAGAAGATACTGTCAAAGCCATCATCGCTGAAAAATTTCCCGAACTGAAGAAAGCATGCTCCCAGATACAGGAGGTCCAGGAGGATACCAGCTAAAAGAAACCCCAATAAGAATACTCCAAGACACATCCTTATTAAAATGACAAAACGATAGACAGAGATAGAATACTGAAAGCAGCAAGATCAAAGAAGGAAATCACATACAAAGGAGCATCCCTGAGATTTACAGCAGACTTCTCAGATGAAACACTCCAAGCCCGAAAACAATGGTGGGATATAGTGAAAAGACTCAATGAACTCCAGGCCTCACCAAGAATTCTTTACCCAGCTAGACTTACTTTCAGATGCGAAGGAAAGATACACAACTTCATGGATAAACAACAACTCAAGAAATTCATAGACTCAAAACCAACTCTAAAAGAAGGGATTGAAGGGTCTATTGTAAAAATAAGACAACCCAAAACCACAACAACGTTAAACAGAAAGATGGCACAAAATCCAATGACAATAATCTCGCTCAACGTCCAACGGTCTAAATGCACCAATTAAGAGACACACAGGGTGGCAAAATGGATTAAAAAACTGAATCCAACATTCTGCTGCCTACAAGAAACACATCTGAATAACCAGAGCAAACATAGACTCAAAGTCAAAGGCTGGAAGACCATTCTCCACGCAAACAACCCTCCAAAAAAGGCGGGTGTGGCCATACTCGTATCTGACAATATAGATTTCAGGCTGAAAAAGATCAAAAGGGACAATGAAGGCCATTTCTTAATAATTAAGGGTATGTTTACCAGGAAGAAATCACACTGCTAAACATATATGCGCCAAACGAGGGGTCAGCAAAATACGTAAAACGACTATTAATAGACCTCAAAGAAGACATTAACAGTAGCACAATAATAGTCGGAGATTTCAACACTGCCTTATCGACTATGGATAGATCGACGAGGCTGAAACTCACCAGGGAAATACTGGACCTGAAGGAAGAAATAGAAGAAAGAGAGCTGGTTGATATATACAGGGCTTTTCATCCCAAAAAAGCTGAATACACTTTTTTTTCCAGTGCACATGGAACATACTCCAAGATAGACCATATACTGAGCCACAAAGCATACCTCAACAAAATAAAAAGATTGAAATTGTGTCGACTATCTTTTCAGATCACGATGCACTGAAAATAGTAGTGAACCATACACAGAAGCAGGGAGCTAAACCAAACACCTGGAAACTAAACAGCTCACTGCTGAACAACAAATGGGTCATAGAAGAAATCAAACAGGAAATCAAAAGATTCTTAGAAACAAATGACAATGAAGATACCAACTATCAGAACTTGTGGGACACAGCAAAAGCTGTATTAAGAGGAAAGTTCATAGCTCTGCAAGCATTCATCAGAAAAGAAGAAAGGGCCCATATAAATAACCTGACCTCACAGCTGAAAATATTAGAAAAAGAGCAAACAAGGGAAGCCCAACCCAGGCAGAAGGAAGGAAATAGTGAAACTTAGGGAGGAAATCAACGACCTGGAAACCAAAAAAAAACAATCCGAAAGATTAATGAAACCAAGAGCTGGTTTTTTGAAAAAATTAAACAAGATCGACAAGCCACTGGCAAGACTTGTAAGGACAGGGAAAGAGAGAACCCAAATAAACAGAATCAGAAATGAAAATGGTGACATCACAACAGAAAAACAGAAATACAAAAGATCATCAGAGGTTATTTTGAGAACCTGTATGCCACAAAACATGAGAACCTAGAAGAAATGGATAAATTCCTGAAGTCCTATAACCTCCCACGGATTGAAACAAGAAGACCTCCAATACCTAAATAAGCCTATCACCATCGGGGAAATTGAAACAGTAATTAAAAGTCTGCCCAAACACAAAAGCCCAGGTCCAGATGGGTTCACTGGGCGAATTCTACCAAACCTTTAAGGAGGACCTACTGCCAGTCCTGTTCAAGCTCTTCCAGGAAATAGAAGAAACAGAAACACTCCCAAACAGCTTCTACGAGGCGCATATCACCCTGATACCCAAAGCAGGGAGAGACAATACAAAGAAGGAAAATTACAGACCAATCTCCTTGATGAACACAGATGCTAAGATCTTCAACAAAATACTAGCAAACAGAATCCAAAGACTCATCAAAAAGATCATACATCATGACCAAGTAGGATTCATCCCGGGAATGCAAGGATGGTTCAACATTCGCAAATCAATCAACATAATACATCACATCAATAAGAGAAAAAATAAAAACCATATGGTCCTATCGATAGATGCAGAAAAAGCATTTGACAAGATCCAGCACCCATTCATGATTAAAACCCTCCAGAAAATGGGAATTGAAGGAAGCTTCCTCAAGATAGTCAAAGTCATCTACCAAAAGCCCACAGCGAGTATCATTCTCAATGGGGAAAAATTGAAAGCCTTCCCCTTAAGATCAGGAACACGACAAGGTTGCCCTCTCTCACCTCTTTTATTCAATATAGTACTGGAGGTACTCGCCATAGCAATCAGAGAAGAAAAGGACATTAAGGGCACCCAGATAGGCAAGGAAGAAATCAAGCTATCATTATTTGCAGATGACATGATATTATATCTAGAGAACCCTAAACTCTCGACCCAAAAACTCTTAGAAACAATAGATAGGTATAGTAGAGTGGCAGGGTACAAAATCAATACCCCAAAAGTCGGTGGCTTTCCTATACACAAATAACGAAAAGAGAAGAAAGGGATATTAAGAAATTGATTCCATTCACAATTGTGCCACAGAAAATCAAATACCTAGGAATCAGCTTAACCAAGTGTGTAAAGGATCTATACAAAGAGAACTACAAGACACTGCTTCAAGAAATAAAAGAGGACACGAGGAAATGGAAACACACTCCCTGCTCATGGATGGGGAGAATTAACATTGTTAAGATGGTAATACTCCCTAGAGCGTTGTACAGATTCAATGCGGTTCCTATAAGGATTCCCATGACATTCTTTAAAGAAATTGACCAAACACTTCTGAAATTCATATGGAATAATAAGCCCCCACGGATAGCTAAAGCAATCCTTGGGAAGAAGAAGATGGGAGGCATCACCTTTCCCAACCTCAAACTGTACTACAAAGCAGCAGTAATTAAAACAGCGTGGTACTGGAATAAAAACAGACCGGTGGACCTATGGAATAGAGTTGAGTATCCTGACACCCACCCTCAAAGACATGATCAGTTAATCTTTGATAAAGGTGCAAAAGAGTCCAAACTGGAGTAAGGGAAAGCCTCTTCAACAAGTGGTGCTGGGAAAACTGGACAGCTACATGTAAAAAATGAATTTGGACCTGTGTCTAACACCTTGCACAAAAAATCAGTTCAAAATGGATTAAAGATCTCAATGTCAGACCTGAATCCATAAAGTATGTTGAAGAAAATATAGGAAAAACCCTCCCCGACATCGATGCTAAAGACATCTTCAAAGGTGAAGCACCATTAGCAAAGCAACTAGAAGAAAATATAAATATATGGGACTACATGAAACTGAAGAGCTTCTGCACCTCGAAAGAAACAGTGACCAAGATAGAAAGACAGTCGACGGAATGGGAAAGAATATTCACCCAATACCCATCTGATAAGGGGTTAATATCCAGGATATATCAGGCACTGGTACAGCTATATAAAAAAAAACAGCCAACCCCATTAGAAAATGGGGAGAGGAGATGAACAGAAACTTTGACAAGGAAGAAATCCGAATGGCCAAAAAGGCATATGAAAAAATGCTCATCATCACTAATCATCAGAGAGATGCAAATCAAAACAACAATGAGATATCACCTCACACCACAGAGAATGGCCCATATCCAAAGGGTAAAAGCAACAAGTGCTGGCGTGGATGTGGGGAAAAGGGGACTCTCATACACTGTTGGTGGGAATGTCGACTTGTACAACCTTTTGGAAAACAATATGGACATTCCTCCAAAGACTAGAAATTGAGCTCCCCTTTGACCCAGCCATACCGCTCCTGGGAATATACCCTGGAAAGCCAAAACGCACAGCGGAAACACAATCCGCACTTTTATTTTCATAGCAGCACTGTTCACAATAGCCAAAACCTGGAAACAACCAGTATGCCCGAGAACTGATGACTGGATAAAGAAACTGTGGTACATCTACGATGGAATACTATGCAGCTGTCAGAAAAAATGAAGTTATGAAATTTTGCTATAAATGGATGGATATGGAAAGAATCATGTTGAGTGAAATTAGTCAGAAGGAAAGGGAGAGACATAGAATGACTGCATTTATTTGCATGGCATAAATATACTAGGTGATCTTACCAAAAGTGGAAATTACCACAAGCGGGTGGGAGTCAGAGGTTGGTTTAGATAGAGAAAGGAACATGAGTGAATAAATGTCTAAAAGTTCTGATGCTAACATAGAACTGAGCATTAAGGACAGACAAAAAATGCAAATGATGGCTTCAAGTGTACATTAGTGCAACCCACAATGTGTGGGAGAAGGAGGAGAGAGAGAGAGGAGAGGAGAGGAGATAAAGAACCTGCCATTTAGGCGGGATGTGGGGCGGGGGGGAATTGGGGACATTGGTGGTGGGAAATGGGCACTGGTGGAGGGCGGGGTTCTGGAACACTGTGTGACCGAAACCCCCAA
>JAJIBD010000828.1:0-107242 GCA_021461705.1 Cryptotis parvus
TGATATTGCTGGGTCTTATGGAAACTCAATTAGTCTTTTGAGAAATTCTCATATTATTTTCCCAAAGAGGTTGAAGGAGTCAGCATTCCCCACAAGCAGTGGATGAGTGTTCCATTTCCTCATACTAATAAGCCAACACATTTTACTTTTATTTTTACATGCACTAATATCACTGGTGTGAGATTATATGTCATTTTGTCTTGATTTTCATTTCTGATAAAAGTAATAGTATTTTTTCATATAACCTTTGGCATCTGTATATCTTCTTTAAGGAAGTGTCTACTCATCTCTTTTCCAAAGTTTCATTGTTTTATCTATATTTGTTTTGTTTTTAAAATTTTGCAAGTGAATTACGAAAGAGAAGAAAGGGATATTAAAAAAACGATTCCATACACAATTGTGCCACAGAAAATCCAATATCTAGAAATCAGCTTAACCAAGTGTGTAAAGGACTTGTACAAAGAATACTATAAAACACTGCTTCAAGAAATAAAAGAGGACACGAGGAAATGGAAACACATTCCCTGCTCATGGATGGGGGAATCAATTTTGTCAAAATGGTAATACCCCCTAGAGCTCTGTACAGATTCAATGTGGTCCCTATAAAGATACCCATGACATTCTTCAAAGAAATTGACCAAACACTACTGAATTTGTATGGAACAATAAATTCCAACGAATAGCTAAAGCAATCCTTGGGAAAAAGCAGATGGGAGGCATCACCTTTCCCAACTTCAAACTGTACTACAAACAGTAGTAATTTTTTTTTTTTAATTTTTTTATTTTTACAATTACAAAGATATACAATTAAAAAGTTCATATTTGGGTTTTGGTCATACAGTGTAGCAGCACCCATCCCGCCACCAGTGCCCATCTCCCACCACCAACGTCCCCGGTTCCCTCCCCCTCCCCCCAGCCCTCCTCCATGGCAGGTTCTTTATTTCTTTCCATTTCTCTATCTTTCTCTTTTCCTTCCTCTCCAGACTATGGATTACAGAACATACATTAAAGGGTTGTCATGTGTATCCTTTTGCCTCTATTTAATGCTCAGTTCTAGGTTGGCATTAGTACCCTCACAATTGTTAGCACACTGTTCCATTTTCTGTCTTACCTAGCCTCTGAAACCTACACGTTTGTGATAATTTCCACCTTTTGACAGGACCTCCTGATCTATGTTTCACTTGACCTTGGATATTGGTATCATAATATGTACCTATATATTTATGTTATGCAGATAAATGCAGTCATTCTGTAACTGTCTCTCTCCTTCTGGCTAATTTCGCTCAACATAATCTTCTCCATGTCCATCCATTTGTAGGCAAATTTTATAACTTCATTTTTCCTAACAGCTGCATAGTATTCCATTGTGTAGATGTACCAAAGCTTTTTATCCAGTCATCTATTTTCGGGCACTCGGGTTGCTTCCAGATTCTGGCTATTGTGAATAATGCTGCTATGAACATAAAAGTAGGGATGGTGTTTCCGCTGCGTATTTTTGGTTTCCCAGAGTAGATTCCCAGGAGTGGTATGGCTGGGTCAAATGGGAGTTCAATTTCTAGTCTTTGGAGGAATGTCCATATTGTTTTCCAGAAAGGCTGTACCAGCCGGCATTCCCACCAACAATGGATGAGTGTCCCCTTTTCCCCACACCCACGCCAGCACTTGTTGTTCTTGTTCTTTTGAATATGTGCCAGTCTCTGTGGTGTAAAGTGGTATCTCATTGTTGTTTTGATTTGCATCTCTCTGATGATTAGTGATGATGAGCATTTTTTCATATGTTTTTTGGCCATTCGAATTTCTTCCTTGCTGAAGTTTCTGTTCATTTCTTCTCCCCCATTTTTTGATGGGGTTGTTTGTTTTCTTCTTGTAAAGTTCTACCAGTGCCTGATATATCCTGGATATTAACCCCTTATCAGATGAGTATTGGGTGAATATTCTTTCCCATTCTGTGGACTGCTTTTGTATCTTAGTCACTGTTTCTTTTGAGGTGCAGAAGCTTTTTAGTTTCATGTAGTCCCATATATTTATCTTTTCTTCTAGTTGCTTTGTTAGAGATGTTTCATCTTTGAAGATGCCTTTAGCTTCAATGTCATGGAGGGTTTTTCCTATATTTTCTTCAATGTACTTTATGGATTCAAGTCTGATATTGAGATCTTTAATCCACTTTGATCTGATTTTTGTGCATGGTGTTAGACACAGGTCCAAATTCATTTTTTTACATGTCGCTGCCCAGTTTTCCCAACACCACTTATTGAAGAGGCTTTCCTTACTCCATTTTAGACTCGTTGCACCTTTATCAAAGATTAAATGATCATGTGTTTGAGGTTGGGTGTCAGGATACTCAATTCTATTCCATAGGTCCACGGGTCTGTTTTTATTCCAATACCATGCTGTTTTAATTACTACTGCCTTGTAGTACAGTTTGAAGTTGGGTAAGGTGATGCCTCCCATCTTCTTTTTCCCCGAGGATTGCTTTAGCTATCCTTGGGGGTTTATCGTTCCATACAAATTTCAGGATTGTTTGGTCAATTTCTTTGAAGAATGTCATGGGTATCCTCATAGGGACTGCATTGAATCTGTATAGAGCTCTAGGGAGTATTACCATTTTGACAATGTTGATTCTCCCCATCCATGAGCAGGGAATGTGTTTCCATTTCCTTGTGTCCTCTTTTATCTCTTGGAGCAGTGTCTTGTAGTTTTCTTTGTACAGGTCCTTTACACACTTGGGTAAGTTGATTCCTAGGTATTTGATTTTCTGTGGCACAATTGTGAATGGAATTGTTTCCTTAATATCCCTTTCTTCTCTTTCGTTATTTGTATATAGGAAAGCCACCGACTTTTGCGTGTTGATTTTGTATCCTGCCACTCTACTATATGCATCTATTGTTTCTAGGAGTTTTTTGGTAGAGAGTTTAGGGTTCTCTAGGTATAATATCATGTCATCTGCAAATAATGATAGCTTGACTTCTTCCTTGCCTATCTGGATGCCCTTGATGTCCTTTTTCTTCTCTGATTGCTATCGCAAGTACTTCCAGTACTATATTGAATAAAAGAGGTGAGAGTGGGCAACCTTGTCTTGTCCCTGATCTCAGGGGGAAGGCTTTCAACTTTTCCCCATTGAGAATGATGCTCGCTGTGGGCTTTTGGTAGATGGCTGTAACTATCTTGAGGAAAGTCCCTTCAATTCCCATTTTCTGGAGGGTTTTAATCATGAACGGGTGCTGGATCTTGTCAAATGCTTTCTCTGCGTCTATTGATAGGATCATATGGTTTTTATTTTTTCTCTTATTGATATGATGTATTATGTTGATTGACTTGCGAATGTTGAACCATCCTTGCATACCGGGATGAATCCTACTTGGTCATGATGTATAATCTTCTTGATGAGTCTTTGGATTCTGTTTGCTAGTATTTTGTTGAAGATCTTAGCATCCGTGTTCATCAGGGATATTGGTCTGTAGTTTTCTTTCTTTGTGTTGTCTCTCCCTGCTTTGGGTATCAGGGGTGATATGTGCCTCGTAGAAGCTGTTTGGGAGTGTTTCTGTTTCTTCTATTTCCTGGAAGAGCTTGAACAGGACTGGCAGTAGGTCCTCCTTAAAGGTTTGGTAGAGTTCACTAGGGAATCCGTCTGGACCTGGGCTTTTGTGTTTGGGAAGTCTTTTAATTACTGTTTCTATTTCCTCAATGGTGATAGGCTTATTCAGGTATTGGAGGTCTTCTTGTTTCAGCCGTGGGAGGTTATAGGACTTCAGGAATTGATCCATTTCTTCTAGATTCTCATGTTTCACGGCATACAGGCTCTCAAAGTAATCTCTGATGATCTTTTGGATTTCTGTGGTTTCTGTTGTGATGTCACCCTTTTTATTTCTGATTCTGTTTATTTGGGTTCTCTCTTTCCCTGTCCTTACAAGTCTTGCCAATGGTTTGTCAATCTTGTTTATTTTTTCAAAAAACCAGCTCTTGGTTTCATTAATCTTTTGGATTGTTTTTTTTGGTTTCCAACTCATTGATTTCCTCTCTAAGTTTTATTATTTCCTTTTTTTCTGCCTGGGTTGGGCTCCTTTTGTTGGTCTTTCTCTAATGTCTTCAGCTGTGTAGTCAGGTTATTTATGTGGGCCCTTTCTTGTTTCCTGATGAATGCTTGCAGAGCTATAAATTTCCCTCTTAACACGGCTTTTGCCGTGTCCCACAAGTTCTTATAGTTGGTGTCTTCATTTTCATTTGTTTCCAGAAATCTTTGGATTTCCTGTTTGATTTCTTCTATGACCCATTTGTTGTTCAGGAGTGAGCTGTTCAGTTTCCAGGTGTTTGGTTTGACTCCCTGTTTCTGTGTACGGTTAACTTCCATTTTCAGTGCATCATGGTCTGAAAAGATAGCTGACACAATTTCTATCTTTTTTATTTTATTGAGGTATGCTTTGTGGCTTAGCATGTGGTCTATCTTGGAGAATGTTCCATGTGCACTAGAGAAAAATGTGTATTCAGCTTTTTTGGCATGAAAAGCCCTGTATATATCTACTAGCTCTCTTTCTTCCATTTCTTCCTTCAGAGCCAATATTTCCTTGGTGAGTTTCAGTCTTGTTGATCTATCCATCGTTGATAGAGCAGTGTTGAAGTCTCCAACTATTATTGTGCTGCTGTTAATGTCTTCTTTGAGGTCTCTTAGCAGTTGTTTTATGTATTTTGCTGGCCCCTCGTTGGGTGCATATATGTTTAGTAGTGTAATTTCTTCCTGGTGTACATACCCCTTAAGTAATAAGAAATGGCCTTCGTTGTCCCTTCTAACCTTTTTCAGCCTGAAGTCTATATTATCTGATACTAATATGGCCACACCAGCCTTTTTTGGAGGAATTGTTTGCATGGAGAATGGTCTTCCAACCTTTGACTTTGAGTCTGTGTTTGTTCTGATTATTCAGATGTGTTTCTTGTAGACAGCAGAATGTTGGGTTCAATTTTTTAATCCACTTTGTTACTCTGTGTCTCTTAATTGGTGCATTTAGACCATTGACATTGAGAGAGATTATTGTCATCGGATTTTGTGCCATCTTTCTGTTTGAGCTTGTTGTGCTTATGGGTTTGGTCGTATTACAGTAGACCCTTCAGTCCTTCTTTTAAGGTTGGTTTTGAGTCCATGAAGTTCCTGAGTTGTTGCTTATCCATGAAGTTGTGTATCTTTCCTTCATATCTGAATGTGAGTCTGGCCGGGTAAAGAATTCTTGGTGAGGCCTGCAGTTCATTCAGCCTTTTCACAATATCCCACCATTGTTTTCTTGCTCGGAGTGTTTCATCAGAGAAGTCTGCTGTAAATCTTAGAGATGTTCCTTTGTATGTGATTTCCTTCTTTGATCTTGCTGCTTTCAGTATTCTATCTCTATCTATAGTTTTTGTCATTTTAATTAAGATGTGTCTTGGAGTATTCTTGTTGGGGTTTCTTTTAGCAGGTATCCTACGGGCCTCCTGGATCTTGAGGCAAGTGTTCTTTAGTTCCGGGAACTTCTCAGCAATGATGGCTTTGACAGTTTCTTCTTCATCAGGGTTTTCTTCTTGCCCTTCTGGGACCCCAATGATCCGTATGTTGTTTCTTCTGGCTTCATCCCGATTATCTCTTGTTGTCTGTTCGGTAATTGTGAGTCTTTTTTCTATCTTCTGGTGTTGTGTAGAGAATCTTTGGAACGCGTCTTCGAGATCACTAATTCTTTCTTCAGTAGCTATTATTCTGCTATGCTGGCTTTCCACTGTGTTTTTCATTTCATTTACCTCATTTTTAATATATGTCATTTCCATTTGCATTTTCCTCACTTCTTCTATCATGTCCTCTTGTATTTTATTGAGTTTGCATTCCATTGCTTCTTTGAATTCCTTATGACTCCTTAACATTTCTTTCCGAAATTCCTTATCAGAGAGGTTATATAACTCATTGGTATTGCTTGGCTCATCTGGACTAGTGACTTCACTCACAGAGCTGGATGGAACTTTGCGTTGCTTTACCATTTTGACTATTGTAGGTTGCAAATGTGGGGTCTTGGATGACAGGATAGTACAGTTAGTAGGTGTCTGGTCTGTTTGCGGAGTTTGGGTGGGTAGCAAGGATGTAGGGACCAAGGTTCAGTGGTACCTCATGCAAGATAGGTAGTAGAAGGTTCACGCTAGGGCTAGCGCGCGGTTTTGAGTTTTGGGATGATTACGGAAGAGCAGGGCCCAAGGTTCCGCGAGTGAAACCAAGGCAGTTAGCCTTGGTTCCCGTTGATGGAGTTTCCGCTCTTCCCTGGGGCAGTTTGGGTCCGCGGAGACGCAGGGATCACGCACACACCTGGCGGGGGGGGGGGGGAGATTTTCAGCCGGTCCCAGGAGCCCAGCGCCCAAGGTTCCGGCAGTGAAACCAAGGCAGTTAGCCTTGGTTCCCGTTGATGGAGTTTCCGCTCTTCCCTGGGGCAGTTTGGGTCCAGCGGGAGACGCAGGGATCACGCACACACCTGGCGGGGGGGGGGGAGATTTTCAGCCGGTCCCAGGAGCCCAGCGCCCAAGGTTCCGCAGTGAAACCAAGGCAGTTAGCCTTGGTTCCCGTTGATGGAGTTTCCGCTCTTCCCTGGGGCAGTTTGGGTCCGCGGGAGACGCAGGGATCACGCACACACCTGGCGGGGGGGGGGGGGAGATTTTCAGCCGGTCCCAGGAGCCCAGCGCCCAGAGGTTCCCAGAGTGAAACCAAGGCAGTTAGCCTTGGTTCCCGTTGATGGAGTTTCCGCTCTTCCCTGGGGCAGTTTGGGTCCAGCGGAGAGGCAGGGGATCACGCACACACCTGGTGGGGGGGGGGGGATTTTCAGCTGGTCCCAGGAGCCCAGCGCCCAAGGTTCCGAGAGTGAAACCAAGGCAGTTAGCCTTGGTTCCCGTTGATGGAGTTTCCGCTCTTCCCTGGGGCAGTTTGGGTCCACGGAGACGCAGGGATCACGCACACACCTCAAACAGTAGTAATTAAAACAGCATGGTACTGGAATAAAAACAGACCTGTGGACTTATGGAATAGAGTATCCTGACACCCATCCTCAAACACATGACCATGTAATCTTTGATAAAGGAGCAAAAAAGTCCGAAATGGAGCAAGAAAAGCCTTTTCAACAAGTGGTGCTGGGAAAACTGGTCAGCTACATGTAAAAAAATGAATTTGGACCTCTGTCTAACACCATGCACAAAAATCAGATTAAAATGTATTAAAGATCTCAATATGAGACCCTAATCTATAAAGTATGTCTAAGAAAATGTAGGAAAAACCCTCCACAACAATGAAATAAAAGGCATCTTCAAAGATGAAATACCATCTTAGGATAAACATATAGGACTACATGAAACTAAAAAGCTTGTTCACCTCAGAAAAAACAGTGACCAAGATTCAAATACAGTCCACAGAATGGGAAAGAATATTCACCCAATACCCATCTGATAAGGGGTTACTATTCGGATACATCAGGCACTGGTAGAACTTTACAAGAAGAAAACAGCCAACCCCATCAAAAATGGGGAGAAGAAATGAACAGAAACTTTGACAAGGAAGAAATTTGAATGGCCAAAAGGCATATGAAAAAATGTTCATCATCACTAATAATCAGAGATGCAAATCAAAACAACAATGAGATATCTCACACCACAAAGACTGGCGCATATCCAAAAGAGCAAGGACAACAAATGCTGGCGTGGATGAAGGGAGAAAGAGACTCTTATCCATTGTTGGTGGGAATGTCAACAGGTACAGCCCTTCTGGAAAATAATATGAACATTCCTCCAAAAACTAGATATTGAGCTCCCATTTGAGCAATACCCCTCCCAGGAATATACCCTGAGACCCAAAAACACACAGCAGAAACACCATCTGCACTTCTTTTTTTCATCACAGCACTATTCACAATAGCCAGAATCTGGAAACAACCTGAGTGCCCAACAACAGAAGACTGGATAAAGAAACTTTGGAACATCTACGCAATGGAATACTATACAGCTGTTAGGAAAATGAAATTATAAAATTTATCTATAAATGGATGGACATGGAGAGGATCATATTGAGTGAAATTAGTCACAAGGAAAGGCATATAGAATGACTGCATTTATATGCATGATATCAGTCATTCTATATACTATATATACATAGTATGATACCAACATCCAAGGTCAGGGAAAACATGGATCAGGATGTCTTGTTAACTGGTGGAATCTACCACAAATGTGTGGAAGTCAGAGGTTTGGTAAGACAGAGAAGGGAATATTGTGTTAATAATTGTTGAAAGTGATAATAGAAGCCTAGAACTGGGCATTGAATACGGAAAAAAGATACACATGCATGATAACCTCTAAATGTATGTATTGCAATCCAAAGTGTGTAAGAGAGAGGGAGAGAGAAAGATAAAAGAGATAAAGAAGCTGCCATAGAGGCAGGCTAGGGGAGGAGGGAGGAATTGGGGACATTGGTGGTGGGAATGGGCACTGGTGGAGGGATGGGTGCTGGAACACTGTATGACCGAAACCCAAACATGAACATCTTTGTAATTGTATATCTCACAGTGGTATAATAAAATAAAATAAATAATAAAATAAAAATTATAAATAAATAAAAATAAATAAAAGTTTGCAAGTGCTGTATATATTTTGTATATTAAACCTTTTAGGTTGGTTAATATGTTTTAACCCATTAGGTGTATATGGGCCAATATTCTCTTCAATTCTGTGAGCTGTATTTTTTATTCTAAAGTATTAATCTGATAAAGTGTCATGAAATTTTACATTTTCAAAAAATTTTATTTAGTAGTGCCAGTTAAAAACACATCTTTGGTCCCTGGTGTTGCATGGTTTCCCTCCCTGGCACCACCAGGAACCAGCTCTGAGCACCAAGTAGGGGTAGGTCCACATAAACATTGGTAAATTGGGTTAAAGGGGCCTGTTGTATGGTGAAAGATGAAAATTAGTTTTTTGATGTTGAATGCAATGCGCTATGTAGAGATGTTAATTCATAGTAGTGTATACCTAAATATATTATTACAAACTATGATTACTTAAACAATTTCTTAAAGTTGAATTTTCTAACTTGCAAGCATTTATAATTGTTGTTAAAGAACTACTAGACTCTTCTTGTGATTATTTGTGGCTCATGTGACATGAATACATTTGCTTTGGAATTCAAATGCACGTTCTTAATCTGTTTAGAAAAGAGCATAAATGTTCTTTAACATTCTCTGGGTGATTTTATGTTTTAGGATACTTGACATGAATTATCATAAATCATAGAAGAGAAGCTTTCTCTTTGCCATAGAGTCCATATTTATAGTCTTAGATGCATGCTGCTGCTAGGAAGTCCCATAATCCCCAGCACGTGCCGGGATCCAAGGGGGTGTGGAGATCTCTGCAGGGAGCACCTTTCAGCTATCTTGTGTGTGGTTAGAGTGGGAGTCAGGGCACGGCACATATGTTATCAGTAAAGAGAAAACAACTTTTCTGTGGCCTCCTTGCTGCTCTTAGAAATCTTTCAGTTGGGCTGTTGTAAACCTTTCTGTGATCTCACAGCAATGTCTTTATAGCCACTTTTGGTCACAAACCCTGCTACATACGATTAGAATATATTCTCTATCTTTTTTATTTTTTAGAAATCACAGGAATTATGAAGAAAGTCAAAACCTATTTGTGGCAATAAAAAGCATAAGAAATATGCTACTAGTAAACTGCTGTGAACTTACTGAGTATCTATGAAGTTCTTATTTATATTTTCCTCATACTGAAATGATGTCTTAGATATAATCATGTTTATTATGCAGAATTAAGAAGTGGATACTCCCACATATTTGGCACTTTTTTTTTAAAATTTCACAGTCTGTTTCATTTCTTGAATATTCCAAGGAGCACTCACTGTAGGAGAAAGTATGTGCCTTAAATTTGCTGTCAAGTTATAAAAAACAAAACTCTAGGCCTGGAGTTTAAAAGTATAGAAATTAAAATTTTCTAAGAAAACCCACTACCAGAATAAAAAGCTCAAAAGTAATGGATTGCTTTCATTTTGTCCTGCAGTTTGTAGGGTTCTTAAGATATAGCTCAAGGTGTTCTTCATTTTACACTAAGACTAGGAATCCACATCACTCTGCTACACATGGTGGAATATTAAATTATAAGGAAAGGGTTTGTGTTTTGTTATTCACTGCTATTTTACTCATCTCAGATATGTAATCAGTGATTTAAAAGGCTGAGTAAGATACACATGATGACCTCTAAATGTATGTATTTCAATGCACAATGTGTAAGAGAAGGAAGAGAGAGAGAGAGAGAGAGAGAGAAAGAGAAAGAGATAATAAACCGGCCATAGAGGCAGGCTAGGGAGGGGGGAGGGAATCGGGGATGTTGGTGGTGGGAAATGGGCACTGGTAGAGGGATGGGTGCTGGAATACTGTGAGACGTAACCCAAATATGAACATCTTTTGTAATTGTATCTCACGGTGGTATAATAAAAATATTAAATTAAAAAAAAGATTGAGGTAGAGAGTCAGGAATTATTCCTTGTGCTCAAGGGACCATATGGGATGCCTGAGATGGAACCCTGTTGGCTATATGCCAGGCAAGCGCCTTACCTCTCTAGCTGTCTCTCCAACCCCAAGAGGCCATAACTTTTTATACTTTTTTTAATATTTCATAATCTAACACAAATCCCACCACCAGTGTGTTCCCACCACCAAAGACACTCATTTCCCACTGCCCTCCATCCCATGCCTGCTCCCTCAGCTGGCACCAATTATATTTCACCATTGCAACCCATATACGGCAATTGTATTGATAAAGTCACGACTTTATTTATTTATTTTTTGGGGGGGTCGCATCCAGCAATGCTCAGCGATTATTCCTGGCTCTACACTCAGGAATTACTCCTGGCAGTGCTTGGGAGACCATATGGCATGCTGGGGAATCGAACTTGAATTGGCCACATGCAAGGCAAACGCCCTACCTGCCATACTATGGCTCCAGCCCTGAGTCATGACTTTTTTTCTGGTTTGTTATGGGCTAATCTGGTCTATTTCTGTTCTTGCATTGACCATCAGAATTTCTAGAATGTGGTTTGTTTCTACTAGTTTGATGTACTGCATGGCCATGAAGCAACTGTATGCCATGGGGAAAGCTGTAAGCAGCTCTGTCCCGTGTGTCTGTGTCTCTGGATCATGGCTGACCCCCTGGGAGCAGTTCGTGGGTGGGTCCACTGGGCCTCTTGGATGGGACAGAGGTAGAGGAAAGGGACCCCAGCACCTTCTCCACAGAAGCCCGGTGACTTTACCCACCGAGAGCCACCTACCTGGGCTTGAAATTGGCTTTTCTATTGGGTGGGGCTCTTGACGAGCTTCTCTCTTGGGTGGGGCTGTGATGAGCTGTGGAGTCCAGATGTTAAAAAGGGCTGCATTATGCCTCTGGGGTTGGGGGAGGCAGGTTCCTCTGCTTCTTCGGAGGCTCTATTGGGGTGGTGGGCCAGGGCCAGAACCTGTGCTCCCTCCTGGATGCCTCCATGTGTCTGTCTCTGGATCAGGGCCAACCACCCAGGAGGAGCTCAAGACCATAACTTCTTAACCCAGTTGTGCTCTTCAGAAATGTTCTCAGTGATGTTTCATTCTCTATTTGATAATATTTGATGACAGAAAATGTACTCTAAAGGAGTAGCTAATGCCATTTTCAGATAGCTGTAGTTGTTGTAATGTTCTTCAGCAGGTCGGAATGGGACTGAGCCTTTCTACCTTCCTTTTAACACACCCTCAGAGAAAGCCTCTAGTGTGGTCATTGTATGTCATCCCAGGATTCTGTTGTAAAGTTGGCATATGAGTCAAAAATGACAGAGTGTGATTGCTACACTTGAAAAATGTCCTAAGCTGTTTAAAAAGTCTAGTGTGCATCCTTTACTACATAGTGATTTTATAGAATTTTGAAACTTATCAATGCCTTCACAGAGAGACTCACAGACATGGGGCAGAGCTGCTACTGGCTCTTCCTGTGCCCAGCCGCTCATGAGGCACCCAGGAGGGATGGCGGCTTCTAGCCCGGGCCTGCCACCCCCAGTAGAGCCTCGCAACAAGCCAGATAACCCCCAGTTCATGAGGACCTCCATTTTCCACATCCGGACTTCCCTCTCATAAGAACTCCACCCAGCAGACCAGCTTATCATAGCCCAGCTTGCACGGCCACTTGCGGCCACGCAGTTCATCAATAAATGCTGGATTTAGAGATAACTACAAGAGTATGCTACCCGCACAGCAGAGTCTGGCAAACTACCCGTGTCGTATTTGATATGCCAAATACCAGTAACAATTATAGACCTCATTCCCATGACCTGATGGAATAGTTTGAGGCTCTTTATGTTCCTGGAGCAAGCAGGTGCCCTTGGGCTCTACTTGCATGAGACAGGACATATAGAGATGTTACTGGTGCCTGCTCGAGCAAATCAATGATGAATGGGGAGACAGACAGTGAGGTAGAGATTGAAGCATTTTCCTTGGATATTATTTATGGAATGAAGGGAGGGTCACTTGATGGCAATGAAAAGTATGTAGCTGCCAAATTCTTTGAGTGGTATTTTCTCATTTGTTCATTTTTGTTCTAAACTTTATTTTTTCTGATTGTCTTTTCCCCCACCCCCCAAAAAAAGAAGCATAAACTGTTGCTGTGACCTCTAGACCCTGTTTTGTTCTATGTTTATGTTCTATGTTTATTCTAAGTTATGTAAATTCTGTATTTGGTTTTGTTTCCGGGCCACATGCTTAGGGCTCTCTTCTGGCTCTGGATGCAGGAGTACCCTTAAGGCAAACTCCTATCTGAACTCTCTGACCCCTGTAAATGGTATTTTGGAATAGCTATTGTCTTGCTTAGCCTTGCCTTGACTTCCCTCCCTTCCCTTCCCTTCTTCTCTGCTCTCCTCTACTCCCCTTCCTTAGATTCTGTTGTTTTGGGCTATTTGTTTCTACCTTTCTATGCTTAATTCTCCCATACATGAAAGATCTCTTTCTGTCCTTTTTCCTCTGGCAGACTTCACTCAGAATGATACCTTTAATTTTCATCCATGTAGTGATAAGCTGCACAGTCTTGTCTTTTCTTATAACTGAGTAGTATTCCATCTTGCATATACACCTTTGGGTTATTATAAATAGTGCTGCAGTGAGCATAGGAATGCATATGTCTTTTTGGTGCAAAGAAAAAGTTTGGACCCTTCGGTCAGTGGCCAGAGATGGAATTGCTGGGTCCCAATGGAGACTCAGTTCTCAGTTTTTGAGAAGAGTCCTTATTCTCCCCATCCACCTCAATTTCCCTTTGTGATATGTACCAGAATCATTGGTGTGCAGTGTCATCTCATTGTTGTTTAGATTCGTGGTACCCTGATGAGCATTTTTTCACATACCACTGTATTTCTTTATATACAACTGTACACCTGTCTCCATATACATACTCATATTCTGTAGATCTTTATATATACCATATGTCTTTTGTATATATCTGTAGGTCTTCTTTGAGGAAGTGTCTATTTTTCTCTCCGAGTTTTTTGATGAGGTTGACTTTTTGTTGTTTGTTAGAATGTTTTTGGTTGTTGTTATATAGCAGCTTTGCCAGTGTTTTATATACATCTTTGAAATTAACCTATTGTCAGACAGAGGCATGGTGGACAAATATTTTCTCCCACTCTCTGGGGTCTAATTTTACTCTAGTCATTGTTTCTTTTGTGGTGCAAAAGCAACTTTATTCAATATAATCCATTTGTCTATCTTTGCTTGACCAATTGCATTGAATTATTGAGGTTGACTCTAGATACAATGTCATGAATATTTTCATTTCATTCATTCCCTTTTAGTCTACTGAAGAGGTGAATCTTATCACTTATATTTCTATTGTTGAACTATCCTTCTACACCTGGGTTAAATCTCATTTTATATAGTATTTATTATTACTATTATCTTTAATTATAACACCATGAGATAGACATTTATAAAGCTGTTTATGATTGGGTTTCAGTCATACAATGTTGCAGCACTCATCCCTCCACCAGTGCACATTTCTCACCACCAATGTCCCCAGATTCCCTCCCCCTTCCCCCAGCTGGCCTCCATCGCAGGCCCCCTCCTCCGCCTCCTCCTCCTCCGCTTCCTCCTCCTCCTCCTCATCCTCCTCCTGTTCCTCCTCCTCCTTTCCTGTTCATTCTTCTTTCCTTCTCCACCTCCTCCCTCCTCCTTCTTCTTCCCTCTTCCTCTTCCTCCTCCTTCTCTTCTTCTTCTTCCTCTTCCTCTTCCTCTTCCTCCTCCTTCCCCTCCTCTTCCTCCTCCTTGTCCTCATCCTCCTCCTGTTCCTCCTCCTCCTTCTCCTCCTGTTCATCCTTCTCTCCTCCTCCTCCTTCTTCTTTCTCATCCTCCTCTTCCCTCCTCCTCCCTCCTCTTCTTCCTCCTCCCCCTCTTCTTCTTCCTCCTCCTCTTCCTCCTCCTCCTTCTCTTCTTCCTCCTCCTCCTCTTCTTCCTCCTCCTCCTCTTCTTCCTCCTCTACTCCTCCTCCTCCTCCTTCCCCTCTCTCTCATCTCTTACACATTTGTGGATGTAGGGGTTATCTTTGCCTATATTCAATGATCAGTTCTAGTCTGTTGTTACCATTTCTACAATTAGTAGAACACTTGTATATATTTATATCCCATAATTTTCTATCTGTCCTTTTCCTTCTGACTGATTTCACTAAGCATGATAATCTCCATGTCCATCCATTTGTAGGCAAATTTCTTTCTTTTTTTTCCTTTTGGGTCATACGCAGCAATGCTCAGGGGTTGCTCCTGGCTCTGCACTCAGAAATTAGTCCTGGTGGTGCTCGGGGGACCATATGGGATGCCAGAGATCGAACCCGGGTCAGCTGTGTGCAAGGCAAATACTCTACCTACTGTGCTATTGCTCCGGGCCCCTGTAAGCAAATTTCATGACTTAATTTCTCCTAACAGCTGCATAGTATTCCATTGTGTAGATGTACCATAGTTTCTTTATCTGGTCTTCTTTTCTCAGGCACTCAAGTTGTTTCCAGATTCTGGCTATTGCAAATAGTGCTGCGATGAAAAAGAAGTGCAGATGGTGTTTCTGCTCTGTGTTTTTGGGTCTCCAGGGTATATTCCCAGAATGGGCATTGCTCAAATGAGCTCAATATCTAGCTTTTGGAGGAATGTTCATCTTCTTTTCCCAAAAGGGCTGTGCCTGTTGACATTCCCACCAACAATGAATGAGAGTTCCTTTCTCCCCCCCATCTGCGCCAGCACTGGTTGTTCTAGCTCTTTTGGATGTGTGCCATTTTCTGTGGTGTAAGGTGATATCTTGTTGTTTTGATTTGCATCTCCCTGATAACTAACAATGAAAAGCACTTTTCATATTCCTTTTGGCCGTTTGAATGTCTTCTTTGAGAAAATATCTGTTCATTTCTTTTTCCCATTTCTTAATGGGGTTGGATGTTTTTTCCTTGAAAATATATAGTATTTTTAAAAACTATTGGTGCTCAGGAGTTGCTTCTGGCTCTGCACTCAGGCTCCACTCCTGGTAGGCTTGGGGGACTGTATGGGGTGCTGGGGATTGAAGCTGAGTTCACCACATGCAAGGCAAATCCCTACCTGCTGTACTATCTTTCTGGTCCCATAGACGGGGAAATATCTTATGTCTCATTTTGAATGACACTTCCCCAGCAGTGTTTAGGGACCCACGGGTGTCTTCTGCTGACACTCTGCCAGTGTGGTGCAGACCTATTGATTTTCAGTGCCTGAGTTGGCAGTGGTGCACTATTTGGGCCCAGTGGTGTTGGGGGCTACCGGGAGAAGGTACATGGAAAACCAGTAATCTAATGTGGGGTCTTGTGCTTACCAGAACAGGCAAAGTAGCCCTTTGATCTATTTCCCTGATTCATTATATTTAATTAAAATATTTTTCTTCAATTATAATTTGTATACTATAACTGTTAGCTGTTATGGGTTTACATTTCAATGCCTTTCACTCAATTTATGGAGTTTGTACAATTATCAACACAAGTCAATTTTTTTCCACTCTGAAACATTTCTTCATGTTAGTTTGTAATAATTTCCTTTTATTCTCAGCCTCATGCAACCCCTGTGTCAGGTGTTTAGTTCCACAAATTTATCATTTTAAAGCTTTTTCATATAAATGGAAATGACATAATTTAATGTGTGTCAAGCTTCTTTTAGTTAACAATTATGAGTTGAGATTTATTTATGTTGTAAGATTATCAATAATTTGGTCTTTTTATTTCAAAACATTGTTATGGCTGTATAACAATTTGCTTATTCATTTACTAGACATTGAACATTTAGAGTGATTCCAGTGTTTTATCTGCTATGAGAAATGCTGTACATTATGTGTGCAAGTCTTTGTGTGAACACATTTTATTTTTCTTGGGTTGATTCCTAGGAAGGGAATTGCTGAATCACTTAGTAAGTTTATGTCTATCAAATCATAACTTTTTTTAGAAAAGTATCTTTTCTCAAAAGGTAAATCTTTTTATGAAAGGGACAAAGTGGTGTTTTTTTTCATTTTATTTTTTTTTATTTTCTGCCACACCTGGAAATACTCAAGGAATATCTTGCAGTATTCAAGGGACCATATCTAGGCAAAATGAATTTTAAATGCCTTTCATTTTACATCACTATCAGCAATATTTGAAATTTCTAGTTTCTAGTCCAATATATGATACTTGGTATATGCAAACGCTTGGTAATATATATGCAAATAGTTGCTAATATATAATACTTGGTAGTATCTTTAACTGTCAAAATTCTGATGAGTATATAAGAGTGTTTAATGATAGCTTTACATTTTATTTCCCTAATGTATAAAAATGTTGGGCATCTTTTCTTGTATTAGTCATTCTCATAGCTTTACTGAAGTATATGTAATGTTTTCTTCATTTTCATATGTTTTACTTTCATGTTATTAAGCCTAAAGATGTCTTTAGATATCTGGGTCTTTGCAGATATTTTCTCTATGTCCGCATCTTATTTATTTCACTCATGTGGCAGTGTTTTTTGAAGTGATGAAGGTTTTATTTTTAATACATTAATTTAGGAATTTTTATGAGTGAATTTGATATGTTTAAGAACTTGTTGACTAATAGAAGGTCATGATTTTCTGCATTTTTCTAGAAGTTTCATAAATATCTGTGCATAATTTCTCCTAAATTTCTTTCTTCATTTGTTCCTTTCTGCTTTATGTCCTTTCTTTATTTTCCATATTATACTGACTGGAACATCTAGAGACACTAGAATAATGTTGAATAATAGTGCAAGTAAGGAATATCTTTGCTTGTTCCCAGTCTTAGGGGCAAACATTCTGACTTTAGTTGAAGTCATAAATTGAATGCTGTAGGCTTGAAGTCTTTTATGAAATTTCCTTTGATTGCTAAGAAAACACTAAGAAAATCTTCTTTGATTTTTAATTATTTTTAATGTTTTAAAATCATGAATAGGTTTTGAAGTTTGTCAAACACTTTGTATGCTTCTAATGAGAATATTGTTTTGTATTTATTATTTTTAAATTGTATTTATTGCTTTTTCTATTTCAAACTGGCCTTATAATCCCTGGATAGACCTTTCTCGGTGAAGGTGCATCATCCCTTTGATGTTATTTCTGGATTGTATTATAGCATTCTGCTAAGGAATGTTCATGAGATATCGTCTGCAATGTTCTTCTGATCTTTTGTCCTGGCTTTGATATCAGAGAACTGGTCTCATATATAAATTGTCATGTTTATTCTCTTCTCTGCCATTTTCTAAAATAATTTTTAGAGGATTGATTTTTTTGTTAAGTATTTAATAGAACTCATCGATGATTCATCTGGGATTTTCTTAGAAGATCTAAAATTACTAAAATTACTAATTCTGGGATTTTCTTAGAAGATCTAAAATTACTAATTCTGGAAGGGAAGGAAAAGAGAAAGAGAGAGAAAGGGAAAGAAATAAAGAACCTGCCATGGAGCAGGGCTGGGGAAGGAGGGGAGGAACCGGGGATGTTGGTGGTAGGAGATGGGCACTGGTGGAGGGACGGGTGCTGAAACACTGTATGACCAAAACCCAAACATGAACTTTTTAATTGTATATCTTTTTTATTTGTATATCTCACGGTGGTATAATAAAATACTTTAAAAAATTACTAATTCAGTTTCTTTTGTGTTTTTGTTTTTGTTGGTGGGGGCGGGGGTGCTGGGCACATATAGGGTGCTGGGCAAGAGTCTTACCCACTGTACTATCTTTCTGGTCTCCACTATTCAACTTCTTTTACTTCTTATAGATCAATTAAAATTCTCGATTTCTGCTCAGTTTGCTTCTTTCCAGGAATTTGGTGTTTAATAAAGTCTTCTATTTATTAGCAGATTTTAGTATTGGCTCATAAGGCTTTGACTTTCCCCGGACTGGTCAAAATAGTACCTCTTTCATTTCTGGTTTTGGTAATTTCTGTCCTCTCTTCTGCGTTTTCATTTATATACTTAGCTAAGTATTGGTCAATTCATAGATTATTTGAAAAATAGCTTTGGTATTTTTGTGACTATTTCTTTTCTCTATTTTATTGGATTTTACTTGATTCTAGTAAATTTTTTGATGATGCTGAGGAGTAATTGAACCCAGAGCCTCACACATGACAGTCACTTGCTTTACCTTTGAGTCACAACTTTTACCCTTGCTCAGTCAATTTCAGTCATAGTATGTTTTGCTGGCAGTTTTTATTTGGTTCCATTTATATATCTTGTATCTACTTAATGAGATTATCTTTTTTATTATTGTTATCATATTTTCTCTTATTCTTTAAACGTAATTTTATTTTGTTCTTTGAACATATTTACATAGTTACTTTACAGTCTTTGTGAGCTAAATCTAATGATTATTGATAATCAGATAATTTACCTTACCTTATATTTTTTCCAAATGTGCATCATAGTTTTATAATTATATTGATTTCTTATAGTATTTCTTTAAAAGATGAAATTTTAAACTATATTATAGCAAAACTGGGTCTTGATTTTAAACCACTGCTCACTTAATATATTATAGCTAATATGCTATAAATGTTATTAGAAATACATTTGTGTTTATTTATTTTCAAACCTTACTTCCTAGCATTTGCCCTTGTATCTGCATAGTTTAGTAGCCAGAATGATTCTTCAGAGGTTGTGTTCATACATCTTTAATTAATAAGACTTCCACCAGCACTGACAGATCGTGTATTGTTCTGAGGATTCAGAGTTCAAGTTACTCTTGCACACGTATGCTGACTCCGCCGCGGTTAACCGGAGACATAGGCCAGTTCCGCAAATCTCTAGTCTGATGCCTTTTCAGATAGAGTCATACCATTTCCTGTTTGCTCCCCATTAAATTTAGACTTATCTTTCACTAAACGCTGGAATTTTACCTATTACTCCAAGTTAAGTCATCTTGTTCCAGTCATGCAGGTGGTTTAACGTGTTCAAACCATTTGTGCTAACTGATCTGAGGAGGCTAAGAGAAGAGATGGGATCAGCCCTGAGCCAGTAGGTTGTAGATGCTCACTGCTCACCAACAGATAGCAGGCTGTTTTGTATGTTTTTAAAGAATGAATGCTTCTTAATTTATAGTATGCCTTTGGTTGATTTCTGAGGTCCTGAAATTTTGGTCCAGGATTTTAGTTGTTTGCAGGGAGAGAATTTGGTGACTTAACTTGTCTCTCTTGCCAGAACTCCTACCATTCCTCTGTTTTGCACTCCTAAAAGCTGTTATCTTATCACCCAAACAGTTATCAGTCTGTAATGTGATTTGCTTTGAAGGTCATTTCTAGGCAAACTTCTTAGACTTTTCTTCAAAGAAAAAATAGCAGTTGAACTTTAATGACCAATTTCTGCTCAACCAATTCACCACTTTAATGATGTAATTGTATAATTTAATGAAATATTATGTAAACTGACAAACACTGAGTATGAAAAGTGCTGTTTCTATGAAAACAAAATTGCATGCTTTGAAAAGACTCAATAAATGTGAGTTGCTAAAATTGCTGGTATGGGTGAGACAACTATAAATGATTGCAGAGAAATGAAACATATGGAAGGAATTTGTACTCACATTACCTCATAATGGTCCTTAAATTTCCACTTTGCTTTAAGAAAATGGAAACTCAAGTAAATGGTGGAAATGGACACTGCAGATGAGTTATTAATGTGGTTTGGAATAAAGGGGAATTATAACTTTTATCAATACTCTTAAATATACAGATCATTTTGGACCTATAAAAAGGTAGGTTAACTTGGAGTAATAGGTAAAATTCCAGCGTTTAGTGAAAGATAAGTCCAAATTTAATGGGGAGCAAACAGGAAATGGGATGACTCTATCTGAAAAGGCAACCTTCCTTTGCAAAAGGCCAGGAAGATAGCTTAAGTGTTGAAGTGTGTGTGCTTTGTGTCAGGGGCCTTGGGTTCAGTCCCCAGTGCCACATGGTTCACAGAGCACAACTAGGAGCCGACAACTCCATGTAGGTGATGCTGTTGGCAGTGTTTGAGTCTGCTTGTGGTTGAAGACTTGCTTCCTGGGCAAATCTTAGGGAGACATAGTATCTTTTTCTTGACTGTGTCTTCTAGAGTCAGGAATATTTGATAGTTGAAGACAGAGACAGATCAATGAGGAGTCTGTGTTCAGAGTACTAAAGGAGTTCTTTGAATGATATGGGATATGTGTTCGAGCTGAACTTACCAAGGTGTTTTTTAGCCAGGAGTCTTTGACCCATGGCAAATATGGTTTGGGTGCACTATTGTGTTTTCTCTTCCTCAAGTATGACGGTGATCCAATGGGACTTCTCAAGGAATCATTTACTCTATAATGTCTCTTCCTGTCAAGGAAAAACATGTGAGTGTACTATACCTCACTGCATTAAAAAATTTTTTTAATTTTTTTTATTTTTAAAATTACAAAGATATACAATTAAAAAGTTCATATTTGGGTTTTGGTCAAACAGTGTTGCAGCACCCATCCCGCCATCAGTGCCCATCTCCCACCACCAACGTCCCCGGTTCCCTCCCCTCCCCAGCCCTGCTTCATGGCAGGTTCTTGATTTCTTTCCATTTCTCTCTCTTTCTCTTTTCCTTCCCCTCCAGACTATGGATTACAGAAAATACATTAAAGGGTTGTCATGTGTATCTTTTGCCTCTATTTAATGCTCAGTTCTAGGTTGGCATTAGTACCCTCGACAATTGTTAGCACACTGTTCCATTTCTGTCTTACCTAGCCTCTGAATCCCACACGTTTGTGATAATTTCCACCTTTGACAGGACCTCCTGATATATGTTTCACTTGACCTTGGATATTGGTATCATAATATGTGCCTATATATTTATGTTATGCAGATAAATGCAGTCATTCTGTATCTGTCTCTCTCCTTCTGGCTAATTTCGCTCAACATAATCTTCTCCATGTCCATCCATTTGTAGGCAAATTTTATAACTTCATTTTTCCTAACAGCTGCATAGTATTCCATTGTGTAGATGTACCAAAGCTTTTTTATCCAGTCATCGATTTTCGGGCACTCTGGTTGCTTCCAGATTCTGGCTACTGTGAATAAACTGCATTAAAATTTATACCAAGTTCCACTTCCTCAGATAATATGGAAGTACTTCAATTGGGAAGTTAGAGAAGTTGACATATAAATCTTTTGATGTAAAGGAGTAAACTACATGTAGGGTTTCAGGCACTTGATGTTGGTTCACAGGGAAAGAATTTTAGGCGAGGAAAACTTTTTAATATTCCCTATATTATGTTATAGAGAAAGCTGCTAAGTTTGGACTGTACATGAGGCATGTCTAGCTAACTGTAGTGGCTGCTGTAGAAGAATGAGGCTCAGGGAATGCATTGGAAGATTATACTTGAAAATCTTGTTTTTGATTAAGGGACCATAGAAACTATATTTTATGCACTGTTCAGAAATATGCGTGTGTGTGTGTGTGTGTATGTATGTATGTGTGTGTGTGTGTGTGTACATCCACTTAATAAAAAGCAAAAACAAACCCAAGATGGCAAAGGCAGAATTTGAGTGTTCTTTGCCCTACATAAAATCTCATGACTTCGCTGGAATTGCATGTGCTTTTAATTTGCTTAGTGAATCTGAATCTAGGTCTTGATTCTAAGACCCTGTCTGTAGAGAGGAAACCAATGAAGCTTAAAATGAAAGAGTGTGGCCAGTCTCCTTCCAGAGACATTCAGCTTAGGAGAAACATTACTGAGGGCTTGGGACTGCCGGAGGGCGATGGTGTTTCAGGCAGGTGGGAGTTTGGTGTGAGAGAGCCAGGGATGAAAAAGCTGTACTTGTCCTGCTGAGACTCAGAGCAGGACCTTTCTGCAACTGACATCAGAGAGGAAAAGAAAAGGAATTGACAAAAACAAAAACAAAAATCCTCTGCCTCTCTTTTGCTTCCTGTCCCTCTGTATCCATGTTGCTCTCCCTTGGCTGGCTTTATAAAATGATTGCCCAATGAGGAATTAAAAACGTCAGTGGAAGAGAAGGGAGGTACAGGATGGGGGCTCTTTTGGAAATGGGTTTCCTGCCTCTCTGAAAGTAGAAGCCTTCAGTCAAAGAAAACAATACCATTTCTCCTACTCCTGCTTTACGCGGTCTGAGACCTCCTTTCTCTCCAACAACACCCCACTGCTTTATTTGTGTTTCCTTTCTGCCTTGCTATTGATGGAAGATATGTCTATTCTCTCCTGTGCTTGCTCTCTCTAGCTCTGTCTCCCTCTTCCTTTCTTTCTTTCCGGGCTTCTAGCTCTTGTCTGGTCCTGCTGAGAGAACATAATACTGCCTTATTTGTGACTCTGCAGTCATTTCCATGGCAACCAACCCATGGCCCAGGTATGAGCCTGTGCCTTCACCATAGGACTGTGCAGGAGAAAAGGTCTTTATAAAAGCTGAGTATCAGCAGGATCCACCCTGCAGCCCCTTTTTCCAGAGAGGAACTTCTGAAGGAGTCATAGGAGTAACACATGAAACAAAAGCAGAGATCTCAGCTTCCTTAAAATTTCCCCAGAGTAGTAAATGAAATACCCTCAGTCTAGTGTATGTATGTGTGTGTAGGCACAAACATGTACACACACATGCACGTACATATATTTGGATTCACTTGCTCATGAGCATAACATATACACACACATTTCTGGACCTTTAGTCATCAAGCATTTTTCTCTTTGAAGGAAATCAGTTTTGATGCCAGGGTCTCAAACAAAAGCTTGTGTTTGAAGTGATATCTGGGCTCAGCAGTTAAAAGTCTGTTTATAGGATGGGGTAGGGGTGTTGGGGCATCTGCTCTTACTGCAAAGATAAGAATGCAAAAAAGGATATGAAGGTGGTGCTGGGGAAATAAAAAGAGAGGTTTTAGAACCTCTAACTCAATGAATAAGAAAGTCGTGGAGAAATAAGGGTTTTGATTGGAGAGTTCCTAGAAGCACCTTGGGTGTTGGTTACTGCTCATTTATTGGCCCGTGTGACTAATATACCATATAGTGTTGTGGCATGGCAAGAGAACCTGATCTCTCTCTTTCTTCCTCTCTTCTTTTTTTCTTAATTTTTCCTGTGCACTTCTGCTCTTTGTCTGAGGATATGGACAAAGAGGAAGGCTCTCATTTTTGTCTGAGGAAGGCTGTGTGCAGAAGATGCTGATCTCTTTCCCAAGACTCCTCTTCCTGCATTCCTTTTTCTTCCCACCATAACCCATGGCTTCGGAGAGAGAAGAAAGAAGGAGAGAGGTTCTTGCCTAGTGTCCCAAAAAATGTTTGCTCAAGGAAAACAAACGTAACTTGCATCCTGGAACAAAGAGGGTGTTTAGGGTCTCTATTACAACCAGGGTTTGTTCATCTTTATTAAGCAGATGGATAGAGGAACGGCTCTTCTCCATAACATTTCATGGCCACCCGCTCCCCATTTCTTTTATTGATCTGCCTGTCTAAATGAGTACTCCTAAACTCGGTGGGAGTTTTCCAATTAGATAAAAGGCAATTCATGTCGCCTGCTGCACTAACAGCCTCAAACCAGGAGAACATATTCAAGACTTCTTGGCAGAACAAGCTGCTTTAATCAAGGTGGACCCCTCCTGAGTACCCTCGTCTGCAGGTCTCTTAATATGCAGAAGTTCTTTCTATTGAAGGGCGAGAAAAATGGGCTGCTTCTCTAGGAGTGGGTTTCAAGGTGAGCTGTGTAGTTAATGGAGAAGATGCATCGTTCACTTTCTGGGCTGGTGTTTAAAAAAGGCAGTTTGGCAATTATTTTTGGTCAAGTGATGACGAGTATTTTCAGATTCTGAAGCTCCTGCTAGGAGTTCTTAATTTAGATCTGCCCAGCTCTTTGTGTGTGTGTGGGGGGGGGGGAATGTATGCCAGTTCCTAGATGAAACGGATTGGGGAGGTCAATGGTTTGAGGTCGCTAGCTAGCTGCTGTCAATGGACTGAATGGTAGCAGGAGAGATAATGCCACAGAGGTGAGCCCCTCCATCCAGGATGTGGGTTACTCCCCTTTGATGGATACAGGTGGCTTAAAGTCTGGACATCAGTAAGGCCTTCCAGTATTCTAGGCAGCTGGTCCCAGCTTGGCTGAAGTGCAGAGTCTTTTAGCAAAGGGATGGGGTGGGGGATCTGGGGGTAGGGTGGAGAGGTGTTTATTTCTCCTGCCTTTCAATGGTGTTTATTATGACTCACTTCATTTTCTGTAAAACAAGATCATCACAATTTTTAAAACTTTTGCTCATCTTTTCAATGTAAAAAAATTGAAATGGCCCCTATTTTTGAACTGGAAAGAATACAAGAGGTGAGGCACATGCCTTATACACAGCTGCTGTGGCTATGACCCTGGTTCAAATTCTCAGCACTACCTAGGTCCCCTGAGCACCTCCAGAAGTTGCTCTTGAGCACAGAGCTAGGAATAGCCCTGAAGTACCACTGAATTTGATTCAAAAACTGGTAACAGCAATAAGAACAACCTTAGAAAAGGAAGCTTAACTCAGAAAAGGAAATATTATTATTAACTGTTATTATTATTATTATTATTATTATTTAGCAACTCACTTTCTCCTCCTTCCTTCATTTGCTACTGTTAATAAGCAACAACGACTTGCTTATTGCTTAGTGGCTAATTAGAGCTACTGTCCTATCTTAATGTTCACCTTGGACTGGGTCTTGTGTTGGGTGGTGCTATGCAGTTACAACAATACCATGAAGTAGGTACTAGTTTACATCCATTTTATGAGGGAAATTTACCCTGAAGGTTCATTTGGATCCTTATCTATGTGATTCAGAGATGCTGTTTTCACTTTCCTAGTCAACGATGAAAAGTAATAAAATAGTATTGGAAAGAAGTTACGCTCATTCTGCCATGAGACCCCACACCTTTTCTTCCATCTTTGATCCAAGCTCAGCATTAACGTAAGCCTGAGCAAGTGTGTGGTCCTGACTCACAGAGGGATGTGCTGTATGTCCATTAGCTTTCCACCTTCCTTTTCCCTCTACCACTCAGAGCACAGTGTCAGAGAGGCACAGAGAGGCACAGCTTGATCCCATATACCTACGTGGCTTAGGTGCAAAGGAGGTCCTTTGAACCACAATAATCACACTTCCAACATAGAAGAGCCGGAGCAGTTACAAATGAGACACTTTTTGAATACTGAGCAGTAGTCTTTCCTCAGTCAGGCTCTGTCAGGACATTTCCCAGGATGTACCTGGGCAGGCAGAGTTGGAGAATGATGAAGCATCGCTGTTTGGAAGCTTCAGGCACTGCTGTGCTGAATCTCTGTGAAACTACCATGGAAAGCTCTGGAAAGAGGCACTTGACCTTCCCTTAACATCAGAAGAGAGAACCAGGGACTAGCATTGGAATTAGTGCCATTCTAGCTGGAGGGGTTCACCTTTGCTCTTAGAGAGAAAAGGAAGTATTTGAAGATTCAATAAAGCTTCTGTTCATTATCAAACCCCAGCAGGACTTTATGATAATTTTTCTAACTTCTTCATTCAAAACTCTGGGTGCTTTGAAGGTTAATAACTTGTGTTTATTGAAACTTCCCTTCAAGGAACTGAGAGAGTATTGTAGACATGATCTAATTCAGCAGCACCACAGGACAAGGAAACAGGAACCTAGAGAGGATGAACAGAAAAGCTTATTCCAGTTTAGGATAACTGATAATATTAATAGCTCCATCAGAGCTTAAGTGAGATTTAAGGGAGTTAAAGCAAATTTTAGAAAATCATGAAATAAGTCATGAGCCATTCAGAACAAGGTCTAGTCACTCCTCAGCAATGGCAACCTCAGACCATCTTCTTGGACTTTTACCCAGTGTGCAGGGCACGGAACTGTCTGGACTCACCCTCCTCCTCTGTAAGATGGGTCAGTAGGTCCAGCTTATCATTGTGGTATTTCATGAGGAAAGGACTAGTTGAACTGGCACAGGTCTTGGCACATCTTAATTCTTGGTGGATCATCACCTCCCCATCTTACCCTCTGCGTCGAGCCCCAGAGTACTTTCTTCGTTGATGAGAGGTGTAAACTGTTTTTCTTATACATGAGGAAGAGGTGTTGTCTGCTGATGAGACAGTGTTGCTTGTTTCTCTTCCCTGAACCTCTGACATCAAAAAGGATAGAAATTACACTTATGAGAAGACTGACCATTTCTCCCCAACGTTTAGAACAAAAGAAGCACAAATCCCTGAAGGCAAATGAAATGGAAATTGGAAGCAATTTTGTAGATGGGTAGGGGAAATATGGTATTTGCTGGTTATACATCTCAGCTACTTACCAGTTTTTCTGTTTATTCTCCTAGGAAAAGGAAACCACTATGAGAAGGTGCTCGCCCAGTGTCTGTTTTGGGATACTCTTGCATGGCAGGCTTATAATTTTATTTATTTTAACATTTGTTTTGTTTGTTTTTTCGGCAACACCCAGTGGTGCTCAGGGCTTACTCCCTGGCTGTGCATTTGGAGATCATGCCTGGCAGGCTTGGTGTGACGTATGAGGTGTGGGGATCAAACCAGGGTTGGCCATGTGTAAGGGTAACACCCTACCAGCTGTATTATCTCTCTGAGTCCTATTATTTTTACATTAAGGGCCACATTTGGCATCTCAGGCTCTTGGGGTTGCTCTTGATGAAGACCATGCAGTGCAGAGATAGAATCCAGGCTTCTTTTGTGCAAAGATGTGCTCAGTACATTGAGTTGTTTCTGACCAAGGTTTCCAATTATGGGTAGGGCATGTTCTTCTAACTCCTGTGCATAGCAGTCAGGGTTGTCAACAACTCTATTTCACAGCCTTGGCCTTGTAAGATTGGGAAGTCATGGAGTAGAGGAGGGACTCTTTATGATGGAAGGTCTCATGCAACCATAGTATTTAGCGCACTGTAAACCTGAAGACCTTTGCTGCACTTGTTGCCATCAGTGGCAATGCATGTATTCACTTCTTGTCCTGTGTTGTAGAGCATGTTAATTATCTTATATGGACTTATATGTTTTGCATATGTCAGCCAACAGAACAATAGAGCCAGTAAAGACTGTGAAACACTACCACGTGGCTTTTGTGATAAAGAAATTGTGGGCAGTTAATGACCATGACCATGTTGCTCATGACCCCATCATGTTGGGGTCCAGCTTATTACCAAAAGAAGGTGGAATTCCAGTGAGAGTCACCCTCAGCAGCAAAAGCACTTTATTGATGCCAATTTTTAAATACAGTACAGAAACAAAAGAAGCTAAGTCTGATTTATGTGATTGACAACTAGTCACTTCCTCTTCTTTCTTGGAAATTACTCTTCCAAATTCAGAAGAAGTTGCAGACATGGAAATTTTATTTGCATTCTTTCTGTTTTCTTTCTCTGCATTCTGTAGTCTCATCTTGAAGCCATACAGATTGCTCTGTCATCTCTTGAGACAAATTTCTTTCCTGGGTATTATCTGGAGATTGATGAAAACTGCCTCCTTGTACGCTGAGCTAAGACTCAGAGCAGACTGAGAGCTGTCCTGGGACACTTCTGAATGTCTCAACTCCAGTACTTTAAAATCTCTGCCATAAACGTTTCAGATGTGTGCTCTTTTTCTGTGCTGGCTGTCCATGCTCGGTACTTTAACAACTCGTATTGTATGAGACTTCATTTGCAGATGAGCTTTAGTTTTTCTTGTTTTCCAAGGTTTAATCGGGGAATGTTTCATGCTACAGTATCAAGCACAGGTTTTCAGGATCCAGGTAGCAATGAGTAGGAAAATCCAATTTACCGTCCAGCTAAGAGAAAAACTGTCAGGTAGTTGAAAGGAGGTTGTGTGAAGGGCAGATTTTGATGCTGAGTTAATGGTCACTAAGTTAGACCACATTTAGTAGAGTGAATTATAGAAGGTATGAAATTGGGGGCTTGAAACCATAAGTAGTTTAAGAATCATCTGAGAGGACTCTGACAAAGCAATTGGCCATGGAGTGTGAACATGGAAAATTACTTGCTATAGTTGTGAGCCATGTGCTTTGTTGTACCTTGGGTTTCCATGTGGTATTATATGTGCTCTTCTCCCAAGTTGGGTTCTTTCTGGTCACTGGCTTGTGCTGAGGATGGTAGATCTTGTCTTAAGGTCAGGTCCATGTATCACTCTTACCTCCCACACTTGTCCTAAAGGCTTCCCAATATATTCAGCCCCTTTTCTTTAGGTGTTACTGTGTATTCATTGGTTCATTCATTTATTAAATGCTTTTTAAAGCAGGTGCAGGAACGAGTGCTGGGAATAAGCAATGAGCAAACAGTCCTTCTCTGTAGGTTTGGTGCCCAGCAGGAGAGACAGATATACACCTTCAGGGATGTTGTGTGTGAAGGTGCTTATTGCTGGGATTGAAGGAAAGACCAATCAGTGTAGGTGCCCTATCCACTCCCTGTTCTCCTACATGTGTCTAAATGTCTTGAACCTTTGGAAGCATTCTATGCATTTCTGGGAATAAGCAAATAGGGGAGAGGCTCTATAGCCCCTTACGTTTTCCATGAGTAATATGGTATGGGGAAGCTATTCTTCAGTTGCTCCCCAAAAAAGAGTTGAATACAGAATAGATGCTCTAGCACATAAAAATTCAAGACATCCAATTACATGTGGATTTTAGACATATAACACATTTTTAAAACAAGTATGTCCTATACGGTGCTTGAGATAGACTTTACAATGAAGCATGTTAACCAAAAATTCAAATATAACTGGGTTTCCTCTACTTTTCCTGGCAATATGTTAATAGGCATCTCCAGCCTGGAGAGTTTGAGGAGGCCATGAAAGTTTGAGCTTGCATTTCCCAGTGGTTGACCACTTGCCGTGCGGGTGGCATACTCTTGTAGTCACCTCTAAATAAAGCATTTATTGATGAACTGAGTGGCCGCTAGTGGCCGCGAGCCGGGCAGAGATAGTCTGGTCAGCTGGGTGGAGTTGGGATGAGAGGGAAGTCCGGATGTGGAAAATGGCGGCCCCCATGGAGTCACGGGGGGGGGGGGGTCATCTGACTTGTTGTGAGGCTCTGCTGGGGTGGCAGGCCAGGGATAGAACCCACCATGCCTCCTGGACACCTCATGAGCTGCTGGGCACAGGGAGAGCAAGTAGCAGCTCTGCCCCATGTCTGAGAGTCTCTGGTTCAGCATACCTGGGCCAGATTGAAAAAAGAACTGCTGCAGGGTGGGTGTTGATGATCCGGGCTGTGATAGTCTGGTCTGCTGGGTGGAGTTGGGAGGAGAGGGAAGTCGGATGTGGAAAATGGCGGCCCCCATGGAGTAGGGGGTCGTCTGGCTTGTTGAGAGGCTCTGCTGGGCCGGATTGAAAAAAAAAACTGCTGCAGGGTGGGTGTCGATGATCTGGGCTGTGATAGTCTGGTCTGCTGGGTGGAGTTGGGACGAGAGGGAAGTCCGGATGTGGAAATGGCGGCCCCCATGGAGTAGGGGGTCGTCTGGCTTTTTATTTATTTAGAGATATTTTATTATACCACCGTGAGATATACAGTTACAAAGATGTTCATGTTTGGGTTTCAGTCATATAGTATTCCAGCACCCGTCCCCCACCCGTGCACATTTCACACCACCAATGTCCCTTTGCTTCCCTCCCCCTTTCCCTCAGCCTGCCTCCTTTGTCTCCTTTCTCTCTCTCTCTCTCTCTCTCTCTCTCTCTTCCTTCCACAGAAAGATTTTAAAGCAGATTCTTGAAGCAAATGAGAGAGAAATCCCCAAGCTATCTCGTTAATGAACATTCCAGGGGCAGAAGAAAGGGCAGGTATGAATGACTTGGGGGTATTATGCCTAGTGTAGTGGAGGAACAGTAGGAGGGAAGTGTGGATAGAATGGTGAGCAGTAAGGGAGGAGGTTGAAGAGTAAGGAACCAGGCCACTCAGTTCTCTCAGAGTAATAGAAGGATTCTGGCTTTTCCATGCATGAAATGGGGCCACTGAAGGCTTTTGATTAGAAGAATCATAGTTTTGACTTTGTTACTAGGACAATTCTAACAGATGAGTTGCAGATAAATTTTTGTGGACAAATGGTTAAATCAAGGAAACAGTGAAGGACATTACTACCATCTTCCAGGCAAAATATAATAGTGACTTTAACCATGATGGTGATGGAAATAAATGTCTAATTCTGGATTGTATTTTGAAGACAGATCCAAAGGATTGGTAGATAGCTGGAGAGTGTGTGAAAGAGAGAAGCTTAGATGGAGAGGATGAAAAAGTAGAGTTAGCCATTGCAGACGAGGGAAGTCTACAGAAGGGGCTGATTTGGAGTAAAACTACAGAGTACTGGTGATGGAGAAGGGCAGTTAGAGATGTCTTGGCATTGCCTGGAGATGTTGGACAGACAAATGAATATGAGTCAGGATTTCAAGGGTGACATCTATCTGGGGTTGCCAGCACGCAGGTGGTATTTAAAGCATTTTGGCCTCCCTTCTAGATCCTCTTGACTGGACAGGTATACAGCACCCCATCATCCCAGATATGTGAGTACTGATGCTAATGGTCATAGCTGTCCCTTCTGATACAGAACTATGTTCTGCCACTGTCACTACTTCTGTTAGGACCAACTGTGATGGCATTCATGCTCTAGAGCTGTCTGTGAGAACAGGCTGGAGCTGGGTCCACACTGAGACCAGCGATACCTCCACCACTCACCCCCCCCCCCTATCTCTACCCGCCTCACTCTTTCTGGGTTGCTTCTGAGAGGACCCTCTCAGTCAATGACCAGCATCCCCGCACTTCAGAATATTTCTCCCATGCTTTTCTAGGGACCTTGCTCTAATGAGAATTCCTTGTAGTTCCTGGAGTGAGGGGGTGTGAGTGTCTGTCTGTGTGTTGCCCTTCTGGAAATGTCTAGGCTTTGCAGGTTGTACATTATCTGATTGCAGGATGAGTCAGGATAGATTTGAGATGCCACCAACCTCCCAACACCCTGTCGTTAGCAATGCAAAGCTTGTTGTGGGAACAGGCGGGAGGGCAGGCTGGTTCTGGGGGAGGCGAGTCATTATTTCTGCCTCGGTGCATTCTAATCATATTTCCCTCTGTCAAACCAAGCAATACTTTCTATCTTACTGCAGAGCCTCTGCTTTGCTTCTGCTCAGATCAGAAACAAATCAGCATGATCAAGCTTGGCAGTAGATCATTTAGAGATTTTCATCTCTATTAGTAGCCAAGGTCTGGCAGTATCTTTTATATTTGTGTTTGAAAGCACACGTGTGCATTTTGCCTTTAAGAGTAGATAGCACAGGATCTGGTTTCCAAGTGCTGTATATTTTGCACTTTAATTTTCAAGAATTATTGAGGTCATGCAGAAGGACAAATTAGCATAGGACAAACTTCCTTACTAAATCCTACCCAGCACACTGATGCGGATTATCTCTCTAGTCATATATAGTTTTCTTCTAAGTTGAAGAATTCCATATGTGCACTAATGTGCCAGATATGAAAGATACAACTGAATCTTTTTAAACAAATGAGTGCCTATTTAGACTAAACCCCAGATAAAGAAACAGAATATTTCCAACACCCCAGAGAGTTTTTTTGTTTTTTTTTGTGCTGTTCCCTCTCATTTCTTTTCCTGATCAAAGCTAATCCTATTCTGATCTTATCACCATAGATTCTAAAACTTCATATATGTCGAATCATTTCATCTTTGGTCTTTGGTATTTGACGCCTTTGATTTATTATTATTATTAGTGGTGGTAAGATTCATTTATGTAGTTGAGTATTGTAGTAGTATATACTTTTTAAATGTCTGTAGTGTCTTCCATTGTATGACTGTGCCACAGGTGAGATCTCTATTCTACCATTGTTAGAGTTCTTATCATTTTTGGGCTGCCTTACATCATCAAAGATTATATTAGTATCTATAAACTATTTTAAAACCCTCTTTACACAAAAGATCTGTAGAAAGATAGAATGAGATTTGTACTTTGATTTTTTCTTTTTCCTTTACTTTTTAAAAACTGAAGTAGAAATGTGGTGTACTAGTACTTATAAGTATTATAAAATCATTATGAAAATAAATCTAGTGAACAGGCAGAATTCCAAAAGTTTTGCATCTGTGACAAGAACTTTATTTTTGGAGGAGTGTTGGTGCTCGGGCTTACTATGGGCTCTGTGCTCTGGAATGATACTGTGGTTCTCAGGGACCATATGCAGTGTGTGGATCAAACCCAGGTCAACCATGGGCAAAGCAAATGACTTTACCCCTGTACCCCTATGATCCGGACTTTTAAATTCTACTGTCTTAGTACCTCCAGTATGTAGTATGGTATGGTATTACTTAGCTGTGTGCTGGATACTCCAACCCTAGGACTTGTTTATTTTATCACTGCAAGGTGTTTTTTTTTTCCTGGCTCTGCACTCAGGGAATTACTCCTGGCGGTGCTCAGGGGACCATATGGGATTCCGGGGATCAAACCCGGGCTGGCACAGGCCGGCCGCATGCAAGGCAAATGCCCTACCCGCTGGACTATTGCTCCGCCTCTATCACTGAAAGTTTTTACTTTTTGCACTGTCTTTACTTATTTCTTCCAGCTTCTAACCCCACCTCTGGCAACCATCAAATTGCTCTCTGTATCTAGAAATTCAGGGTTTTCTTCTTTTTTTTTTTGAGGGTGGAGGGTGCACACTCAGCAGTGCTGGCTTTGCGCTCAGCAGCATCTCTTGGTGGGGCTCAGGGCACCATATGTGATACTGGATCAAACAAACCCAGACTGGGCATGTGCCAGGCACATGTCCTACCCACTGTACTATCTCTCCAGGTGTGGGTTTTTTACCTTTTTAAAATCTTGTGTTTATATTCCACATATATATTCTCTGTCTTTGTCTAATTTATCACATCCTCTTAGTGTCCATCCTTGCTGCTACAAATGGTAGGCTTTCTTTCTTTCCTGTAGGTAGTATCCCTTTCTTTTTACAAGTGGAGTTTAGAAACTTCAGAGGGAAGTTTATCTAGGGTCACCCAGCCACTTTGGGAGAGAGTCAAGACTAGAATTCCTCCCTTCTTGTCTCCTAGTGCAGCGATCTTCCTTAGCTCCTGCTAGCATGACTCCTGACATTATTAGCATCCAGAACCCAAGTTTTGCGACCTTTCTGTACCTCGGGGATGATGAGAAAAATGACTCAGGTGCTGACACCCTGCCTGTTGCATGAGTGCAGTTTCCCAGTAATCCTTCAGTACGGAGAAATGCACTTGACAGATAGCAACAGCAATGAAGTCTCTTTCAGAAGAAAGCAGCAGTGACCTCATTTGAGAAACCTCACTTGGTGGTGCCTGTGACTAAGCAGTCAGAGAACAAACTCAGACCTCTCAGGGAGAATGTGCATGTCAGAGATACTAGTAAGAATAATGGACTTAGATGCTCTCATGGCCATGGGCTCACTTGGAGATTTGGTAAAGTCATGAGGATGCTGTCTTATCATCCTACCAGCCCTTAGAAGCAGGTTCTGGGGATGGAGTGGGGAGCAGGAGGACATAGGTGTGGAGGGAGAAGGATGAAGAGAAGGTCTCAGAACCCACAGTTCTCTGAGCATTTCTACTGGTGATTTATGAGCCAAGTGCCTTGAGAAGTAGCACTTTTCATACCGTTATTCACATTCACTCACTGTCAGAGAGCTGCTGGGATCCACAACAGGACAGAAGTTCTCTTCTACCTTCGAGGTCGCCAGGGAACGGATGAAAACTCAAGAGTCTGGCACAGTTCCAAAGGCTTTTAATAGTACAACAATTAATAGTTCTACCACTGCAATCCAATATAATGGAAGACCTTTAGCTCTGGTCAGAACTTAGACCATGCACGAGAGCCCAAGTCTCTCACCAAAGAGGATCCCATCGAGATAGTCCCACTGAAATGGACACAGTACCTCAAGTCAGTCCCCTTCTATACACAAAAGTAGTCATAACTTCAGGGGAGGGTTCTGTCAACAAAGATTAACTAAACAGATTCTAGAGAGTAGAAGAGTGTACAGCAAAGCTCCCAAGCTAGCCCGGCCTGTCAGCCAACAACCCACACCTCACAGGGCTTCACAATTCCTGGGTTCAATTTCAGTGGCATCCCAAAGGGCCTTTTGGGAAGGGCTGCTGTCTGTGTTGGCCTCTTTTTTTTGTTTCCCCACTGTACTTTCTTTACCATGTTAATCGCTTTTGGTTGACTTTTCCTTTATCTCATTTGTATCACTTATCTTCCCGTTGTTCATCGATTTGCTCGAGTGGGTGCCAGTAATATCTCCATTCATTGGGAATGAGGTCCATTATTGTTACTGTTTTTGGCATATTGAATACACCACCAGTAGCTTGTCAGGCTCTACCATGGCTCTGGGTTTATCCCAGAGGGCCCAGTTTTTTTTTTTTTTTATCTTAGACCATCAACCATCTAGGACCCAGGGGCAGAGCTCTGGGTGTAAACAAGCCTGTCTCCTGTCTGCCACCTGCTGATGCAGCCGCACTCTGCAGCCACATAGTCTTCTCAGCAGATTTTCACAGATTACCTCCTTCTGGAGGAACTCTTCACTGCAACATCCTGCCACCGTTGCCAAAATGATGTAAGTGGACCCCACGGGAGGCTTATGTGAGGCGGGAAGGGAGGGAGAGATGGTCGCTTCTCCCCAGCCACTTCTGCTGCCCGGGACTTGCTGGGCAGGCTTAGGACTCATAAAGTCTGCAATGAGCCCCTGCACAGCATGGGCCTGAGCCCCACCAGCCCCACGAGGTGGCTGTCAAGCCACACCTGATGTCTGCTTGATCTCTAGGCACGGGAGTTGATCCCCACCACCTGAGATTTCTCGGGAGCCATTGACTCAGGCTGGAGCGAGTAATTGCTCTTTGCAGGAAAGGAAAGTCAGTCCTAGGCCTTACTCAGGGTTCTTGTCTTCTCAAAGAAAAAGAATTTTCAGGAGTAGATGAATAGTAAGTAAACAGTAAGATTTTATTATGGAGGTTTTAGGATGGGGAAGGAGTAGGGAAAGAGAGTAACATGCTCAAGGGAGAACGCAGGCTGCTCCAGAGGCGGAGATGATTCTTAATTTGGTTTAGTTATCCCACTTTCTAGACTAGACTGGTAAAACTTCACAGATACAAACAAGACCCAGACTCTTCATCTTTAACACTCCTCCCTTGTATTTCTAGGGTCATTTAGTGTTAACGATGAACAAGCGGAAGCTCAGGGTGGTAAGGAAGGGAAGCTGATTCTCCTTGGCTTTCCGAGACTTTCCCTGATTTTGCCATGGATCATCTTTGGAAAGGTTTATGCCTTTTTTCTTTCTTTTTTATTCTATAATGAATCTTTTACTTAATTAACTAATTAATTAATTATTATAGCACCGTGACTAGACATTTACAAAGCTCTTCATGATTAGGTATCGGTCATATAATATTGCAGCACCCATACCTCCATCAGTGCCCGTTTCCCACCACCAGTATCCCCAGATGTCCTCCCCTGCCCTAAGCCTGCCTCTGTACTTGGTGCTTTTCTTCTCTCTCTTTCTCTCTCCCTTCTCTAACACGTTGTGGCTTGTTATACATACATTTAGGGGTTATCCTGTGTATCTATTTGCCTATATTCAGTGCTCAGTTCTAGTTGGTGCCCTCTGCCTACGTTCAATGCTCAGTTCTAGTCTGTGTATGCCTTTTTCTTGAGAATATTCTGTATCTTGAGAAGGAGTGTGACCAAACAGCCCTGTGCTGGTCCAACAGGGAAATTCTGGGGTGGAAGTTTGGGCTTTGTTCTCTGTGGTAACTACATTTTTCCAATTCTCCAATTTTGGTTTTTATAGTACAAAAATGATAGATGATTTGAGGATATGTTTGGAAGCCTAAGGCATGCGTTTGTCCCTCAGGAGGGCTGAGCTGGTAGAGGAGGTGATGGGAAACTTCCCCACCGGCTCTTAATTTTCAGCTTGCCTCAGATGTGCTCCTATAGTCAGCCTGTGAGGCTGAGAGGAGGACAAAAGCCTTGTTTGTTTAGGGGCTGATGCTAAAAGGGAGCTGCCTATCTAGTCACTACTCCAGAACCTTGATTCAATGTGAGGGTTCTCAAGGCTTAAAAAAGTGCTGTGACCCCGCTGGATTATGTATGTCCTACACATTGCTAGATTCCCACTCTTTGGTCAGTTATGGAGGAAGTCACCTGGGTCCAGCTCTTTCTGAAGACATTATTTTGGGGTTCAAGGGAGCCGTGTTCAGCAGTAGCTTCATCCCTGATGGGGTTCAGCCCTCTCAGTAAGCTCCTTCCTCTTATATTTGTCAGGACAAGACTGCATCCCACACAAAATTCGTGCACCTCTGAAAGAGTTTTATTTTTCTTGGACCCTGCTAACATATTTTATGATTAGGCAGGATTTGACCAGTTACCTAAATTAAAACCTTTTTAATAATTGGATTCAGTGTAAAAATTATGTTATTCAGCTTATTTTAAGCCAAAACATATCTATCACTTGATCTTTGTACTTTAGATTCCAAAGATATATCCCAGTTCTCTGGGGAAGGGAACCCTCCATTGCCATAAGACCTGGCTTTCTGTTTCCCATTGGAATGAGATTATTTAAGTAAAATTTAGGGAACTTCTTCTGGATAAATTTAGGCACAAAACAGAACAGGGGATTGAGTTAAGAGCTTATATATGAGTCAGTGAGGCATGTGTCTCTGTTGCATTGAGATTGCTGCCTCCTGGAAGAGGTAATGTTGGTAGTGAGAGCAAAATTAAGATGAGAAAGGAGAATGGGTGTAAGGGATTATGAATTGTTATATATGTGCCAAGATCTATACTTACACCATTTTATTTTATCATCATAGTCTTATGAAGTACTACCTTTCTTCATGAGTTGGTAAGTGGTTATTACATGGTTATTAGTGACAGATACAATATCTCAACAGATTCTGCCTCCAAATCACACTCTTTCCTAGTACTACAATCATAATACTAGATTGAGGGTTTAGAACAAATTCTTAGAGGATTCCTAGTCCTACTGGGGGACACTATAAACTTAAATATAGCTCCATATGGATTTTATATCTCTTAATGTTCTCTTTAGAAACATTTCTTAATTGTTTAAATAACAAAGAACTTCAAATTGTAAATATTTACTACCCAGTATTCCAATTTACACAATTTAATCAATTAATTAATTTTTTAAATAAAAATTTTATTATACCACCGTGAGATATACAATTACAAAAATTTCATTTTTGGGTTTTGGTCTTACAGGGTTCCAGCACCCATCCTTTCACCAGTGCCCATTTCCCACCACCATGTCCCCAATTCCCTCCCCCTCCCTAGCCTGCCTCTATGGCAGGTTCTTTATCTCTTTTCTCTAATTCTCTCTCTCCCTCTCTCTCTCTCTTCCTTCTCTTACACACTATGGGTTACAACACATGCATTTAGAGGTCATCATATATATCTTTTTGCCTGTATTCAATGCTCAGTTCTAGGCGGTATTATCACTTTTGACAATTATTAGCACACAGTTCTCTTCTTCGTCTTACCTAACCTCTGACTCCCACATGTTTGTGGTAGATTCCACCTTTGATCCTTTGATTCCTTTGATTCCATATTTGATTCCACCTCCTGATCCATGTTTTGCCTGAACTTGGATATTGGTTTCATCTATATCTATATCTATATCTATATCTATATCTATATCTATATCTATATCTATATCTATATCTATATCTATCTATATCTATATCTATATCTATATCTATATCGGTAGTATATATTATATGCATATATTATATGTAGTATATATACTACATATAATTTATGCAGTATATATATACTGCATTTATTTTCATTATATATATTCATTATATATATATTCATTATATATGTATATATAACTAAAATAAATTCCCGTCATTCTATATCTGTCTTTCTCCTCTGGCTACTTTCACTAAACATGATCCTCTCCATGTTCATCCATTTATAGGCAAATTTCATGACTTCATTTTTCCTAACAGCTGCATAGTATTCCATTGTGTAGTTGTACCAAAGTTTTTTATCCAGTCATCAGGCATTCTGGTTGTTTCCAGATTCTGGCTATTGTGAATAGTGCTGCTATGAAAATAAAAGTGCAGATGGTGTTTCTGTTGTGTGTTTTTGGCCTCCCAGGGTAAATTCCCAGGAGTAGTATGACTGGGACGAATGGGAGCTCAATTTCTAGTTTTTGAAGGAATGTCCATATTGTTTTCCAAAAAGGCCGTGGCAGTCGACATTCCCACCAACAATGGATGAGAGTCCCTTTCTCCCAGCATCCACGCCAGCATTTGTTGTCCTTGCTCTTTTGGATATGCAGTTTACACAATTTTAAATGAATGATGAGAAAGAATTAAGACTGTTTTAAGCTCAGGGTAAATTAAATTTATTTTTATGGGTAAAAACAAAATAGAGCAATTGAATCAGACAGTTGTGACTTTGAATTCTGTTACTGACAAGTTGAATGGCTTAAGACAAATTCCTGAGTCTCTCGTTAAATTCCTGGGGTGGTTCTCTTGTTTATAGAAGAGGACCCCCACTTTGCTAGTTGGCGGTGGTAGAATATGGTAAGATTTCTATAGATGTGAATTCTGTCCTTTCTCCTGCTTTATTCCCAAGCAGGTTTAGTAAAGCTTGTGAAAGTGTGGAAAACTGTTAGGTAGAATAGCAATAGAAGGCTGAATCTGTGCTGGGTACATGTGGATTTTCCTTGAGGGCATGCTTCCTGTATCCTTGACTCATCTGAAACCTCTTTTCTGCCTCTCAGAAGCTTTATCTTTGCTGTCATTTTTCCTCTTCAACTTTTTTTGGTTTATTAAACCACATCCAGAGAATCTGAGCAGAGGAGCTACAGGGGACAAATCAGTAAGTCAACATGGCTCTGTTTTAGTTACCCTGAGGGAAGGTTCGTTGGATAGGAGCTTCCTGCTTGCCTGAACATTTTTTCTCATGTGTGTGTTTCCTTTCTTGATTCTCATGCTTGCTTCCATCAAGAACTATATAACCCCTCTGACATCTCTAACATTCTGTTCAACAAAGCAGGAGGGGGGTCTGGCTCCTCCTGATCCACAGCCCATTCAGACATGAGGACCAGTTATCACTACAGTCATCAATACAGTCTTTTCTTGCACAGGCGGTTGAAGGCTCTTATGCTTTGGGAATCGACCTTTTGAGTTCCTGGCATTTGACCCCAGATCAGACTCACATGCAGTGTGGCACTCAGGCAAAGCATCTGGGGCAGGCAGGAATTCTGTGGCATATGCCACTTGCCCAATCCAGTGCCCCCTTTATTCTGCACCCCAACGTCTTAATTCCTGAATACTGAGCATGAGTTTCAGGTACCCTGTTCTCTACCTTCTTCACTATCTGATTCATTCTTCCCAATTTCCTGTCTTTTCTCTCTAGGTGTGGCAGTGGGCTCTGAGATGCCTTAGTACCACACCTCACTTTGGCTGTGCTCATTATGTGAGTGCAATGGCTTCTGAAAGAAAGTACTGCATTTGGTCAGTTCTGCCCCTTTGTTCTTACTTTCCATTGAGAGATTGCTTCCTCTCTCCCCACACATTGGGGAGTAGCCTTTGTCCGCTCTCAAAAGTTGCCCCCAGTGCTTCTTCTACCTTGCAAATCCGATTGCATCGCTGCTCTTGGCAGGCTTTCCTGGACTCTCCAGGTGTGCTTGAGGTTGCATTGGTCTGAATAAGGTTGAGTGGGACTAGAAGCACACCACAAAACCAGTACATGGGAGTTTATATGGGAGATGAAAGGAGCATGAGGAGTTGACGGGTCTTGAGACAGGGAAGGGAAGGTTGTGAAACCAGCCCTTTGCATGATCAGAAATCAGTCCTGCTGGTACCGGAGAGAGAAGAGCAAAGCTTCTAGATATATTCTCTTCTTTACAGATAAATATTGTTCACTTCCACCCACCCACCCCCAACGCCCTGCCCGCACTCTGTGCATCTGCTTTTGCCACTCCACCCTGGATTACTGCAGCACTCCATGGGGAGTGATAGCACCTACTTTGGGAAACACTAGTAGAGTGTGCCTCTGTGCTGTTGCCATCTGGATCGTAAACTTAGCTGTTCCCCAAGCACTTGCATGTTTCATTGGCAGGGTGAGTGCCGGGGCTATTCATTACACCCACTCTTGCCTCTCCTGCTCAGGGGCCCAGCAAGATCCCTCGGGAGAATTCACAGGCGCATCAGGCAGGGGAAATGTGGAGCCTGTGAGGGACTAACAGAACCTCGTGGAGGGTTCCTAAGACTTTGCTGAACCAGCCACTTCCCACTCTCGAGCTCCTTTTCTCACATCTGACCTTGTGTTTGAGTGTTCTTATGTTGCTTTTGGGTCATTGAATACCCAAAGCTAGTGTTTCTCACCTCCATACTTTGTTCACAGTGCACCTTTTGCCTGGAATTATCTGTCGCTTCTCTATCAGGTTAATACCTACCAATTTTTCAGGCTTCAGTATTCCTTACCCCAGGAATTCTTTCTTGATGAAGCGGTTCCCTATACAGAATTTGATGTTCCTCCTGCAGCTTTTCTCATGGCTATGCCTTTCTCATCTAATATTGTGATCCCTAGAGATGCCTCCTACCCTGGGGAGGAGTAAGCACATAGTAGTAAGCATCTGGCACATAGTAGGCTGTAACTAAACTTGTATGCAATGGACAATGCATCTGTGATTCATGCTCAGCACATGCCTGGGACTCATAGGTCTATCCTGAACGGAACTTATTTCTGCTCCATTCTTTTCATTAGCAATGATATCAGGGGGATAAAATTGAGTCCTTTTTGTTCTCAAAAGGCAGAGGCATTTTACTCTCATACCAGGGAATTCTGAGGTGAAAATTGGTGACCCAGGGAGGGAGCAAAGCCAAAGCAGACAGAATGTACTAGAGAAACACAAATGCATGTGCACATAAACACACACTATATTTACGTGTGTGTGTGTATGTGCATGCACACACATACACACACATGTATGCACAGAGAAATTTAGTAATAAAGAGCCATATCACTATCACTATCCTCCCTTTGATCATCTATTTGCTAGAGTGGGCACCAGTAATATCTCCATATGTCCTGTCTCATGCTAGTAGAGCTCAAAAAGAGCCATATAGAAAGAGAAAAAAGAGGGAGTCCAAAGGGCAGGATGTGAAGAATTAGATCTATAAGAAAGGGAAGCACAGAAAGTCAGAAAGAGGAATGGATGGATAGAAAATAAAAAGGAAGTGGAAAGGGAAGACTAGAAGATGGAAAGAATGAAAGAAGGAAGTAAGGTCAAACTATGTACTAGGTGGGATTTTGCTAGTTACTCAACTAGCAAAATCCCGTGGAAAAGAATCTGCCATCTCTGAGGACTGCAGGGAGGGAGACTTGAGCTTCAGCCTGGCCCAGAGTTAGAGACTTTGGTAAGGTTGCGGAAGGAGAGAGAAGGGCTGTCTCTGGCTGCCTGAAGACTGAGTGGTGATGATCTCTTTGGTGGCAAGTGGGGTGCAGTGCCCGCTGGACTGTCTCTCAGCCCTCCTTTGGAAGGTCCCACCTGGCAGGAACGGAGTGTCTGAGGCAGCGGCTCCCATGTGAGTGCCTTTGGCCTGTGCTGTTGGATTTACAGTGGCTCATGAAAGAATAATGACCTGCATCAATTTTTAAAGCTGCCTAATGCTCCTCTTAGCCCAGCTGTCTGAAAGTTTGCAGAGTGGATGACATGCGTCCCTGGGAAAAGAGCACAGGACATGGCCTGCTGTTGTGGCTGCGAGTGACCTTGACGGCCTCAGTGGGCATCACAGTGCTGGGGAGCAGAGAACAATGTTTCAGCCCAAAACTGGGGTCAGAGGGCAGGAATGAAAAGAACAGAACTTTGTAGGAATTCTCTCCTTCCCCAATGCAGAAGAAGACTGGGCTCAGGAGCTTGGGCAGGCCAGTTCTTTGATAAAATCCTTTCCCCCATATTGTTGAAAGTTTCTACATATGTTGTAAAGGTATTATCTCTAACCCTCAGTGACCTTCTGCTCAGTGATGCTGCGGACTCTACAAACCCTATTTCATGGCAGGGAGTTGGGGGGGAGAAGACAGAGAAGGGATTGGCTGTTGGTGTACTTGGAAGTTGCTTACCAGATATGCTTCTTCAGTCCGGGCAGGCCAGCTTCTTACTGTAACAGCTGCTGTATGTAGTCAATAATTTTTCTAGCATTTATAGACCCAGCACTTTGCATAGCCCGGGAGAGCCAGCACCTGCCAGTCGTACTCCACCACCTTCTCACAGTCTGGATCACATCTCTATAAGGTTACTTCTACAGACTTCAAAGCTTAAAAAGTTACAATTATCTTTCTACTGTTTTCACAGCCTCCCTGAGATATATTTAGGGACTATTACTCTGTCTTCCAGGGGAGGTTTTTATTTTTTTGCTTTTTTGGGGTGTTGTTATACCTAGTGATGCTCAGGTGTTACTCCTGGCTCTGCACTCGGGAATTATTCCTTGCATGCTTTGGGGGGACCATATGGGATGCTGGGGATCGAACTTGGGTCCCCTGTGTGCAAGGCAAATGCTCTACCCACTGTACTATCACTCTGGCCCATTCCATGGAGTTGGAATTTCCTAAAGCCTTATATCCCAACGTCCATGGATTTTCTATACACAGAAAATGAAATAGAAGAGAGAGAGAAAGAGAGAGAGATTCGAAAAACAACCCTATTCACAATTGTGCCTAGGAAAATCAAGTACCTTGCAATCAGTTTAACTAAAGAGGTGAAGGACCTGTACAAAGAAAACTACAAAACACTACTCAAGGAATAAAAGAGTACACAAGAAAATGGAAACATATCCCATGCTCATGGGTTGGGAGAAGATCAACATGATCAAAATTGCAATATTTATCAAAGCATTATACAGATTTAATGCAGTCATATTAAGGATTCCCATTGACAGTTTTCAAATAGATAGACCAAACACTCCTGAAATTCATATGGAACAACAAAAGTCCATGTATAGCTAAAATGATCCTTGGGAAAAAAGAAGATGGAGGCATCACCTTCCCCAACTTCAAACTATACTATAAAGCTGTAGTAATTAAAACAGAATGACACTGGATTAAAGATAGCCCCAAAGACCAATGGAACAGAGACAAATATCCTAATACTGACACTCAAGTATATGATCACCTAATCTTCGAGAAAGGAGCAAGAAATGTGAAGCAGAGCAAGGAAAGTTTCTTCAACAAATGGTGCTGGGAAAACTAAATAGCTACTGCAATAAAATGAACTCATACCTCTCTCTATTGCCAGGCATAAAAGTCAGATCAAAATGGATTAAAGACCTCAATATCAAACCTGAATTCATAAGGTAATGGAGGAAAACATGAGCAGAACTCTCCACAACATTGAAGCTAAGGACATCATCAGAGATGAAACACCACTGACCAAACAGGTGGAAGCAAAGATAAACAAGTGGGACTGCATGAAATTAAGAAACTTCTGTACTTCAAAAGAAACAGTGAACAAGGTACAAAGACAGCCCACAGATTGGGAAAAATTATTTACCTAATACTCATATGATAAGATGTTAATATACAAGCTATAAAGACACTTGTGGAATTTTATAAGGGAAAAAATTCAACCCCATCAAAAAATGGGGAGAAGCAATGAACAGACACTTTCTCAAAAAGGAAATACAAATGGCCAAAAGACACATGAGAAAATGCTCTTTATTGCTGATTATAAGAGAGATGCAAACAAAACAACATGAGGTATCATCTCACACTGCAGAGACTGGCACACGTCCAGAAGAACAAGAACAACTAGTGCTGGCATGGATGTGGGGGAGAAAGGGGCTCTTCTTCATTGTTGATGGGAATGCCATTTGGAGCCCTTTTGAAAAACAATATAGGCATTCCTCAAAAACCTACAATTGAGTTTCCATATGACCCAGCAATCCACTGCTGGGAATATACAAAATCACAGAGCAGAAATACCATCTGCACTTCTATGCTTATTGAAGCACTATTTATTACAGCCAGAATCTGGAAATAACCCCAGTGCCTGAGGACAGATGACTGGCTAAAGAATACTATGGTATACCTACAAAATGGAATACAATGCCGCTATTAGGAAAGAGGAGGTCATGAAATAAATACAAAACAAATTCTTTTTTGTATTTATAAATGGATGGACATGGAGAGTATCATGCGGAGTGAAATGAGTCAGAAGGAGAGGAACAAACACAGAATCATAGCACTTATTTGTATGGTGTAAAGAAACATAATATAAAACCATATCCAAAGACAATAGAAACAAGGACCAGAAGGTTTGGTCCACATTGGAAACCTTTAACCTCTTGGGGAAAAGCTAGTTGGGATAGAGAAGGAACCACTATGACAAAGACTGTGGTAAATAACCACTGTATAAGAACTGTGTGCACAATAGGTAAAGGAACAATATGGCAACCTCTCAGTATCTGTATTGCAAATCATAATGCCCAATGTGGAGAGAGAGAGAGAGAGAGAGAGAGAGAGAGAGAGAGAGAGAGAGAGAGAGAGAGAGAAGGAAAGTGCCTGCTATAAGACATAGGCTGGGAGGAAGGGAGTAGGGGTGGTGGCAAGTGGGCAAAGGGACACATTAGTGGTGGGAAACATACACTCGTGGACGGATAGATGTTGGACTAGTGTGTGATTGAAACCCAGTCGTGAAAAGCCTTTTAAATGTATAACACAGTGATTCAATAAAATACATAAGAATAATGTTCTGTATTTTCACATAAAAAAGTTCTATACCCAGTAACCTTTTATGGGCCCAGGCCCAATAGGAAGAAGGTCTCTTTAGGTGGCATTTGCTACCTGCACTTGCTACTTCAGTTACAGTTTATCAATTTAATGTGAATAAAATAATTTTTTTTTTTTTTTTTTTGGTTTTTGGGCCATACCCGGCAATACTCAGGGTTTCCTCCTGGCTTTGCATTCAGGAATTACTCCTGGTGGTGCTCGGGGAGACCATATGGGATGCTGAGATCGAACCCTGGTTGGCTATGTACAAGGCAAATGCTCTACCCGCTGTGCTATGGCTTCAGCCCTAGATAATAATTCTTTATAATAAAATGTGAATGTTAAAAATGGTGGTATTTCTGTCTTTTCACTGGCATTTGAAGCATCCTCATATCCACTTCTTAGGAAGCGATGCTAAGTCAGAGAGCATCTATTACTTGTGAGGAAAATCCAAAGTGTTCCACTAAGGAGTATTACCTTGTTTTATTGCTGCTATTTCGATTTGGTGGCTATAGCAGCAGCTGTTGCTCCAGGTGATAACAATACCTCACATATGTAGAGCATCTCACAGTTCACAAAAACACGGCTGGCCCCCTTTTCTGGCTTGTTTTTCGCAATTGCTTTGTGGGGTAAGTACAGCTATCTCTACTAATTTCCAAGATGGAAAGTGACTTGTCCACAGCTATATAACTCATCACAGATGGCCAAGTTCCAGACTATTAAAAACAGAATCCAGTCCTTTCTCTTTTTTATCTACACTTTTACGTGATTGTTAAGCAGTAGTTACTTCCATTTTTGTTTCTGTTTGCCACCCTACTTCCCCGTCTCACCTGCCCTGGCCCAGTCTCCATCCCTAGGTTTTGGATTAATCTTTAGGGCACTGGAATCAAATGGGTTACAGAGATACGTGGGTTAGGGCGGCTGTGCTCTCTGGGTCTGATGTTGCTGCCGCTGCTGCTGTTCCTATCACTGTTGTGGCTCACATTTCCAAGGGGTTTGCATTTAAACTAAAAGCTTTCTAGAACCTTGGAATCAGATTGCTTCACTTAAGAGCCATTTCCCAGAACACTCAATTTTATTAATGCCATAAAATGATCTATGTGAAATAACTGGATCATTTCAATTCAGAAGACTCCCAAATCTGAATGCTTTATTGGATAGTGACTAAAGTATTCCTGTAAATGATGTAAAAGGTGGCATTGAAACTTTGATTAGAAGATGGAGATTGTGGGAGTAAATGGAAGGCAATGGTAGGTCTCTGGCTTAGAGCAATCCAGCACCACCAGTGTGGGCCTCGGAGAATATAAAAATGTCTGATACAGTCACTGCTGTCAGATTGCTTATAGTTTGATTATTGCAATCAAAAGTTTTGCTTTCTCAGAGTTAATTGAGTGGGAGGAGTGTTACATTTGGTGGTAGAAGACTGGTAGAACTGAGAAATTTAAATATTTCTATCTCACCTATAGCTGCATCTTTATAGCTATATCCCCTTTTCTTTACATAGATTAACTTTCATAAAGCAATTATGTTAGAGGGAAAACAAGACTCCTTGCTGAGAGCAGTAAGCTTTTTATGTGTAGCAGATCACTAAAAATTTTAGTAGCTTAAAATACTATTTAGTATCTTAAAATAGTATTTAAAATATCTTAAAATATTGTTAAAATTATGTGTGTGTGTGTGTGTGTGTGTGTGGTGTGTAGATTGGGGGATTGAACCACACCCACAGAAGCTATTCCTGTTTCTTCACTCAGGAGTGACCCCTCGTGGTGTTCAGGGGACCATGTGTGGTGTTGGGGATTTGAACTATTGTCATAGGATGTAAGACCAGCACCTTGACTATGGTACTATCTATCCATCCAACTTAAACCGGTTTATTGAAATATAAGTAAAATATTAAATTACAAATATTTAGCATAGATTATGCATTGATATATAATTGATAAATTTAGATGAGTTTGGACTTAATGAGTTTGGATTTGTGCATGATACCATCACTGTCACAATCAAAGTAATAAATATCTCCAACAGTTTAGTTTCTTTTGTCCCTTTTGTCCTTTGATTCTCTTTATTTTCTTTTGTGGTAAGAATACATAACATGAGATGCATAACATGAGACAAAACATAACCTGTTATGATTTACAATAAAATATTAAGTGCACAAAATTGTCTTGTTAACCACAGTACTATGTCTTACAGAAGATTTCTAGAGTATTCTTTTTTTGTACAATAGCAAATTTGTAACCATTAAACAAGAGCTTTTTGTTTGTACCCTCCAACAATACTTTTCAACCACTTTTTTTCTTGCAATTTTGTGGTTTGGTGAGCTCAGTTGGAAGGTTCTTTTGTTCTGCATGATGTTGGCTGAGTCCCTCACAAGACTACATTCAGTTGGAACTCTGCTGGGGAGAGAATGTCCATGATTGGGTTCACTTGCATTTCTGGTACCTCAGCTCGAAATGTCTGGCCGTGTGGTTAGTTCTGACTTTCCAAATGGTCTCTCATCCTTATCTGTATGCAAAGAGAATAAAAAAGGAAACTCTTGTGCTTCTTAAGTCCTAGAATTTAGAATTTGTCAACATCACTGTTGCCATTTTTTTTTGTGGATTAGAATAAGTCACAGGACCAAATTCAAGGCTCAAGGGAAAACACAATTCCTTGCTGAGAGGAGTGAATGCGTACCCTGGTGTGGGAAGATTGTTGGCTGCTAAAATTTCAGACAATTTATCATAGTTGCATATTTATCTTTGAGTTTTATGTAAATAGCAAGAACCCATTGAAACCATGGAACAGTTGAGGTTATTTCAAGGAAATGAAGGGGGTGGTTCCCTAGAGGCTTGAAGACTTTCCTCTAAGTGCCTCCGTTCCTTAGAAAAGCCACATTCTTTTCACCAGAGAATCTGTCATTCTTAAAGTAAAAATTGCTTGCTTGGTTTTAGACATCACACTTTATTGATCCCTGTGAAGTAAACTAGAAATGGAATGGCATTAAGATTTGAAAATATTTCTTTAAATGTGATGCTCTTTAAATCCAAAACCAGGTAATGAATTTTGTTTCATCAGGAAAGCCTCATTCTCTTTGAAGAGCATATGCAACAAAAACCGACACAAAAGGTATAAAAATCACCATGGTGATGGCTAATTGTGGTGAATCTGCATATATTAGTTCACAGAAACACAAATAACACACGCCAGCAGCCTAAAGTGCTAAGATACAGAAAGTATTGTTCCGTTTAAAATGTTGTGAAAAATCACAGTCTGCTCTGATTAAAATAACATTAGAAATATTAGCAAATTAAATATTAGTTAATGGAGTATATGAAAAGAAGATCATTTCCCCTAAAGCTATTTGAGAATGTGGCTTAGTTTGATGGAGTGAGGGTCTAGAATATGGTTGATGGCTCTAGGATCTATACTTGAGAGAAACGGGAACACCGGTCTTTGGAGTCTACCTCTTTCCCTCTCAGCAGCCTTCACCCACCCCCAAATGTTGGCAGATACCCAGGCAGCCCCACAGTGACTGGCACCATGGGAGGAATTATGGGGAAAGTAAAGACCCAGACCCTACCTTGGAGGAGAGATACAAGGCTGAACTTTACCATCAGACCCAGGAGGCTTCAACATGCTGCCGGTTTTGAGCAAACTGTTTACCTCTGTGAGAATTAATTTCCTCCTGCATAAAATGGGGAGCGTACACACCTGAATAAGAAAGCAAGGGAAATGTCCATAACAGAGCAGCTGTTTAAAGTCAACAGTGTTAGTCAGAGAGAATAGGGCAAAGTACAAGAAGAGGGGGAGATGCTTTGACTTAAAATTCTGGAGAAACGCAGAGGAACTTGAATTCCTAATTAAGGGTTGACTTGAACTTCTCTTAGCTGGGCCAGGTAGCAGGTGTTCCGAGGAAGTCTTTGGACCTTCTTAAATCAAGGAAGTTGTGGAGCTGCCATCGGCATGTTGGTGAACCGTAAGGGAAACGTGTGATTATAGAGAATGAGATGGTGCCCCGCTGGAGACACCTGGAGAACCATGATGTCCAGTCACAGGATGTCCTTAGCAGGAAGACCGAAGCTTTTTGAATGTCCTTAGGAAATTTCAGTGTTTCCAATTATTTTAAGTTTGTTTAATACTCCCCACCTCCCCACTCCACCTCAGTTTCCTTTTTCCCTTTTTCCAAATCACAGTCTTCACTCATTAGCGTGTTTCCAAGAGCAATTAAAGGACTGGGCCAAAAAGCAAATGGAGCACATCTTGCCAACTCTACCTGCAAAATGCATCACATTTGCTTAACTGTGACTCAGATTTGGAACGACCTAAAAAAGGGAAAGGGCTTGGGTGGTGACAGCACCATCCATTACCTAGCTGGGAGCCAAGAAAAGAAGCCAATGGAACTATTTGGGAAAGGATGAACCATGAAACAAACAGTGATGCAAGATTAATAATCATTTCTTATCACTGTGCTATGACTTACAAGTGTTTAGAACACACTCATAGCCAGTAACTTATGTAACTTTTAGAACAACCCTGCGAGGTTTTTAAAGAAAATGTTGGTATCCTTATTTTACATACCGGAGAACTGAAATTGAAAGATGAGTTGCCCAAATTATTCAGCAAGTTAATGGTGGAGGTAAATGGAGTCAAGCGTGGTTATGTTCTTCCAATCAGGTATCTGTTCTGACACCTGGAGGGCAGTTTAACTCTCCTGCTCCTCTACTCTTATCGTGGTAATAGATGGGGAGAAACTAGATTAGTGAGGAGTAGTTGGAACCATTAGTCAGAGGGCTATTTTGGTGGTGAACTGGGCAAGAGGGAGGAGGAATTATTTGCATAATTCCAAACTTCTGCAACACCTCAGGGTGCAATTCCTGGTCAGTCTCCCAAGTGGACCTCTTTCATTTCTTTATTCAGTCAGCATTGGCATGTCCCAGAGACTGGCCAATGTCTCTGTTCTTTTCTCATTTTCGGTTCACATGGGTAATAATTGCCATTCTCCATTTCAACATTTATCTAAATTCTGAATTCATGACCCTAGTCAGACTCATCTCCCCAGAGCAAAAGCCATATTTGCATTTCTTTTGTTTGTTTGGATTTTTAGGTTAGGTCTGGTGGTGTTGAGGGAGTGCTCCTGGCTCTGTGCACAGGCTCTCTAACAGTGATGGTCCGCGAATCTGGGCTTAGAATATGCTAAGCAAGTATTCAAACTGCTGAAACATCTCTCAAGAGGCCAGGACCTCTTTTCACTCACGTATCTCAACCCTTGGCCCTAACCCCTTTCTACCAGGTAAAAGCTTGTAGGGCTTTTATGTTGTACATGGCCAGCAGGTGGCCAACCCAGGTTTGATCCCTAGTAACCCATATGATCCCCTGAACATGTCCAGGAGTGATTCCTGATTGCAGTGCCAGGATAACCCTAAATACCACTTGGTGTAGCCCAAAACAAAACAAAGTAACAAACCCAAAGCAAACAGAAAAACCCCAAATATCACCCTGTATCTTTGACTCAGGGATTATATCTTGTATTCCTTCCCTTTTTTGAATCTGTGCTCTCCTTCTCTAGTGAATTCTCAATATTTAAAATTCTTAGATTTCTTCCATTAAAAAGTTGAAAACTAGAGCCTGAGAATTGGTACAATGGATAAGGCACCTGGTGGACCCAGGTTCAAGTCTTGGTGCTCCATTTGGTCCTTTACCACATTTAAGAGTGATCCTGAGCTCAGAAGTAGCCTACTCCTCAAAGAATTCATTCCCTGATCCAAACTGTTTGGTCTTGGACTTTTATTCTGGAAAGAAGGGGGTTGATTGCTATTTCAGTATCCTTGCTGGTAGAGCCAGAGATATACCTCAATGGACTGATTGCATACTTTGTATACTTGAGACCTAGGTTCAACCCCTCGTTACTGTGTGTGCCCTGAGCAATATGAGGTGTGATAAAAAAAAAAATCAGTATTTTGATTCAGTCTTATAAACTTGCATGATGAAAACTTTTCTTTTTCATTTCTCCTAGGTTGTTAAATTTGTTGGTGTGTAATTTCTATGGTGGTTTCTTATGTCTTTTTGTATGTCTGATACTATTAGTTACAATTTATCCGCTTTCATTTCTAATTTAATTTGAACCCTCTACTTTTTCTTGCTGAATCTCTCTAAAGCTTTGTTAATCCTTTTGGTTTGTGTTCAGATAAATAAAAGAACTGTGTTTTCTGGATCATAAGAAAATTCTATTATTAACTTTTTGAGTATCCTCCATTATACTTGCATTGCTGCAAGTAGAATGTGCATTGTTCTAAACAATGAATAAGGCTTCTCCATTCCTCACAACCTCACCAACATGTCACAACCTGTTTCATTAAAAAAATAAGGCACAGTGATTTACAATACTGTTAATGATAAGATTTTTTGCACAAAGCATTTCAACCCTACTTCATTAAAAATTATTGATGATTGTTTTGGAGTCACACCTGTTGGTGCTAAGGGGTTACTCCTGACTCTGCATTCAGTCATCACACCTGGGAGGTATGGGGGACCATAAAGGATGCTTGGGATCTAAACCTGATTGGTTGCACACAAGGCACGTGCTCCTGTTGTATCCCAGCAACACCTGCTTCATTTTTATTGAAATTCTTTCAGATTTCAACTTTTCTTCTCTGATTATAAAAAGTAAGTTTTTAGAGAGTTTCCTAGTCCCATTATAATGCTGAGTTTCCTAGTCCCATTTTAGGCTTATGTTGAAAATAAATACTTGGATACCTTGATTATTGCTTTAAACAACAAAATTAGTATGGTTTTTCATCTTGAGTATACTCACTCTCCTGCCCCTCGAGGTTGCAGGTGTGGCTGTGGTGCCTGGGTGTGTTGGCAGGAGGCAGACAGGAGACAGGTTTGTATACACACCTAGGGCTCTGCCCTATGGGTCCTGGATGGTTGATAGTCTGACATAGAAAAAAGACTGGGATGAATCCAGCCATGGTAGAGCCTGGCAAGCTACCGATGGTGTATTTGATATGCCAAAAACAGTAGCAATAATGGACCTCATTCCCAATGAATGGGGACGCTACTACTGCCCGCTGCAGCAAATCATGAACAATGGGAAGACAATGACAGTGACATTCTAGGTCATCACAATAAGAAAAACAAGAAGTTTTGTATTTAATGTCTGTATATCATAAGATTGAAGGGCCAAGTCCTTATTGGAACTCTGGAGATATATATATATATATATATATATATATATATATATATATATATATATATATATATATATGGCTTTAAAACAGGCTTATGAAATTACAGTTCGACCAACCTGGGACAGGAGAAACTGGTTCAGAAAAAGACTTCAGGAAAAATAGTTAATCTTCCAAATTCTATGTTTGTTTCTTTATTAACTGCTTAGCTAGCATATGATGGATAATGTAGAAGGGCTTAGACACTTAAACATGGTTTTTGTAATAACTAATCAATTGAAGAAGGTAAAAGCTACAGCAGTTCTTCTTAATGTTCCTGAACTAGCAAAGGGAGACTCAGCGAAACAATCCACAAATCAATAACCATTCTCCCAGTGTTCTAAATGCTACTTTTCATTATAAGAAACGAATCTCCTTCATGTTGAGTGAAATTAGTCAGAAGGAAAGAGAGATATAGAATGACTGCATTTATTTGCATGACATAAATATATATACATATATATATATATATATATATATATACATATTATGACACCAAAATCCAGTGTCAGGCGAAACGTGGCTCAGGAGGTCTTACCAAAAGTGGAATTACCGCAAACGTGTGGAAGTCAGAGGTTAGGTAAGACAGAGAAGGGAACATGTGTGAATAAATGTCGAAAGGGTTAATACCAACCTAGAACTGAGCATTAAATACAGGCAAAACAATGCACATGATGGCCTCTAAGTGTATGTGTTGCAACCCACAATATGTAAGAGAAGGAAAAGAGAGAGAGGGAGAGAGAAAAGAGATAAAGAACCTGTCATTAGGCAGGCTATGGAAGGGGAGGGAATTGGGGACATTGGTGGTGGGAAATGGGCACTGGTGGAGGGCGGGGTGCTGGAACACTGTGTGACCGAAACCTCTAAACATGAACAACATTGTAATTGTATAGCTCACGGTGGTATAATAAAATGTTTAATAAAAACCATAATCATAACGAAAAGAAAAAATAAATGAATCTCCTAATTCTGTTTGGAAGGTAGGAATTCATAAGATAAGCTTAGAATAGTTTGTGACAGAAATCAAGTAAGCCACAGATATCTCTCTGGTCATGCTGATATATTTCTAGAGTCAATGTGAAGAGGTTCCGTGGCACAAGGTTCAGTGATTTGAAAATTAGGAGAAGTTATGCCCATGAAAGATATAAGTTCATTAAATATATATGAATCTACAAGTTAATTGTTTATCTCTCTTTCATACACATAGAAAACTACTCTCATTGACCAACTTTGTAGATATTTAACAAAGTTGATTTATTATCATTCTATTTTTGAAATGAGAGAGGGGGAGAGAGATAGAGAGATTGAGAGAGAGAAGTGCATTCCATAGAGGCAGGTTGTGAGGGTTGGGAGTAGGAGGGAAACTAGGGACATTGGTGTTGGGAAATGTGCCTTTTTGGAGGGATGTGTGTTGGAACATTGTATGAAAAAGAAAATAATTAATAAATACTTTGATTTTGAAAGCTGGAAGGTAAAAAAGAGTAAAGAGTTTCTTTTCTATATAACTACCTTAGTATAACCAAATAACTGATAAAGGAAAATTCCTTTTTGATGAGGGGAAGTTTCCTTTTACAAAGGTATTACAAGTAACATTGAGAAAGGAATTGAGTTAAAATATTGCTCAGATAAACTGATTTAAGGCAATGAACATTAATGATCACTCGATCACTTGACATCCTTTTATTTGTCGATTTGCTTGAGCTGGTGCCAGTAACATTTACATTTGTCTTTGTCTCGTGTCAGTGTAGCCCAATGGCATCTGCTTGCTTCAGAAATATGAACAGCCTAAACTGCTCATTAAAGGTCTTGATGAAGAAGTCTGACCATCTTGTAGGTGGGCATCCATGTGATCTTTTGACATCCTGTGGGATCCAGTCGGTAATGGCTCTAGTTCAGCAGTCATATCCAATTCTCATCACGTGTCCAGCTCATCTGATTTTTGATGTCTTGGCAAACCAGACAGTGTTCCTGACTCTTGATTGTCAATGGTGGTCGGAACTCTGGATTCCCTCTCTCACTTGAGTGAGGTATGATATTCCAAGCATAGCTTTTTCAATTTATCTTGGGAGACCTAGTGTTCTCATCCATGCTTTCGTGGGGCCCAGGTCTCTGGGCATATGTTAATGCAGGGAGAATGGTGGAGTCGAAGAGATGTGCCAGGAGCCGGAGGTTCTTTGTCCTTTTAGCTATTTCTTCCATGCTCTTGAAGTCGTTCCACGTCTTTCTTCCTCCTGTGCAGCTCAGGTACTAGGTTGTTCATCATGTTGATTAATGCTCTAGGTAGATAAGCAGAGCATTAATGGTTGCTCAAAAAAATAAAGGCATAAAAGTGTAGCCCCCACCCCAAAATAAAAACAACCAACTGGACTTTTATTTATCTAACCTATAAAGTGTTTATTTCAAAAACACTAAAATTTAATCCAGTTAAATCTTTAGGTGTAATAGTAACTTACAAAATACAGGGCACAGAGGAACATGTTAAATAATACCATGGATATGAAATTGGCAAAAAATCAGACTGCTAGGAACTCTGGAGCAGTTTTACTCAAATTTTGCACATGTGAATTGGTATTTGTCCTGAATAACAGTCCACAAACCTGCAGTTATAATCTCAGTGGTAGACCAGTTGTTTTTAATAATTTACACCTGAAGATTGGCACTGGGCCATGGATAAAACCTTTGCCTTATAGATGACTCAGTTTCTTCAAAAGTAATAGGAAATGTAGAATAAATATGAAACAAGTTTATGGATTTCAAGAGTCATTAGGAATAAACAACAACCACAGTGTATGAACCTTATTTGGATTGTGATTCACATTATTTAACAATATCACCAAAATGAATCTATTCAACCTCAAAACACAGTATCTCAAAATATATAGGGGAAATATAAACACTGTGTGTATTGATGATATTAAGTAATCACTAATTTTGTATAGGTGTAAAATAAATTTTTGATTATGAAAATTTTGAATTTCTACTTTTCAAGGAGAAATATTGACCTATGAGATATGATATCTGAAATTTATTTCAAAATAATTTGAAAAGTGGGAGAATTTAGAGAATAGTTAATTTATTGTTTATATGTGTGTGTGTGTGTATATATATATATATATATATATATATATATATACATATATATCACCGTATCACTGTCTTCCTGTTCATCATCGATTTTTTTTTTGACGGGCACCAGTAACATCTCCATATGACCTGTCTCATGCTAGTAGAGCCCAAGGGCATCTGCTTGCTCCAGGAACATAAAGAGTCTCAAACTATTCCATCAGGTCATGGGAATGAGATAAATATTTGTAACTGGTATTTGGCATATCAAATACGACACGGGTAGCTTGCCAGGCTCTGCCGTGAGGGTGGCATACTCTTGTAGTCACCTCTGATCTACAGCATTTATTGATGAACCGTGCGGCTAAAGCGGCCGCCCGGGCCGGGCTGTGATAGGCTCTTTGGCTGGGTGGAGTTCTGAGGGGAGGGAAGTCCAGATGTGGAAAATGGTAGCTCTCATGGAGTGGTGGGGGTTGTCTGGCACTTGTGAGGTTCTGCTGGGGTAGCGGGCCAGGACTAGAACCCGCCGTCCCTCCCGGGTGCCTCATGAACTGCTGGGCACAGGGAGAGCCGGTAGCAGCTCTGCCCCATGTCTGTGAGTCTCAGGATCCTCTTCTCCTCCTCCTCTTCCTCTCCCTCCTCTTTTACCTCTCCCTCCTCCTCCTCCTATTCCTTCTCCTCTTCTTCTCTTCTTCGCCACAACCAGCAGTATCAAAAGCTAGTCCTGGCTCTGTGCTCAAGAGTGATCCCTGGTGGTTTTTGGGTAACTGTATGTGGTGCCAGAGAGTGTCATAGCATTTTGCCCAGCGATTCTTCTTGCTAACCTGATCATACCTCTGCCTCATTTTGCCAAAGGGCAATGTCCAGTATGGTTGTTCTAAACTGGATGACCAAACCAGCCCCATCACCTATAATTTCATCATAGCTTGCTCTCTAGCATTTTATAAGACCATCTTTATTTCATGTCTCACTTCTTTGTGTATTTGGCCCTAAGAATAACTTCTGCCATTCCTTAAAAATAAGAACTGCTTCATATTGTTTTTCCTCCTGTTGCTTCCATTTAAAAATATTTTGTAACTACTAGTTTTTAGACACAGTTTGTTTCCTTTATTCCTTCCCTTAAAATACCATCCATAGCCTGTGCAGTCAAAATTGTGCCTTATTGAGAACGCATTTTCCAGATTCAAGTCATCCTTCAGTTGCTGTGAATGTTGATTGTCAATGGCTCGCAGCTCCCAGAGATTGCCTTGTTTTGAAGGATAGCTACCCCACCGGGGAAATATATGACTTATGATAGCAAGTTGGAATTTATAGCTTAAGGTCTATGGAAATATTCTTTTGTGAATGTTGTGAATGCTGTTTACTTAACTCCATTCATTATGCACCCTAAAGACTTTGTACTGTCTCATTAATAGTGTTATGTTTGTTGAAATTTATTTGCTGGATTTCAGGTAAGCAGTTAATATTCATCATCAGTCTTTATGGCATCCCAAGTTTACAGATCAGGTATCAGACTGGATAAGTAATTTTTTTTCAATATTTTATTTACAGTAAATGGTATTTGACTCTAGGACTTTAATCTATTATTTTCCTTATGACTGTACATGTCTGATTAGATATTTTCAAAACATTCTTATTCTAGTTGAAACCTTAATTCCTTGGTACTTGTATAGTGAATGAAAGCCTTTGAAATGGGAATTTGTAATAAAATTGTATCCTTTAAATTATTTCATGAGGCATTTATCTGTGTGGTGATGGTATCTTTTAAGCTCTATTTTAAGACTGATTTAATAAATATTACAAGAGTATGGAAATAACAAAGACTCAAAATGCATTCTTTCTTTTTTTGGTTCACACCCTGCAATGCTCAGGGGTTATTTCTAGCTCTGCACTCAGGATTTACTCCTGGCAGTCCTGAGGGACCATATGGGATGCTGGGGATCAAACCCTGGTTAGCTACATGCAAGACAAGCACCTTACCTGCTGTACTATATCTTTGGCCCCACAAAGGTTACAAAGTTAATCTGTGTGTCAGGAGAGTTAGAACAGTGAGCAAAACTCTTACCTTTCACCCAGCTCACCTGGGTTCAATCCCTGGCATAGCATGTGGTCTCAGAGCACCACCAGGAGTGATCCCTGAACAGAGAGACAGGAGTAGTCCCCAAGCTCAGCTGGGTGTGACCCCTCAAAAACTAAACAAACAAAGGTTTGAAATTTAATCCCTGAGTTCTAGGGCTATGATTCAGTGGTAGACTACAGGTTATGCAAGCAGCCAGAATTTCAGCCCAAATTCTGGTGCTATCCTGTTGGCACAGCCATTTGTGAATTTTGGTGTCACAACAAAGGGTGTGTCTCTGTTATACCAGAACCATTTTTTTTAAATCTCTGGTCATGTCATAAACAACATCAATAGCAACAAAGATTAAGAAAAATGTTAAATCTTTAAATGACCATTCCTTCAACTACTTCTCTTTGTGTTTTCAAAAATATATTTTTTTTAAGTATTTTATTATACCACCGTGAGATATACAAATAAAAAGATATACAATTAAAAAGTTCATGTTTCATTTTTGAACTCTCACCCCGGCCTGCATGCAACTCAGGTAGAGTCTCTGGGGTGCGCAGCTGGCCGGCGGGCGCCTGGGGCTGTGGTAGAGCCCCAGGTCTCGGCAGAAGGTGGAACTACAACCCCCAAGAAGTCCCAGCGGAACCGGAAGTAAACCGTCATTTTGAACTCTCACCCGGCCTGCCTGCATCTCAGGTAGAGTCTCTGGGGTGCTCGGCTGGCCGGGCGGCGCCTGGGGCTGTGGTAGAGCCCCAGGTCTCGGCAGAATGTGGAACTACAACCCCCCAGAAGTCCGAGCAGAAGCGGAAGTAAACAGACATTTTGAACTCTCACACTGGCCTGTCTCCGCCTCAGGTATTCTCCCTGGGGTGTGCGGCTTGCCAGGCAGGCGGCCGCTCATGCGGCCGCTTATTATTACTAAAACTAGGAAATTCAACACCAAGGGTAGGTAATACCCTCAAGAAAAAAGAAACAGTACACTAGAGGAATCTATCCCTGAACACCGCAACACCATGGGAAAACAACGCAGATCCCCAGCTCGAAGACCAGATGAAGGAATTGACCGTGAAGAATCAAAAAAGAATACAGATATGCATGATCACTTTGACAATGAAATTAGAGAGGAAATTGGTAGGATGTTTAAGGAGCTCAAGGAAAAAATTGAGCAGATGTCCAATAAAATACAGGAGAACATAAACGAAGCAGTCGAAAGGGCAGTCAATAAACTACGGGGAGGAAATGAGAGCAGAAATGAGAACCATGCAAAGAGAAATATCATCACTTAAAAACTCAGTAGATGAGATGAAAAACACAATCGGGGCTCTCAACAGTAGGATGACAGCAGCGGAAGAGAGAATCAGTGAGACTGAAGATGAGCTGCAGAAAGCACTCAGAGAACTACATAAGATGGAAAAAGATCGGAAAATGGATCAGCAACGGAACAGAGAACAATGGGATGAAGCCAGGCGGAACAACATAAGAATCATCGAGTCCCAGAGGGACAGGAAAGTAACCCCAAGGAAATTAAAACAGTTAAAAACATCCTGGCTGAAAAGTTCCCAGAGTTAAAGGATGAAGGCATCCAGATCCAAGAAGCCCGACGCATACCAGCAAGAAGAGACCCCAATAGAAAGACCCCAAGACACATCCTAGTCAAAGTAATGGATGCCATAGACAGAGACAGAATTCTTGAGGCAGCAAGATCAAAGAAGGAAATTGTGTACAAGGGAGCATCCATTCGACTTTCAGCAGACTTCTCAGAAGACACCCTCCAAGCCCGAAGGCAGTGGTGGGATATAGTAAAAAAACTTAATGAAATGAATGCCTCAGCAAGAATTCTTTATCCAGCTAAACTCTCACTCAGATTTGAAGGACAGATATACAACTTCTTGGATAAACAACAGCTTAGGAACTTTGTAAAATCAAAACCAACCTTAAAAGAAGGACTGAATGATCTACTATAAGACGAAACATAACCCAAAAGAACAACCAACCTATACAGATAGATGGCACAAAATCCCATGACAATAATATCTCTCAATGTCAAAGTTCTAAATGCACCAGTTAAGAGACACAGAGTGGCAAAATGGATCACAAAATTGAATCCGACATTCTGCTGCCTTCAAGAAACACACCTGAACAATCGAGCAAAGACAGGCTCAAAATAGAAGGCTGGAAAACAATCCTTCACTCAAACAACCCATCCAAAAAAGGCTGGGAAACACACACTCACAAATATACAACCACTTAATCTTCGATAAAGGAGCAAAAAAATATTAAGTGGAGCAAAGAAAGCCTCTTCAACAAATGGTGCTGGGAAAACTGGGCAGCTACATGTAAAAAAATGAACTTAGACCTCCTTCTAACGCCATGCACAAAAGTCAGATCAAAATGGATTCTAGATCTCGATATCAGACATGAATCTATAAGGTACATCGAAGAAAACATAGGAGACACGCTCTATGACATTGAAATGAAAAGTATCTTTAAAAGACGACACACCACTGACCAAGCAAATGGAAGCAAAGATAAACAAATGGGATTATATAAAATTGAAAAGCTTCTGCACCTCAAAAGAAATGGTGACCAAGATACAAAGACAATCCACAGAGTGGGAAAGGATATTCACCCAATACCCATCTGACAAAGGGTTAATATCCAGAATATATCAGGCACTGGTAGCACTCCACAAGAAGAAAACAGCCAACCCCATCAAAAAATGGGGAGAAGAAATGAACAGAAGCTTCCAAAAAGAAGAAATTCAAATGGCCAAAAGGCATATGAAAAAGTGCTCTTCATCTTTAATCATCAGGGAGATGCAAATCAAAACAACAATGAGGTACCATCTCACCCCACAGAGACTGGCACACATCCAAAACAGCAAGAACAACCGGTGCTGGCGTGGATGTGGGGAAAAAAGGACTCTCATCCACTGCTGGTGGGAGTGACGACTGGTCCAGCCCTTTTGGAAAACAATATGGGCATTCCTCCGAAAGCTAAATATTGAGCTCCCATTTGATCCAGCAATAGCACTCCTGGGAATATACCCTAGAGACCGAAAAACACATAGCAGAAACACTATCTCTACTTCTTTATTCATCTCTGCGCTATTCACTATAGCTAGAATCTGGAAACAACCTAAATGCCCGAGAACAGAGGACTGGCTAAAGAAACTGTGGTTCATCTACACTATGGAATACTATGCGGCTGTCAGAAAGGATGAAATTATGAAATTTACCTGCAAATGGATGGACATGGAGTCTATCATGCTGAGTGAAATTAGTCAGAAGGAAAAGGACAGATATAGAATGACTGCATTCATTAATAGGATATAGATACCAGTGTTTTAATAAATATCGGAAATGGTAATGGCAGATTAAAACTCACCACTGAATATACACAAAGAGACTTTAGTGATAAACTCTAAATATCTGCAGGGCTAGCCACAATGTGCAAAATAAGAGGGAGAGAGATGCAGAGACAGAGAGAGAGATAGAGAGAGAAAGAGAGAAAACTGGGGTTACCTGCTATTAAGGCGGGTGGGGGGTCGGGAGGGGAGGTGTACATTGGTGGTGGAAATGGGGCACTGGTGGAGGGATGGGTGCTGGTATACTGTATTACCAAGAACCAATTATGAACACCTTTGTAATTGTATGTTTCCACCGTGAGATATACAAATAAAAAGATATACAAATAAAAAGTTCATGTTTGGGTTTTGGTCATACAGTGTTTCAGCACCCGTCCCTCCACCAGTGCCCATCTCCCACCACCAACATCCCCGGTTCCCTCCCCCTTCCCCAGCCCTGCTCCATGGCAGGTTCTTTATTTCTTTCCCTTTCTCTCTCTTTCTCTTTTCCTTCCCTTCCAGACTATGGATTACAGAACATACATTAAAAGGTTGTCATTTGTATCCTTTTTGCCTCTATTTAATGCTCAGTTCTAGGTTGGCATTAGTACCCTCGACTATTGTTAGCCCCCTGTTCCATTTTCTGTCTTACCTAAACTCTGACTCCCACACGTTTGTGATAATCTCCACCTTTGACAAGACCTCCTGATATATGTTTCACTTGACCTTGGATATTGGTATCATAATATGTACATATATATTTATGCCATGCAAATAAATGCAGTCATTCTGTATCTGTCTCTCTCCTTCTGGCTAATTTCACTCAACATAATCTTCTCCATGTCCATCCATTTATAGGCAAATTTTATAACTTCATTTTTCCTAACAGCTGCATAGTATTCCATTGTGTAGATGTACCAAAGCTTCTTTATCCAGTCATCGATTTTCGGGCACTCTGGTTGCTTCCAGATTCTGGCTATTGTGAATAATGCTGCTATGAACATAAAAGTAGGGATGGTGTTTCCGCTGCGTATTTTTGGTTTCCCAGAGTAGATTCCCAGGAGTGGTATGGCTGGGTCAAATGGGAGTTCAATTTCTAGTCTTTGGAGGAAAGTCCATATTGTTTTCCAGAAAGGCTGTACCAGCCGGCATTCCCACCAACAATGGATGAGTGTCCCCTTTTCCCCACATCCACGCCAGCACTTGTTGTTCTTGCTCTTTTGAATATGTGCCAGTCTCTGTGGTGTAAAGTGGTATCTCATTGTTGTTTTGATTTGCATCTCTCTGATGATTAGTGATGATGAGCATTTTTTCATATGTTTTTTGGCCATTCGAATTTCTTCCTTGCTGAAGTTTCTGTTCATTTCTTGTCCCCATTTTTTGATGGGGTTGTTTGTTTTCTTCTTGTAAAGTTCTACCAGTGCCTGATATATCCTGGATATTAACCCCTTATCAGATGGGTATTGGGTGAATATTCTTTCCCATTCTGTGGACTGCTTTTGTATCTTAGTCACTGTTTCTTTTGAGGTGCAGAAGCTTTTCAGTTTCATGTAGTCCCATATGTTTATCTTTTCTTCTAGTTGCTTTGTTAGTGATGTTTCACCTTTGAAGATGCCTTTAGCTTCAATGTCGTGGAGGGTTTTTCCTATATTTTCTTCAATGTACTTTATGGATTCAAGTCTGATATTGAGATCTTTAGTCCATTTTGATCTGATTTTTGTGCATGGTGTTAGACACAGGTCCAAATTCATTTTTTTACACGTTGCTGCCCAGTTTTCCCAACACCACTTGTTGAAGAGGCTTTCCTTACTCCATTTTAGACTCATTGCACCTTTATCAAAGATTAAATGATCATGTGTTTGAGGTTGGGTGTCAGGATACTCTATTCTATTCCATAGGTCCACAGGTCTGTTTTTATTCCAATACCATGCTGTTTTAATTACTACTGCCTTGTAGTACAGTTTGAAGTTGGGAAAGGTGATGCCTCCCATCTTCTTTTTCCCGAGGATTGCTTTAGCTATCCTTGGGGGTTTATTGTTCCATACAAATTTCAGGAGCGTTTGGTCAATTTCTTTGAAGAATGTCATCGGTATCCTTATAGGGACTGCATTGAATCTGTACAGAGCTCTAGGGAGTATTACCATTTTGACAATGTTGATTCTCCCCATCCATGAACAGGGAATGTGTTTCCATTTCCTTGTGTCCTCTTTTATCTCTTGGAGCAGTGTCTTGTAGTTTTCTTTTGTACAGGTCCTTTACATACTTGGGTAAGTTGATTCCTAGGTATTTGATTTTCTGTGGCACAATTGTGAATGGAATTGTTTCCTTAATATCCCTTTCTTCTGTTTCGCTATTTGTATATAGGAAAGCCACTGACTTTTGGGTGTTGATTTTGTATCCTGCCACTCTACTATATGCGTCTATTGTTTCTAGGAGTTTTTTGGTAGAGAGTTTAGGGTTCTCTAGGTATAATATCATGTCATCTGCAAATAATGATAGCTTGACTTCTTCCTTGCCTATCTGGATGCCCTTGATGTCCTTTTCTTCTCTGATTGCTATGGCAAGTACTTCCAGTACTATATTGAATAAAAAGAGGTGAGAGGGGGCAACCTTGTCTTGTCCCTGATCTCAGGGGGAAGGCTTTCAACTTTTCCCCATTTAGAATGATGCTTGCTGTGGGCTTTTGGTAGATGGCTGTAACTATCTTGAGGAAAGTCCCTTCAATTCCCATTTTCTGGAGCCGTTTTAATCATGAACGGGTGCTGGATCTTGTCAAATGCTTTTTCTGCGTCTATTGAAAGGATCATATGGTTTTTTTTTTTCTTTTATTGATATGATGTATTATGTTGATTGACTTGCGAATGTTGAACCATCCTTGCATTCCCGGGATGAATCCAACTTGGTCATGATGTATAATCTTCTTGATGAGTCTTTGGATTCTGTTTGCTAGTATTTTGTTGAAGATCTTAGCATCCGTGTTCATCAGGGATATTGGTCTGTAGTTTTCTTTCTTTGTGTTGTCTCTCCCTGCTTTGGGTATCAGGGTGATATGTGCCTCGTAGAAGCTGTTTGGGAGTGTTTCTGTTTCTTCTATTTCCTGGAAGAGCTTGAAAAGGACTGGCAGTAGGTCCTCCTTAAAGGTTTGGTAGAGTTCACTAGGGAATCCGTCTGGACCTGGGCTTTTGTGTTTGGGAAGTCTTTTAATTACTGTTTCTATTTCCTCAATGGTGATAGGCTTATTCAGGTATTGGAGGTCTTCTTGTTTCAGCCGTGGGAGGTTATAGGACTTCAGGAATTGATCCATTTCTTCTAGATTCTCATGTTTCACGGCATACAGGCTCTCAAAGTAATCTCTGATGATCTTTTGGATTTCTGTGGTTTCTGTTGTGATGTCACCCTTTTTATTTCTGATTCTGTTTATTTGGGTTCTCTCTTTCCCTGTCCTTACAAGTCTTGCCAATGGTTTGTCAATCTTGTTTATTTTTTCAAAAAACCAGCTCTTGGTTTCATTAATCTTTTGGATTGTTTTTTTTTGGTTTCCAACTCATTGATTTCCTCTCTAAGTTTTATTATTTCCTTTTTTTCTGCCTGGGTTGGGCTCCTTTTTGTTGGTCTTTTTTCTAATGTCTTCAGCTGTGTAGTCAGGTTATTTATGTGGGCCCTTTCTTGTTTCCTGATGAATGCTTGCAGGGCTATAAACTTCCCTCTTAACACGGCTTTTGCCGTGTCCCACAAGTTCTTATAATTGGTATCTTCATTTTCATTTATTTCCAGAAATCTTTGGATTTCCTGTTTGATTTCTTCTATGACCCATTTGTTGTTCAGCAGTGAGCTGTTCAGTTTCCAGGTGTTTGGTTTGACTCCCTGTTTTTGCGTACGGTTAACTTCCATTTTCAGTGCATCATGGTCTGAAAAGATAGTTGACACAATTTCTATCTTTTTAATTTTATTGAGGTATGCTTTGTGGCTCAGCATGTGGTCTATCTTGGAGAATGTTCCATGTGCACTAGAGAAAAATGTGTATTCAGCTTTTTTGGCATGAAAAGCCCTGTATATATCTACTAGCTCTCTTTCTTCCATTTCTTCCTTCAGGTCCAATATTTCCTTGGTGAGTTTCAGTCTTGTTGATCTGTCCATCGTTGATAGAGCAGTGTTGAAGTCTCCAACTATTATTGTGCTACTGTCAATGTCTTCTTTGAGGTCTCTTAGCAGTTGTTTTATGTATTTTGCTGACCCCTCATTGGGTGCATATATGTTTAGTAGTGTAATTTCTTCCTGGTGTACATACCCCTTAATTAATAAGAAGTGGCCTTCGTTGTCCCTTCTAACCTTTTTAAGCCTGAAGTCTATATTATCTGATACTAATATGGCCACACCAGCCTTTTGGAGGAGTTGTTTGCATGGAGAATGGTCTTCCAACCTTTGACTCTGAGTCTGTGTTTGTTCTGCTTATTCAGATGCGTTTCTTGTAGACAGCAGAATGTTGGGTTCAATTTTTTTAATCCATTTTGTCACTCTGTGTCTCTTAATTGGTGCATTTAGACCATTGACATTGAGAGAGATTATTGTCATCGGATTTTGTGCCATCTTTCTTTTTTGTGTTTGTTGTGCTTATGGGTTTGGTCGCATTAGAGTAGACCCTTCAGTCCTTCTTTTAAAGTTGGTTTTGAGTCCATGAAGTTCCTGAGTTGTTGCTTATCCATGAAGTTGTGTATCTTTCCTTCATATCTGAATGTGAGCCTGGCCGGGTAAAGAATTCTCGGTGAAGCCTGCAGTTCATTGAGCCTTTTCGCAATATCCCACCATTGTTTTCGGGCTCGGAGTGTTTCATCAGAGAAGTCTGCTGTAAATCTTAGAGATGTTCCTTTTGTATGTGATTTCCTTCTTTGATCTTGCTGCTTTCAGTATTCTATCCCTATCTATAGTTTTTGTCATTTTTATTAAGATGTGTCTTGGAGTATTCTTGTTGGGGTTTCTTTTTAGCTGGTATTCTACGGGCCTCTTGGATCTTGAGGCAAGCATTCTTTAGTTCCGGGAACTTTTCAGCAATGATGGCTTTGACAGTTTCTTCTTCATCAGGGTTTTCTTCTTGCCCTTCTGGGACCCCAATGATCCGTATGTTGTTTCTTCTGGCTTCATCCCGATTATCTCTTGTTGTCTGTTCGGTAATTGTGAGCCTTTTTTTCTATCTTCTGGTGTTGTGTACAGAATCTTTGGAACTCGTCTTCGAGATCACTAATTCTTTCTTCAGTAGCTATTATTCTGCTATGATGGCCTTCCACTGTGTTTTTATTTCATTTACCTCATTTTTAATACCTGTCATTTCCCTTTGCATTTTCCTCACTTCTGCTATCATGTCCTCTTGTATTTTATTGATTTTGCATTCCATTGCTTCTTTGAATTCCTTTTGAATCCTTAACAGTTCTTTCCGAAATTCTTTTTCAGATAGGTTATGCAACTCATTGGTATTGCTTGACTCATCTGGACCAGTGACTTCACTCACAGAGCTTGATGGAATTTTGCGTTGCTTTACCATTATGACTATTGTAGGTTGCAACTGTGAGTTCTTGGGTGACTAGATAGTACAGTTAGTAGGGGTCTGGTCTGTTTGAAGAGTTTGGGTGGGTAGCAAGGATGTAGGAACCAAGGTTCACTGGTACTTCATGCAAGGTAGGTAGTGAGAGGGTCGCCGCGGGCCGTTTAGCGTCACGCGGTTTTGAGTTTTGGGATGTTCCCAGAAGCTCAGGCGCCGCAGGGTCGGTCGGGCTGGAACCAAGGCACTTTGCCTTGGTTCCCGTTGATGGAGTTTCCGCTCTTCCCTGGGGCAGCTTGGGGTCCGCGGAGACGCAAAAGAATTACTCACACACCTGTGGGGGAGTCGAGGCGTTTCCCGGGAACTCAGGCGCGCACGGGTCGGGGTCAGTCGGGCTGGAACCAAGGCACTTTGCCTTGGTTCCCGTTGATGGAGTTTCCGCTCTTCCCTGGGGCAGCTTGGGGTCCGCGGAGACGCAAGAATTACTCACACACCTGTGGGGGAGTCGAGGCGTTTCCGGGAACTCAGGGCGCGCGGGTCGGGGTCAGTCGGGCTGGAACCAAGGCACTTTGCCTTGGTTCCCGTTGATGGAGTTTCCGCTCTTCCCTGGGGCAGCTTGGGGTCCGCGGAGACGCAAGAATTACTCACACACCTGTGGGGGAGTCGAGGCGTTTCCCGGGAACTCAGGGCGCGCGGGTCGGGGTCAGTCGGGCTGGAACCAAGGCACTTTGCCTTGGTTCCCGTTGATGGAGTTTCCGCTCTTCCCTGGGGCAGCTGTGGGGGGGGGGAGTCGAGGCGTTTCCGGGAACTCAGGGCGCACGGGTCCGGGGTCAGTCGGGCTGGAACCAAGGCACTTTGCCTTGGTTCCCGTTGATGGAGTTTCCGCTCTTCCCTGGGGCAGCTTGGGGTCCGCCGGAGACGCAAGAATTACTCACACACACACCTGTGGGGGAGTCGAGGCGTTTCCGGGAACCTTCAAAAATATTTTTGGAATAAAAATTTTCTGGTCATCAGAAAATAGTATTTTTTACTTATATCCATGACGGAATCATTAGGTTAAATCAAGAACAATTTCCAGTATTTGACCATTTTTTTTCTGTACAAAAATGATATTTTGAAATGGCCCAATCTAAGACATTTTAGCTTTAATCCAACAGTTTGTTTTAATATTTTCCATGTCTAGGTAGCCTTCACACATGTCATTTCAATAAATTTCCAGTGCCTCTTCTTCTTTTATTTTAGTTTAGTTTTTGGGTCATACCCCCATACTGCTCAGGGACTACCCCCTGACTCTGCCTTGTGGTGTCAAGAACTGAAGAGCATGCATGCCAACCCCTTGAGCTATCTCTTCATCCAAGTGTTTAGAGCTTTACCTGATAGAAGTTCACTTTCCCAGTCCTGCTGTGAGTCTTAGCTTTTTTTCTATTGTAGATGAAGATTTTTCACACGCAGATATTTGCTTTGCCCTTGAATTATCTTCATAGAATAAACTTCTAGTGATGAAATCACAGAACCAATAAATTTTTTATTTTATGGCATTTTAGATGTATAAACTTTCATTATAAATAGGACCTGTTTAAATTGCAGTCAACATTATATAAACATGTTGACTTCTTCAGAATCTGTTAACCTTGTGTATTATCATTGTTTTTTGGCTAATATAATAGGTGTAAGTGGTTTCTATGAATATTTTAATATTTTTCTTTAATCACAGGTTGAAAAATTTTGAGATTTGTTTACAAATTTTAATTCCTCTTGCATTGATCATATCATTTCTTCGCTTGTTTAATTGAGTATTTTGTTTATATATTAGAATTACAAATCTTATATAATATGGATATTAACTTTTCTTGAAAGCCTTCTAATCCCCTTTTTTCTCTTTCATGGTACTATATCTGAATTTTTCCCACCAGTTGAAGGTCAGAAAATTTCAATTCCTGCACATATTTAAACATAATTTTATTCTGCCTTAACTTAAAGTACTTAATGATATTTATTTATTTATTTTTTAAGTATTTTATTATACCACCATGAGATATACAAAGACTGTTAGTGACATAAAAGTATTTTTTTCTTTAAGACATAATCTGAAGTTTTAACCTACATTTATTTTAAATTGCTAATTAGATTTTTTTTTTTTTTTGCTTTTTTGGGCCACACCCGGCGATGCTCAGGGGTTACTCCTGGCCCTGCACTCAGGAATTACTCCTGACTGTGCTCAGGGGACCATATGGGATGCCGGGGATCGAACCCTGGCCGGCATGGGTCGGCTGTGTGCAAAGGCAAACGCCCTACCCGCTGGGCTATTGCTCCGGCGAGAACACTTTTCTAGCATCAAAGGTGGTATTGCAGTGTATTTTTTGAATGTATTTCTCCCTTTGTGAACCAGAAAATATTCTCCAATTTTAAGGACTCGTGGGAATTATTATTATTAAGGGCTCTGGATAATCCACAATACTGTCCTATCCTGCTCCAAGACCTTTGTCCTTAACTTACCTCTGCAGTCTCTTTTGCAATGCAAGGCACATATTCATAGACATTGGCAGTTTGGGGATTATGATGTGCACATAATAGGTGGAGCATTAATGGCTGCTCAAAAATTAAAGCCAAAAAAGTGTAGCCCCCCAAAAAAATCAGCCAACTGGACTTTTACTTATCTAACCTATAAACTGTTTATTTCAAAAACACTAAAACTTAATCCAGTTAAGTCTTTAGGCTTAATGGTAATTTACAAAATACTGGGCACAGAGGAACATGTTAAATGATACCATGGATATGAAATTGGCAGAAATCAAACTGCTAGGAACTCTGGAGCAGTTTTACTCAACATTTTGCACATGTGGACTGGTATTTGTCCTGCATAATAGTCCACAAACCTGTAGTTATGATCTCGGTGGTAGACCAGTTGTTTTCAATTGTTTTACACCTGTAGATTTGCACTGGGCCATGGATTGGTTAAGATCTTTTGCCTTACAGATGACTCAGTTTCTTTAAAAGTAATAGCAAATGCAGAATAAATATGAAGCAATGGGCACCATTGATTTGCGTAAAATAATATCAGAATTTTGTTAAATATATGTTAAGTGATCCTGGCAGAATTGTTCAATAGTTAATTTTCCCAACTTTTTAGTAAGGTGGAGTTTAGTCTTCTGGGATCATCTGGGGCCATTTTGAAGAATTACTTTCAAAGACCCCCATCTCCTTAAATACACTCATATTCCCATTGTTTTATTACTGTGAGAACATATTTTGCCAATATTTCTCTCTAGCACATTTTTCTAACAACTTACTGCTTGATGTCCTTAATTCTTTATGAAAATGCATTCCCTAATGTAATCTTAGCTTGGCATCCACTCTACAAGGAGAAACATATGCTGGCAATCGTGGTGCAGTTTGAATATGGTTCCTAGGGAATCAGCCCAGCTATGCCATATTGAGAAATCTCCATTTTCATTATTTATTTGAAAAGATGCAAAAATGCTGAGCACTCAGATGACCTTCAAAGCCTAAGGAAGGTTGCTGAACACTCATTTGACCTAGCCTGCTCAGTGTCCCAAGCAGAAGGGCACCCAGCAGTCTAGGAGCTGCCCTGGCAAAAGGGAAGTAACATACGGGTCTGCAGTGGGGAGCCAGAGCTTTCCTTGGGGACCCTGCATAGCCTCCCTTTACCCAATGATTGATGACTTTCCACCTCAGCAGTTTGCATGGTTGTGATCCACTTCCTTCTAAATTTGATAGTCCTGGTGAGAGCATCCTTGTGGTACAGAGGAAGGACTTTGAGATTGGGAAACAGTCTGGTTCCCACCTCAGATGAGAGTTAATTGAGTCAGAAGATAAAGAAGAGGCTATTGAGTTAGATATGCCATTTAATGAATGATACATAGTAGATGTTTTAAAATCGAAAATGTAGATTTTATAGTAATATCTATTTGACGAAGGAAAAGAAAATATCAATATTTTCAAGCTCCATCTCCCCCCCACACACACACACACGCCCCTCTTTCATTTCTGATTCTGAGGCAGTACTCAGGAAGCAGTTTTCTTTTGACTTTTTGACCCAAGAATATATTTGAATTTGTTAATCTATTCTCAGTTCAGCTTTCACCAACCTCGGAAAGCCATAATTATTTAGGTAAATGGTGAACATGGTATTCCTGCAGTGTGAGGGGCATGCCACTGAATTATGGGATTAAGAACACATTGGTCTTTGGTATGGGATCTGCCAGTCTACCATCCACAGGAAACCTTTGTTTCCTTGGGCTATAGGAAAACCTGATAGGCTTCCATTGAGGATTCAGATCAAGTCTGAAGAAACTTATTTTCCTGGGAATTCTTCTTTATGAATCTTGTTGAAATTCTTCACTCTTGGTCTATGTATTAATGTTCCCTACTATTCTGTTGTTTACATACCAGCTATTGTTCCCTTAATTTACAGATCAGGACCTCAATGCCCGACAACAGAAAACAGTCACAGATATTCAGAAAAATGGGTCAGAAGGGCCAGAGAGTACAGGGATTAAGGTATGACTTACATGAGGGTTCTATCCCTGGCACCATGTGGTCCCCTGCGTATTGCTGGGTACATCCCTAGAGGGCTTGAGTACCACTAAGTATGGCTCTGGAGGTCCCTGTTTCTGCACTCTTCAGACACTGGGATTGTCTGAATAATGCCCAGCATGACAAGGTCTGAGCGGCATTTGGGGGAAACCAGTTCTTCAGCTCCACCTTGCACCTCTACTCGAAAAATAAGAAATAAAAAGAAATAACTTGGAGAAGCAATGATATCAACCCTAAGAATATTAGATCACAGCATCATTCTCCAAGTTTCCATGGGTGGTCTACCTTCTGTTTAATATCCAAACTCCCAGCATAGACTCTGATGGCTGAGGTCCAAGTCTACCTGGAGGACTAAAAAAATACCAGTATGAGGGTAGATAAATTTGCAAATGTGGGTTTTCCTCCATCCCTCCCTTTTGAGATTCCTTCTGCTTCCTTTCATAGGAAATATTCAGATTTTTATCAGAGGTAAAAGCTGATTTCCCTTTCCACGATAATAATTTCCTTTTGTAAGAAGTAGCCAGTTGATCTCTAACCCTTTGCTGGGTTTGGCAGGAGAGATACAAGCCTATTAGTGTCACGTCATTGGACTTGCACTTTGAACAACCTCGCCAAACCTTCCTTGAAAGATTTTCCAAGCCAGACATGTGGATCTGGGACATCGCCTTGAATACTACAGGATTTTATTTGGAATTTCACACATAGAAACAGCTCCTTCCAGTGTGGCATGTTGCAAATGTTAACAATAGGGCATCTCTCTTCTTTAATAAGAAATTAATTTTAGGATGCCTGTTAGTCACAAATTGCGCCCAAATAACTGGAAACGCAAAAACTTGTAATATTCTCTTTCAGCTGGATAATTTTTTTTCTGGTGGTTGTGGATGCTAAGCAGGGCTCTGCTAAAGAAGCCTCTGCTTCCCAAGATCTTAGTCCTCAGACTCCAGGGGGTGCCGTGGCTGATAATTTCACATCCAACAAAGACTGGAGTGAGAGAGGAAAGCTTCAGAAAACTCTTTTCAAAGGTGAAAATGCTCAGAGAATTCCATGAAGAAGGGAAGGGAAAAGGCAACACTGTGAATCAAGCTTGACCTTTGGAAAGAGGCTATGTGATAGAGTGGAAGTCCACGAGCTGAGCAGCAGAGAGGTCGGAGGAAGGGGTTCTGGTTCACTGATCCAGGGCCCCAGCTGCTAGGCCAGATGGGAATTCAGAGGCACCAGATGTAACAGACGCCGGGCCAGCAAGCTGCGGCTTTCCTCCTACGCTGTGAACATGGGTGGAATCAAGCTTCACGTTTCCTTACATAGCTGCTTCCAAGTAGATGTCAGAATAAGGGCATGAGCACAGGACTCCCTTATAAACAGATTTTAAAAAAGGAAAATGGTGGAGGTGGAAGCAAGGATGAATGGATCTAGGTATAACAACACTCCAGATGGAAGTGAAAGAAGTTCCTCATACTTCTGCCTCCTTCCTTCCTTCCTTCCTTCCTTCCTTCCTTCCTTCCTTCCCTTCCTTCCTTCCTTCCTTCCTTCCTTCCTTCCTTCCTTCCTTCCCTTCCTTCCTTCCTTCCTTCCTTCCTTCCTTCCTTCCTTCCTTCCTTCCTTCCTTCCTTCCTTCCTTCCTTCCTTCCTTCCTTCCTTCCTTCCTTCCTTCCTTCCTTCCTTCCTTCCTTCCTTCCTTCCTTCCTTCCTTCCTTCCTTCCTTCCTTCCTTCCTTCCTTCCTTCCTTCCTTCCTTCCTTCCTTCCTTCCTTCCTTCCTTCCTTCCTTCCTTCCTTCCTTCCTTCCTTCCTTCCTTCCTTCCTTCCTTCCTTCCTTCCCTTCCTTCCTTTGCCTGGAGGAGGGACTATTGAGGAGGTAGCTTTCACCATAAATACACCTTAGCCTTTGTTTCATGTACCTAACATTTTGCCTTGTTTGTTCTTTGACTGTTTGGAACAGCACTTACAGGTTGGAAACTTACTCCTTTATCCTGAAATTCCTTTACCACCAGTCCCAAGCCTTGTTGTCGCCAGGAGCATAGCTTTTATTTTCTTCCTGGAATTGCTGAAAATCTTCAGGGAGGATCTTAGAGTCAATTTCTGCTGGGGCTACAATGCTGAAATCCCATAAGATGGTAGATTTAACACATAGACACTTATTTCTTCTAGTCCTGTTCCAAAGGCTGAGAGGTCTGGGTCAGGGCATTACCATGTTGGGTCCTGGTGAGAGCTCATTTCTTGCCTTGCAGACAGTTGCCTTCTTGCTGTGCCTTGTCATGGCCAGATCCCGAGCTCTTGTCTCTTTCTCCTTTTTTAAAAACAAGTTTTAAAAAATATGCTTATATTTGTGTTAAATTTTTTATTTGAATCACCATGAAATACTGTTACAAGTTATTTATGATTGGGTTTGTTATAAATGTTCCAATAGCTATCACTTCACAAGTGTACATTTTCCACAATCAATGTCCCTAGTTATCCTCTACCCCGCTTTCTGCCTGCCTCTAAGGCAGGCACCTTTCATCCTCCTCCTCCTCCTCCTCCTCCTCCCTCCTCCTCCTCCTTCCTCATACTTCTGCCTCCTTCCTTCCTTCCTTCCTTCCTTCCTTCCTTCCTTCCTTCCTTCCTTCCTTCCTTCCTTCCTTCCTTCCTTCCTTCCTTCCTTCCTTCCTTCCTTCCTTCCTTCCTTCCTTCCTTCCTTCCTTCCTTCCTTCCTTCCTCCCTCCCTCCCTCCCTCCCTCCTCCTCCCTCCCTCCCTCCTCCCTCCCTCCCTCCCTCTTTTTTGTCTCTCTCTTTCTTTCTCTTTCCTTTAGAGTATTATGGCTTGCAATACAGACACTGAAAGTTAACATATATATCCATTTACCTACTTTCAGCCTTTCAGTTCTTGTCCAGAGTGATCATTTCCAACTGTTATTGTCCCTTTTCTATCCTGTCTTCTGCACCCCCACATACTTATGGCAAGCTTCCAACTGTGGGCCAGTCCTTCCCCTGCTTTTTCTGTCCTTGGATATTAGTCTCATACTATATTTTTATATTTCACAAATGAGTGCAGTTATTCTACGTATGTTCCTCTCCTTCTGACTCATTTCACTCAGCATGATACTCTTCATGTTCATCCGTTTATAAGGGATTTTCATGACTTCACTTTTCCTAACAGCTGCCCAGAATTCCATTGTCTAGATGTATGGTATCACTTGTATCACTTTACTTTCTTTATCCAGTCATCTGTTCCTAGGCACTGTGGCAGTTTCCAGATTCTGGTTATTGTTAACAGTGCTGCAATGAACATAGAAGTGCAGATGGTGTTCCTGCTTTGTGTTTTTAGAACCCCAGGGTATATGCCCAGAAGTGGTATTTGGTGTCAAATTAGAACTAAAATCTCTAATTTTTTGAGGAATGTTCGTATTGTTTTCCAAAAAGACTGGATCAGTTAGTATTCATACCAATGAGAGCGTCCCTTTCCCTGCATTTGTGCCAGCACTGGTTGTTCTTGTTTTTTTTGGGTATGTGCCAATTTCTGTGGTGTGAGATACTATCTCATTGTTTTGATTCGTATCTTCCTGGTAATTAGAAATGTAGAGCTTGTTTCATGTACCTTTTTGGCCATTTGAATTTCTTCTTTGAGATGTTTCTGTTTTCTTTGGGATGTTCCTTTCCCCCATTTTTTGATGGGGTTGGAAATCTTTTCTTGTAAAGTTCTACCAGTTCTTTCTGTATCCTTTGTATTAGCCCTATTGTCAGATGGGTTTTGGGTAAATGATCTTTCCAATTTCATGTTATCCCTTTCTCTTAGGACATTAATCTCAACATGGGGACTCATGTCACAGAGACTGATACAGAGCCAGATCCAAAAGAACAAGAACAACCAGTGCTGGCCTGGATGGGAGAGAAATTCTCTCATTGTCAGTGGAAATGCCAGTTGATCTAGCCTTTTGGAAAACGAATATGGTCATTCTCAAAAAACTAGAAATTGATCTCCCCTTGGACCCAGCAATGCCACCTCTGGGAATTCTACCCTGGGGCCCAATAGCACACAGAATAAATGCCATCTGCACATTTATAGTCATTGCAGCACTGTTCACAATAGCCAAAATGTGGAAACAACCTGAGTACCTGATAATAGATGACCAGATTAAAAAAAATCTAGGCACATCTAATTGTCTCCAAAATTCTCCTCTCTTTATACTACCGGAGTTAAGGGCTAAGGTTTTCAGATGAATTTTGGAGTAAGCAGTGCATCAACGTCTTGGCTTAAGGTTCACATATAGGCTCAAATCAGTGACCACTGTATTTATAGTCTGGTATCTAGGGTTGGGAATGTGTGCTCTGTTGCCCAGGGCCTGCATATTAATTAGGCATAATATTTGGTTTTGCTCACCTCAGTTTCTCCATATTTACTTGTTGGGATGAGATTTCACTCTGTGGGTTAGTGGGAAAGAGTCCCTGGGATAAATTATGTGAAGGACTTAACTTCAAGTGAATGAGAAATAGATGTGAATTATTCTTTCTTTTTTTTAAACATTTTATTATACCACCATGAGATATACAATTACAACGTTGTTCACGCTTGGGGGTTTCGGTCACACAGTGTTCCAGCACCCGCCCTCCACCAGTGCCCCTCAGCCACCACCCATGTCCCCAATTCCCTCCCCCCTCCCATGTCCTGCCTAAATGGCAGGTTCTTTATCTCCTCTCTCTCTCTCCCTCTCTCTCTCCTCCTTCTCCCACACATTGTGGGTTACACTACGTACACTTAGAAGCCATCATTTGCATTTTTTTGTCTGTATTTAATGCTCAGTTCTATGTTGGTATCAGACCTTTTGACATTTATTCACACATGTTCCCTTCTCTATCTTACCTAACTTCTGACTCCCACGCACTTGTGGTAATTTCCACTTTTGGTAAGATCACCTGGTATATTTATGTCATGCAAATAAATGAAGTCATTCTATGTCTCTCTCTTTCCTTCTGACTAATTTCACTCAACATGATCCTTTCCATGTCCATCCATTTATAGGCAAATTTCATAACTTCATTTTTCCTGACAGCTGCATAGTATTCCATTGTGTAGATGTACCACAGTTTCTTTATCCAGTCATCAGTTCTCGGGCATACTGGTTGTTTCCAGGTTCTGGCTATTGTGAATAGTGCTGCTATGAAAATAAAAGTGCGGGTTGTGTTTCTGCTGTGTGTTTTTGGCTTCCCAGGGTATATTCCCAGGAGTGGTATGGCTGGATCAAAGGAGAGCTCAATTTCTAGTCTTTGGAGGAATGTCCATATTGTTTTCCAGAAAGGTTGTACAAGTCGACATTCCCACCAACAGTGTATGAGAATCCCCTTTTCCCCGCAAGATGTGAATTATTCTTATTTGTCCATGTTCCCGGTACAACTTGACCATTCATCCCATTACAAATGGACCGAGATATTGTCAGAGAAGACAATTGTCTTTCAAAGGTAGAAGGCATTTGAAATAACCTGAATTCAGTTGAGTAAAAATTTATACTTATGTCGATTTGCTAGGCCATTGTATAAGTTGCATGACTTGCATAAGAGCATCATCATAAAATATAAGTTTGCAAGGAGAGATATAGATAATACCTGTGGTATGATAAATAGAACAATAAATGGAGAAAAAGAAATTTGGTAATGTACCTCTCTCAAAAGAGGTACAACCCTGAATTTTGTGCTCTTTCAAAGATTAACCTATATAGTCCATGAAAAATTTCCAGTCACATACATTCATTAAGCAAAGAAAGATCTCAATAATTCTGGACTAACATGCCCTGGGCATGTTAGTCCAGATTTTTTATCCGGTCCAGGTATGCTGATCCAGAGACTCACAGACATGGGGCAGAGCTGCTACCAGCTCTCCCTGTGCCCAGCTGCTCATGAGTCGCCCGGGAGGCATGGCGGGTTCTAGCCCTGGCCCGCCACCCCAGCAGAGCCTCCGCAACAAGCCAGACGAACCCCACTCCGTGAGGGACTCCATTTTCCACATCCGGACTTCCCCCTCATCAGAACTCCACCCGGCAGACCAGCCTATCACAGCTTGGCTCATCGAGATCCACCCTGCAGCAGTCTTTTTTAAATCTAGCCCAGGTATGCTGATCCAGAGACTCACAGACATGGGGCAGAGCTGCTACCGGCTCTCCCCTGTGCCCAGCCGCTCATGAGGCACTTGGGAGGGATGGCGGTTTCTAGCCCTGGCCCGCCACCCCAGCAGAGCCGTGCAACAAGCCAGACTCCACCCAGCAGACCAGCCTATCACAGCACAACTCGTTTGCATGGCTGCGGTTCATCAATAAATGCTGGATTTAGAGATGACTACAAGAGAATACTATCTGCACTGCAGAGCCTGGCAAGCTACCCGTGTCGTATTTGATATACTAAATACCAGTAACAATTATAGACCTCATTCCCATGACTTGATGGAATGGTTTGAGGCTCTTTATGTTCCTGGAGCAAGCAGGTGCCCTTGGGCTCTACTTGCATGAGACAGGACATATGGAGATGTTACTGGTGCCCGCTCGAGCAAATCAATAATGAACGGGAAGACAGTGATACAGTGATACAGTGAACATGCTCTAGGAAGGTGTGGGTATGTATGTCCATGAATGTGTGGCAGGGGCAAGCAGGCATGCATAGTCATACTTAGGAACAGTTTGTTAATAATATACATTGTCTGAGTTGTGAAACAAATTATGGAAGAAAGCAGATTCACCATTCTACTAATTTGCATCATTCACTGATTCCCAACTGGTATTGATATGATCCAGGAACAAGTGAGTTCATTTCTTCCATTTGGTAAAGCTGCCAAGGCAAGCTTTGAGTAAATAACAGCCACTGTGACTAACTAGGCACTACTTGTCAGGTGTTGTACTAGAAATTTTGTATTCATTGTCTGGTGTCCTGACAGAACTCTTGTAGTAGTCTTGTTTATGGTATCGCAGTCCCCCAATTTTATTTTAACACCTTGAATTATAAAGTTATTCATAGTTGCAGTTTTGACATAGAGTGTTCTGTGGGGGAACGCTGCCAAGGTCCCCGACAGTGTCGGGAAGTGAGTTCCCTTCTACCTCCGGGCTGGTGGGGAATGGATGTAAACTCAGGAATCCGATGCAGTTTTAAAATGCTTTACTTATCACAGGTTCAGGCATACAAATCAGCAATAGAAAAAACCCTGTGCTTAGGATTCCCAGCTAGAACCCCAGCCACGTGTAGGCCAAGATGGCGCCACCATGTGTTAAGGCCCTGTAAAAAGAAGACAAAGACAAGAGACTCCCCAGGAAGAGTGCAAGCCCCAAAAGAGAGCTGAGAGAGAGAGAGAGAGAGAGAGAGAGAGAGAGAGAGAGAGAGAGACAGAGAGAGACAGAGACAGAGACAGAGAGAGAGAGACAGAGAGAGAGAGAGCAGGTTGGTTTTGTACCCCTGCAACTCAGACCTCCCACTATTATGGGAAGCAGGAAGGGTCAAATGCCCTTAGGTAATTTCTCCCAGCACCTCACCTAGGCCCTATTATATGCTAATATTTTGAGCCAAGATCTGCCTGGAAATGCCTTTATAGTGTAAAGAAGGGGGTTTCTGAGATGGCATGTCTCTGTACCAAAGACTAATACTAGTGCCAGTTAAATATTTCTCCAAGCCTTCACAAGAGTCTCCGTCTACTTCACGGTATTTTTGTATTTTAGTTGCCTTAGAGTTATCAGGGAGCCATGCTTGCTTGCTTGAAGGCAAACAGAATTTCTCTCTGGTCTAATTACTTAGAGATCCAACGTAGCCAGGCAAAAATGCTGGTAAGATCTAGCTAGTCCCACAATGATTGTGGTAGCATGAGAGAATATTTATACCAGCCAGTACAGAATACATGGTCAGATAAACTGCCACATTTAGACTACCCCCTATCTATGAAGTGACCTGCAGGAGGCAATCCAGGGCAGATGCAGAGGCTCTTAGAGGAGTTCTGCAACAGTGTTCCATGACCAGTCCCACCGCTAGTATTAACTTCCCTCCACCAGTGTTTCCAGTTTCCCTTTCCTAGATCTCCACCTCCACACTCCCACCCCAGCCCTAGCCTGCCATCCTGCCAGGCATATTTTAAGTTTGGTTATTGAAGTTTGGTTCTTGTGATTTTAGTGTTATTGACTCTCTTGTTTGGATATTTAACTCTATCATTCCTTAACACCACCAATGTACCTGAATCTTCATGATGTCTACCTCAGTGCTTCTTATCCCTCTATTCTCCCCTTCCCCTTCACTCTATTTCTTTCCTTCTATTACCTATACTCTGGTGCAAGGATGATCGAGGCATCCCCCTTTAAACCACTGCCTTTCCTCATCCAGTTACTATTAATTACTTGTATAAGTGATATCATCCTGTTTATTCCTTCTTCTGGCTTACTTCACTTAACATGATATCTTCCAGTTACATCCATATTGCACCAAATTGCATGATTTTATCATTCCTTATATAGTATTACATTTTCATAATCTGGCTGATCTGTTGTTGGGCATTTAGGTTGATTTTAAATCTTAGCTATTGTACTGAATTCTGGAATGAATAATGGTGTGCATACATCCTTTTGTATGAATGCTTTTCTGCCCTGGTGTGAATCCCCAAAAGTGAAATTGCTGGATCATATGGTAGATCAATTTCAAGTTTACTGAGTACCCTCCATACTGTTTTCCATAGGGGTGTAACCAAACTACATTCCCACCAGAAGTGGATGAGATTCCTTTTTCACCATGTCCACTGTGGCATCTCTCTTGCCTGGCAAGAGAAAGAACATAGGTTTAGAGAAGCTTCTTGGCTAACTGAAAGTCCCCAAACTTGAAAGTGACTTGCAGTTCAAATATTTGCACTGTGACTCAAAAAACAGTGCTTTGTTTACTGTAAGCGTCATTGTCACTCAAAATACCCAAAAGTAACAATGAAACCCTAGAACCCTGCAGCAACCATTTGACTCTGACTTGAATTCATATCATCATGTATTAGATTTTTTGGGGAATTTATCATACCTATATACATTTGTACTTCAAGTTATAGGTTGAGAGAAAGTAGAGTTAAATATCCTATTAATGTGTTTCAGTTTCTATTTTCCTTGTTTTTGAAGCTTTGCCCTAATTTTAGGAGCTATCCTCCTAGGACGGGTTTAGTGATTTTTGCCCTGTCAGTGACAGCCAGACTGTACATTCTTTTGATTTGCACTTGCCTACATGCCTTTGTGCAGTTTTTTTATTTTCAACCTTGTTGAATTAAATTGTCTCAGATGTCTGCGTACCTATACTTAGTTTCTGCTTCATGATACAATATAAAAATATTTCTAGGTGCTTGATTTTATTGTTAAACCAAATATGTTGCATATAGTCCTGTTGGAATACATAGCTGCCTAGAGCCTCGATCTTGCCTGGAGTTACCTCTTGCAGAGCACTTTGTAGATAGGGGCAGGAAGACAGTTTGGGTCTATGACTCTATGTGGCAGAATATCTTACCATGTATTCTATGTTAGCTGGTATAAATATTTTCCCTCATACTCCCAGATCTTCGTGGGACTGGACAAATCCTACCATAATTTATCTGGCTATGTTGGATCTCTAAATATAATATACCGTAACTAGATCAGAGAGAAATGCTGTTTGCCTCCTGTCAAATGAGCGTGTATCTCTGTAAATTCTAATGATTAGTATCCAAAACAACCTTGAAGATATATCTCATGGGTCTTGGAGAAATATATACCTAGCTGTAGAACATCTATGGTACAGATACATGCCTTTTGTATTAATCCTGAGATACATTTCACCTCAGATGTCCTTGTTCCCATTTCTGCATAGGGCCTGTAGGGAAACTTCAAAGGCACATCGTGACAAGGGCATATTAACATTTCAGTGGAACCAGGTGAGCTCCTGGGGGGAAGCAAACCTGAAAGAAGTGACCTTGACTGTGATCCATATTTGTGGGCCAGTCAGGCCAATAGGGATGTAAAAATAGCTCTCTTCTCTGCTCTCTCTCTCTCTTCCTCTTTTGCCCTCTGCCTCTGCTCTCTTCCTCTCCACACTCTACCTGGTTGGATCTAAGCATGTGGTAGGGACCATCTTGGCTGAGGTTCTCATGTTTCATGGCATACTAACTCTCAGAGTAATCTCTGATGATCTTTGGATTTCTGTGGTTTCTGTTGAAGCCACATTTTGTTTACCCATTTATCTCTTGATGGGCTAATTTTTCTTCTGTCTTTTGATTAGTGCCAATAATGAACTTTAATATACAAATACCTCTTAGATGTCCTGATTTTAATGCTATTGGGTATATACATAGAAATAAAATAACTGGATTATTTGGTAATTCTATTTTTAAAAAATTGTAGGGCCAGAGAAAAACACTATGGTTACCTTGCATGCAGCCAACCTGGGTTCAATCCCTGGTATCCCATATGGTCCCCTGAGTACCACCAGGAGTAATTCCTGAGCCAGGGGGTAACACCTGAGCATTGGGGGGTGTGACCCAAAAAGCAAAAAAATATTTTATTATACCACCGTGAGATATACAATTACAAGGATGTTCATAATTGGGTCTCTGTCATATAGAGTTCCAGCACCCAGTCCTCCACCAGTGCCCCATTCCTGCCACCAATGTCCAAACACTCCCTCCCACCCAAACCCAGCCTGCCTCTTAGCAGGCACCTTTTTCTTTCTCTTTCTCTCTCTCTCACTCTCTCTTTCTCTCTCTGTCTCTGTATTTCTCTCTCATTTCTTACACTTTGTGGCCTGCCCTGAAGATATTAATGGTTTATGATATAAAAGTCTCTATGTATGTATATAAAAGTCTCTATGTGTTCCCTGAAGATATTAATGGTTTATGATATAAAAGTTTCTATGTGTGTATTCAATAGTGAGTCTATTACAGCCCGCCTCAAGCGGCCACGTGGTTCATCAATAAATGCTGGATTTAGAGATGACTACAAGAGTATGCTACCCGACGGCAGAGCCTGGCAAGCTACCTGTGTCGTATTTGATATGCCAAATACCAGTAACAATTAAAGACCTCATTCCCATGACCTGATGGAATGGATGAGGCTCTTTATGTTCTTGGAGCAAGCAGGTGCCCTTGGGCTCTACTTGTTGAGACAGGACATATGGAGATGTTACTGGTGTCCGCTCGAGCAAATCGATGATGAACGGGAAGACAGTGATACAGTGATACAGTGAGTTCTAGTGTGACATAATTCCCCATTCCCCATCAACTTTCCCTGTTTGTTGCAACAACAATGATCATTAAAGTGTATAAATGGGAAAGATCCTGGGAAGGACCTGGTCCTAATCTTCATTATTATCTAAGTATGTTGTGTGGCCGCAGAGCGACCTCTGGCCAGCACAGCTGTAGGTCTGGTCTGTCTCTTGTTGCTGGCTGTGGAGGCTGCAAAGAACGCAGCCACGCCCCATGGTCCACGGACATGAAGTTGGAGGAATGGGAGTGGAGCCCAAATCTCTGCTCCAAGTCTGGCCAGCTTGGTCACCCCACACATGTCTGCTAACCCTAGGAGCTATGTTGAACTCGGCCAGGGGCTGAGCCATTTACCACCCACGAAACTCCCTGTTCTGCTCCACATGGGGTGAGCTGCACAGCTGTGGGTCTGGTCTGTCTCAGTAATTCTATTTTTTAAGTTTTGTTAGAAATCATCATATTGTTTTCTCTAGTGGATGCACCATTTTCTATTTCTACCAACAGTTTTTAGGGTTTCAGTTTATCGGCGTCTTACCAATTTGTTATTTCTGTTCTCCCACCACCCATATTAGCTATCCTCAGGAGTACATTAGGTCCCTTCACTGTGGTTTGAGCCAGATTTACCTGATAATTAGCGATGTTGAACATCTTTCACATGCTTTTTTAATTGTCTATTTTATTTTTAATTAAGTTTATTGTTTTGTTGTTGAGTTGTGTAAATTCCTTATATCTTCTGAATACAAATCTGCTTGTTAAATACATATTTCAATTTTATCTCCCATTCCTGTGTTGCCCTTTGACTGTGTTCATTGTTGTTTCTTGATACATTTAAAATCCTTATATTGACTAACATCCATTTTTGTTTCCCTTCAGGCATCATATCTAATAAAAAATTGAGGTCCACACCCGATGGTGTTCAGGGCTTACTTCTGACTGTGAGCTCAGGGATTATTCCTGGCGGGCTCACAAGAATATATAGAGTGCTGGGGATTGAACCTGAGTTATGCACAAGCAAGGCAAATGCCCTGCCTATTGTACTATTGCTCTAAATCACTAAGAAAATTTTCATAATTTTCATAAATCCAGTGTAGCAAAATATTTCCGTGTTTTATTTCCCTGCCTTGTAATTTAAGTTTTTTAAATGCTTAATTAGCTCACTAATTATTTTCTAACTCTATGTATATCTGTGTATATTTCTCATATAATAACTTAATATATTTTTTTCTCATAAATATTCTCATTTCTGTTCCTATCTTCCTTATTTTGATGATGTCATTTTATAAGTGACGGTTGATTCCTTTCCATTAGGTCATCTTCAATGAACAATGAATAAGTTCTTCATGCATCTACTTTTTTCCATCAGGTTTGGATGAGGAGGAATATTATATTACAGATTTTAATGCACATAAAAGTGAATAGGTTCATCAGTGCATAGTTCTTTGCAATCAAAAATCTTTCTTTCCCTTTATTAGTAATAGTTTTATTCCAGAAAAAGCGTGTGTGTGTGTGTGTATATGTGTGTGTGTGTGTGTGTGTGTGTGTGTGTTCACTCATGGGATCCATTTTCCCTGCAATACTTGGTGCTAACTAGGGTCCTATAGAATTTCCAATGACAGCCTACTGTTGACTTCATGGGCTCCTAAATGATAGTGTTTTTATCCTCAGAGAGCACTGTGTGAGGGAAGGTGAGTTCTAGCCCTGGCCTGCCAACCCAATACAGCCTCGCAAGAAGCCAGAGGAACCCCCACAAAATGAGGCCATTTTCAACATCTGGGACTCCACAGCTTGTCAGAGCTCCACACAAGAGATAAACCAATCTCTTCCATTGCTCATGGTAGCAGTTGATCAGTAAATGCACGAACTGAGAGTCTAGTACTGAGAGTATCCCATTCACAAGGCAGAGCCTGGCAAGCTACCTGTGTCATATTTGATATGCCAAAAATCAGCAACAACTATAGACCTCTTTCCTATGATCTGAAGAAATGGTTTGAGGCTCTTCATGTTCCTAGAGCAAGCAGATGCCCTTGGGCTACACTAGCAGGTGACAGGACTATGGAGATGTTACTGGTGCCTGCTTGAGCGAATTGATGAACAACGGGGAGAGCACTGTGTTGTTTACATAACTCTGACCTGCTAGTTTTGTCTGTGATCTGCACTTGCTAAGAACTGTGAATGCCTTCACTGTATTTTGTAGTCCCTTTATTTGAACATGGTTCAGAGTTACAAAAGCCTAATTTCATTTATTTAAGGTGGAATTTGGCTTTCTATATTTTTTCTCTTTTCTTTTCTATCTCTAGAGAAAATGGGAGGCAGAGACTTAAAAATGAAAGGTTGAGGTGACTCTATTTCTTGTTGAGTAGTTGGACAGTCTCCAGTTTCCTAAGATCCAAAAGGAACATGGAGAGAACAAGGAATACATGGAAATCATACAACAGAATACCTATGAAATAGACTTCTGTCACTAGTTCTTACTAGCTATGAGCCAGGGAAGTTAACGTAACTCTATTGTGCTTCTTTTTTTCTCTTGTAAAATGGCAGTTATAACTAAAGTGTGAGGGTTGCTCTCTACATGAGAGACCTGTTATGAGACTGTTTAATTTATAAAGAAAATATTAAATTTTCACCTTTATTTTACAGATACCGATACAGAAACTGGAGAAAAAATTGTGAAATAAATGGTAAAACTCCGATTCAAAGCTGGGCCAGGTGGCTTCAAATGCTTTGCTTGTCCATCATACAACAATCTCAGGTTTAACATGAACCTCATGGGACTATTATAAAAGGAAAATTCACATCAAGAGCCAGTAACAGTAGACATGGCAAATGAGAAGTTTCTTCTCTTCCTATTTCTCATCCTTTTCCATTCTGCCTGCCTTAATCTATCCTAGAGTGATAAAGTAGGAGAAATTATGGTTATACATCATTTTGACAAAAATGTCCAAATTACTCTATTTTGAACATTTTTGAAAATATTTGAACATATTTGAAAATATTTGCTTATCTTGAAGAGATGCTTATTGGAAATCTGTGTGTTGAAGATAAATTACAATATAAAAATTATCTTTCAGTCCTTATGACCATTAAAAATACTAATATCTTCAGATACTAAATGAAGAGTAATCACTGATGACTTTTGGAAGCAGCCATGGAAATTCTGAGAACTGGATTTTTTGATTATCTCTCATTAATTTATTTTGTTGTTTGGGGGGTCAAAACTGACTGTTTAGGGCTTACTCCTCGCTAGCCAGGTGTGATCACTAGGCTCAGAACAAGTAGTACACCTTGAATACAGTTAAGTGTGGCCCCAAAACAACAATAAAATAAAAAAGATGTGTAGGAGAAGAACAAGTAATTTCTGAATCCTAGTTTCACAGTTTTTGCTGAGGAATTTGATGGATTTTTCTTTGATCAGGAATCTGCATACATACACTCAAAATTCCCAAGAAAATGACATAATTAATTAAGATAAGAAGGGGCATTTAAGAATTTTGTAGGCACTGTGATTCACAATGCTTTTTAATAGTTTCATAAATACAGTGTTTCAACTCCAAACCCACCACACTTAAGTGTTCCTTGACTCATTTTGCAGGGTTTCCTCCAACCCTCAACTACCAACCCCAACCTCCTTAGCAAGCTGTTTGTTTTATTATTAGAGTCTAGGTCAGTTATTATAATAGAGTTGGCTCTTATAGTTTTGAAATATATATTTATACATCTCTAGTTATATACTTGTCTCTACACTAGCTAAGTGCCTAAGGCCCATTACTAATATCTCCATGTTATAACCAATATGCCTCCTGTACCCATGGCCCCATTCTTAACTTTCTCAGTTTTATTATTTCTATAATCTGGGGCTAAGTTTTGCACATATCTGATACTGTACATTCCCTTGTCTTATCACACTGTATGTCAAAGATAAGTGAGAGTATGCAATATTTGTCCTTCCCATTCTGAATTGCTTAAAATGATACCTTAATTACATCTGAGTTAGAGTGAATGGCATGATTTCATCTTTCCTTGTGACTGTATAGTATTCCTATATATATATATATATATATATATATATATATATACATCACTGTATCACTGTCTTCCCATTCATCATCAATTTGCTCGAGCGGGTGCCAGTAACATCTCTATATGTCCTGTCTCATGCTAGTAGAGACAGGACACAGGACAAGCCCAAGGGCACCTGCTTGCTCCAGGAACATAAAGAGCCTCAAACCATTCCATCAGGTCATGGGAATGAGGTCTCTAATTGTTACTGGTATTTGGCATATCAAATACAACATGGGTAGCTTGCCAGGCTCTGCCATATACTAAAACAAATGTATATGAAAAATAAAATTCAAATGGGAGGGTTAAACTCGTATAGGAGAACATCAAAGACAGAACCAGACAGGGACCATAGAGATTTAATTTATGTGTGTGTTGGGAGAAGGCCATGAGGAATAAAGGAAGACAACACACAAGAGGGTTCAAGCATCATAACAGCCTCTGGGAGAACAGTTCACAGAGAAAAGTAAGAAGATAATCTTGACTTTTTTGGGGGAAGGGCATTTTTTGGGTCACACCTGGTGAAGCTCCGGCTTACTTCTGGCTCAGGAATTACTCATGGAGACCGTATGGTATGCTGGGGATCAAACCCGGGTCAGGTGCATGCAAGGCAAACACCCTACCCGCTGGACTATCGCTCTGGCCCCGAGAGATAATCTCGAGAGAGATGTTTAAGTCCAAAATGTAAAAGGCGAGGCTGAAGCGATAGTCCAGCGGGTAGGGCATTTGCCTTGCACGTGGCCAGCCCATGCCAGCCCAGGGGTTCAATCCCGGCATCCCATATGGTCCCGAGCACTGCCAGGAGTAATTCCTAAGTGCAGAGCCAGGAGAAATCCCTGAGCATTGCTGGGTGTGACCCAAAAAAAAAAAAAAAAGAAAAATAAAGTAAAAGGCATTCAAAATAAAGCTAAAGATATCTCATCTGCAGCAACATAACTGCTGCATTTTACAGCACTTGTAGCAAACTCAGGTTATGATAATTTATTAGACCTAAGACACAGCCCAATGACATTGGCATCCACTCCAATTGTGCTGGCCAAGAGAGAAAAGGACTGTTTCAGTCACCTGCTTACCTCCTTCTGCTTCTTAATGATGACAGAGAATTCTGTGTATGGGATCCGTGGATTGAGCTCACATCCCATTAATGTAGCTCCTTCATAATCCTTGATGTAGCCAACATATTTGATCTTAGGTATTTTAATTTCCTTGGAGAAACCCTGTTTCTTGAAATATATATATATTAAAAAACTTTATTCATTCTTCTGTCATTGGACATTTGATTATTTCCATACCCTGATTATTGTACTAAGTGCTACAATAAACATGTGTGTGCATATCTTTTTGAATCAGCATTTTTATATTTTGGAGGTAGATCCCTAGTAGAGGAATTTCTGGATTATAGGGATATTTATTCTTAGTCTTTCTGAAAAATCTTCATTCTGTTCTTATGGGGCTATCACAGACTTTTTTTTATCATCAGCAGTGAATGGGGGTTCCTTTTATCACATTCATACCAACATTGGTTGCATATAGTCTTTTACATATATTTCATCCTCACTTATGGGAGAAATTTCATTGTTGTTTTGATTTAGATTTCCCTGATAGTGAGTGATGATTCAAACATTTTGTACGCTATTGACCACCCATATGTCCTTTTTGTGGAAATATTTGTTCATCTCTTCCAATTTTTGATGAGATTATTGTTTTTTGTTTTTGCTGAATTTTGTGAGGGCTTTATATATTTGGGATATTAGCCCTTTAAAATTGGGCATTTGAATAGACAAGGGAATGATTATTGTAAGGTGGGGCATTTGGATATACAAGGGAGTAATTGCTGGATAGAATGATTGACATCTCTTGACAACAAAATTACCATGTCAGGTCTTAGTCTGATAACTGGGACCCTGATATAATAAAGCATTATATACTTTACTTTCTCAGAGACTGAGAAACGACATCCATGTCTTGCCTCCAGTTCTTAACTAGCTCCTCAGCCTACTGGCCTGGTGGCATAGATCACCATTGCTGAGCTCCATTCACTGACAACTATTTTAGTTCTTTTTAGTTGTATGCTTAGTTCTCCGTAACTGTTGGTTCCTCTTGTTTCTTATGCCCTCTTCAAAGCAACTGCTTACCTGACAAGTCAGTTTTGTCCTGTCTCTGGTAGTTGATTTCTCCCTCGAGTGTTTTGCCCGAGCTGCAGGGTATGTGCTCAGAGTTTAGCCAAAGTCACTGGGTAGTCATGTTCTGAAGTACAAGTGGAGCAATCGCCCTCCCTGCCATTTATATCTTCTCTCCAAATTATCCCAATCTGTTTAAAGAGGAAACCAAACATTCTCTGAGGACATTTCATCCCTAAAAAGTTCTCCAAGGAAAGTTCAAAGATGGACTGTTGTTTAGAGATCAATGAAAAAATGAGATGGAATTTAAATATTAAGAAGAAAGCTCTAGCCTTCAGGTAAAGCTGACATTTGCATAATAATGAGAATGACTAGCCAGATGGAATTGAGAATCTGACTGGAATCTCAAATCCTGGTGAGGAAAGATTCATTTACTTGAAATGGCAATGGAAAATATGCTAATCAGGGGTTTGCTGCTGTCCATCACATTAAACTGATTTTGAGACAAAGAAATAGAGTTCACAAATAGGAGGTGATACAACTTGACATTAAACTTAATTTGGTTTGTTTTCCCATCAGTCCTGACAGATGTGCAACTGTGGAAGTCTTTAAACTTGGGGAGGGGAGAATGAGTCCCTTCTGTTGGAACTGACATTGTCATCACTGGTGCTGTCATTGTCATTATTGTTATTGTGTTAGAAACAACAGGAGGGAGGGAGAGAAAAAATCTGGAGTATGACCTGAATTATTATTGAGAAATAATGGGAGCATCTAAGTACAGAATTAAAAGGAGAAGAAAATAAGGAAATAAGCTAAACACTATTGTGTGTCTTGATGCTTCAGATAGGGCAGTGTGAAATAGGAAAACTATCATCCTTCTGGTGTTTGAATCAATAATTTAGAAGATACTGTAACTTGTTAATTTGATTCCCCCACCCCCAAATGATTTAGTACTATATTGTTAGTCTGTCCAGTTTTTGAGCCAGAACTTGTTAATCCTGAGGCCATAGAATCTATGAGGAAGAGGGTGTACAAACTTTATAGAAGAGAGGTCTATTGTATGCAGAATTCTAAAATGCTCTCTTTGAGTCCTGTAACTCTTTCTAACTCTGCCTTTATCCCCTGTTAGTTCTTATCTTTTTCCTTTGAAGGGTAGATAAAAGTTGTAATTTACTCTAATAAAATTACTTATGTGATTACATAACATTATAGGCAGACACAAAGAGATTTTTTTTAAAAATTTTATTATACCACCATGAGATATACAATTACAATGTTGTTCATTTTTGGAGGTTTCGGTCACACAGTGTTCCAGCACCCCTCCCTCCACCAGTGCCCATCTCCCACCACCCATGTCCCCAGTTCCCTCCCCCTCCCATGTCCTGCCTAAATGGCAGGTTCTTTATCTCCTCTCTCTCTCCCTCTCTCTCTTCCTTCTCCTGCACAATGTGAGTTGCACTACATACACTTAGAAGCCATCATTTGCATTTTTTTGCCTGTATTTAATGCTCAGTTCTATGTTGGTATCAAACATTTTGACATCTATTTACACATGTTCCCTTCTCTATCTTACCTAACCTCTAACTCCCACACGCTTGTGGTAATTTCCACTTTTGGTAAGATCACCTGGTATATTTATGTCATGCAAATAAATGCAGTCATTCTATGTCTCTCTCTTTCCTTCTGACTAATTTCACTCAACATGATTCTTTCCATGTCCATCCATTTATAGGCAAATTTAATAACTTCATTTTTCCTGACAGCTGCAGAGTATTCCATTGTGTAGATGTACCACAGTTTCTTTATCCAGTCATCAGTTCTCGGGCATACTGGTTGTTTCCAGGTTCTGGCTATTGTGAATAGTGCTGCTATGAAAATAAAAGTGTGGATTGTGTTTCTGCTGTGACATGAAGAGATTTTTGTTGAAAAAATTAAGCCCCTCATCAGTTGAGCAAATTAGTCATGGGGGAAAATTACCATGGATGGATATAACTTAACTGGGTGGGTCCTCACATCATTCTAACCAAGTTTCAATAAAAATGATTTTAGTTTACTATAAAAGATGGAGAGAGGACTTAAGGTATCTTGTGAATACAGATGCAGAAACTTATTCTTTCCATCACTGATTTGAAGAAACAAGCTGCTATGAAAGTGAGAGGAAATCTTAACAACCAAAAGAAATTTGGAAGCAGGTTCTTAAGCATATCAACTGCTAAGCTTCATCAACATCTTGATTTCAGTCTTGTGGAACCTGTTTTTTGTTTTTTGTTTTGCTTTTTGGGTCACAACTGGTGACGCTCAGGGAATACTCTAGCTCTTGGCTCAGGAATTACTCTTGGTAGAATTTAAGGGACTATATAAGATGCCAGGGATCGAACCTGGGTTGGCTGCATGCAAGGCAAAGGCCATACCTGCTGTGCTATTGCTCCAGCCCCCGTCTTGTGAGGTCTTGATATGAGATCACTAGATCACTAGACATCCCGTTGTTCATCGATTTCCTTGAGTGGGTGCCAGTAACATTTCTATTTGACCCAATCACCCTATCACGTGCCAGTGTAGCCAATGGCATCTGCTTGCTTCAGGAATACGAAGAGCCTCAAACTGTTCGTTCAGGGTCTTGACAAAGAAGTCTGACAATCTTGTAGGTGGGCGACCACGTGATCTTTTGACATCCTGTTGGATCCAGTAGGTAACGGCTCTAGTTCAGTGGTCATCTCCAAATCGCATTACATGTCCAGCCCATCTGATTTTCGATGCCTTGGCAAACGAGACAGTGTCCCTGACTCTGGAACGGCGACAGAGGTTGGAACTTCTCTTTCCTGACAAAAAAATAACTTTAAGTTCATTAGATGGGTGCTATTAAAATTCACTTTGCGATACTTTGTTTCTTTTTTCAAAGAAAAAGAAAACAAACAGTCTTTTTCAAGTCCGGTCCAGGTAAATTGATCCAGAGACTCACAGACATGGGGCAGAGCTGCTGCCTGCTCTCCCTGTGCCCAGCCACTCATGAGGCACCCGGGAGGGATGGCAGGTTCTAGCCCTGGCCCCACTTACCCCAGCAGAGCCTCGAAACAAGCCAGACGATCCCCAACTCCATTAGGGCCACCATTTTCCACATCTGGACTTCCCTCTCGTCAGTACTCCACCCAGCAGATGAGCCTATCACAGACTGGCTCCCGCGGCTGCTTGTGGCCGCATGGTTCATCAATAAATGCTGTATGTAGAGGTGACTACAAGAGTATGCCACCTGCACAGCAAGCCTGGCAAGCTGCCCATGTCGTATTTGATATGCCAAATACCAGTAACAATTATAGATCTCATTTCCATGACCTAATATAATAGTTTGAGGCTCTTTATGTTCCTGGAGCAAGCAGATGCCCTTGGGCTCTACTAGCATGAGACAGAACATATGAAGATGTTACTGGTGCCCACTAGAGCAAATTGATGATGAACGGGAAGACAGTGATACAGTGATAATTTGTTGCATAGCAATATAAAACTAAAATCCAAAACTCACTCTTGAATAGAGTAAATTGAATGGAGTCAACTTAATCTTCCTAGTAGGAAGGAAGGACAATAAGGATCAACAATATTAGTGCCCATACATGTTTCAGCAGCCTTTAGATGCCATTTAATCTCATCTCTTGGAGAATATTTCCCTAGTCAGATAGTATAATCTAATCTCTGGTCTCAAGATTATCACCTCTTCTGTCATCTTTTCAATGGAAGAACTGGTCATGATTCACTAAAGTCCATCCTTTCAAGTGAATGATTGACCTTATGTTTAGTTGCATTAATCTCTACAGTGAAAATACTTTAAAGTACCTTTTTGGTACTCAAATTCAGTTCATTGAAAACAATTATTGAGCAATGGAATCCTATTGTATTGGGTGTATTATTAATGATTTTGTAGCAAAAGGAAGAATACAAGTGATGGACATTAGTTCTCTGGAGATTTCAGGTTTATGCAACAAATAGCCATCAATTTGAGTAACAACTAGAGAGACATGTTTAAGTATTATAACAGATAGCAAAGGGTTGAAACTCCACTATTTTCTGATTGTGTAATCCTTGCAAAATTGCCTACTTGAACTTCACCTGAAAAACAAGGTTAATGATAGCAGTAATAGTGATAATATTGTTTTGATAATTAAATGATCATACACACATTAACATACAATAAACCTCAATTTATATTACTGCTGTGAAATTCTCCATCAGGAAGTTTTTTGACTTTCTTCTTTTTTTCTCCTATTCTTAGATGATAAGTCTCAGAGGCACAAGCTCATAGTTGCACACCCAAACTATAGTGAAGGGTTGGTATCATGAAAAAGAGCTTATGGATGCTCCCTCTTATAAATGACAGTTGGTACTTCCCTGTGGTCTATTAGCATGGGTTCAAGGCCCTGAAGTGAGGATAAAGGTTTAGAGCATGAGGGAAGGAGAAGATAGTAATATAAACAGAAAGTAGCAGGGTAATAGAGATAGAGAGAAGAGAACTTTTAGGAGCTCATATAAGGTGACTATGAGTGGGTTAAGGACAAAGGCAACAAGGTAGAACTATGTTTTCCTCAGCTTTGAACTATAGATTTGTTTCTGACCAGAACCTTTTGTTATTTCTACCTGTACACTCTTGCTGCACTGAACAATGTCCACATTAACAAAATGTTAATTAACAACCCTTTGATAATTTGGGAATTGGCATTGAAATTGTATGGGGACTAGTTTTTCGCCTTCTAATAATAAGGTTATGAAGATTCTAGGTGAATGGGACTATGGCAGTTTCCTCTTTCCTTATACAAGTTTAGCCAGGAGTATTAATGTTGGAGGGCACTAATGAACTGGCAAACTAACCACATAGTCTAATCTGTAGAGTCAGCCTTGTGCTCTCTGTGGCTGATAGTGACTGATTTTGCTCATTGAGCATTACCTGGTATTTGCATCAGAATTACTACTTATGCAATTTTATTTTTTGGAACCAATACATACAGGACTCAGAGTACTGAGGTTTGACTGTTAGCTTCTGATAGTAGATGTAAAATTTTCAATACTTATGTGTTCTATAGGATATCCCTTTTGACAGTCAGTTTGGCTCTTTGCCATCAAAATTCAACATTGATCATCAAAATGGGTCTGGCTGTAAATTTGAATTTAAAAAAGCACCTTGTGGGGCTGTAGAGATAGTTCAGCAGGTAGAGTGTTCGATATGGGTTCTATTCCTGGCACCCCAGGTGGCCTCCCTGACGCCCACCAGTAATGCTCCCTGAGCACAGAGAAAGGAGTAAGCACTGAACACCATGCCAGTATGCCACTCTCCACAGAAGCCCCCAAAATAAAAAGCAAAAAACCCAGCTCCTTGGTTATTCTGGAAACCAGATAAAAGGCAGAAAGGGACCACAGACACAGAGGGACAAGTGCATAATGGATAGATCCTGGTGTTGCTGTTAGTGTGGGTATACCTGTGAATCAAATAAGTGCAGGGGGAGCAGGAGCGGAGGCACTGTACTAGTGATGTGTTGTTTGCCTAAGCTGTCTTTTTTCACCTTCAGTAGTGTAATTCTGCTTGTCATTTATAATTAAATTGTCACCTCACAACTAACAAAGTCATCCTGACCTGCAGGAGACTGTTGGAAAAGAATTCTTCTCTTCTTCTCTGAGTACACCAGACTGGTGCTGAACTGTTTGTCATCTCTGTTGTCATCATCTTCCTGTGGTTTTGATCATTATTAATAATGATGATAATAATCATTAAGCCTAGGAAGAAAATAATGATAAAATGGCTCTAATTAGGCATTATAAATACAGCATGTCCTTATCATTATGTTGTCTAGTATTAATTATAATCACTATAATCACTATAACAATATGAACTTCTGCTTGAGCCTGTCTTCCATGTGATCAAAGCATTGAGACTTGGTCCTGTAAACTTTCATGACATTCTGGCAATGGGAGTACAGGTTTCAAATTATGGTCTTCTGTATTGGAGTCAGTTTAGACTGAAGGAAGTGTAAGAATAAAAATCAGAAAACAAAAGTAAAATAAATGAGGGATAGCCACATTGTGGAGAGGGTTGCTTGATGTAATGTAAAGTCCAAAATGAAATAGATTTTAATTTGTGGATGTGCTTCAGGGCTTCTTTCAATTTGAATTTTGCTTCTGTTTTTTCCTAGCTTTGTGGCTTTATGAAATTTGCTTTATCTCTCTGAGCATAGTGATTAATTAAGCCTTTATTTTCTTTTTTTAATATTTTATTATACCACCGTGAGATATACAGTTACAAAGATGTTCATAAGATGTTCATATTTGGGGCTTCGGTCATACAATGTTCCAGCACCCATCCCTCCACCAGTGCCCATTTCCCACCACAAATGTCCCAGATTCCCTCTGCCCTTCCCAAGCCTGCCTCTGTGGCATAAGTCTTCCTTTTCTGCTTACAATAGTTTATTGACTTCTGTCAACTGACTCCAGTTCTGGGTAGGGATCCATGGAGGCATTGCATGTTTTGGGGGGACAGGAGGATGAGAAGGATATTTCTCAACTCTGAGCATGACAGAAGGTGGATATGTATAAAAATAACTTCATTGCACACCAGTATAATTCTTTGCTCAGTGGGCCATGCCCCTGCTCATCCACCTATTACTCTGCTACTGCACTGCTGTTCTTCATCCAAGAACATGTGCTCTCCCTCAATTGGATCCCTAAGTCCAGGGTTTCTCTTTAACTTAATTAATCCCACCTAAAATGTCAATTATTATAGCTCGGACTTACACATGGGGGTGGGAATCTCTGAATTAGAGGGATTTGAAGTTGCTAGATATAACTTACCTTCGGCTCATATATTTCAGCATGTCCCTGTTCAATGATATATTACCCCTCCATTGAATTTAGCAGTACATGTGTCTAAAGAGACAAGCACAGTTTTGTCTCAATTATTAAAAGTTCTTATTAGTAAGGAACAAGTGAATAAACTCTGAGTTGTCTTTTACAAGCACTATTTAGGAAGACTCAGCACACTGCTGTCTGCCTTCAAAATGCACTGAGTACAATTGTTCCTATCAGGGTACAACCTTTTTTTTAAAGGGGAGTTTTATGTTATCATTTTATTTTATCTTTGCGGTAGGTTGGGTCACACCTGTTGGTACTCAGAGCTTACTCCTTACTCTGTTTTCAGGGTTCAGTCCTAGCAGTGCTTGGGGACCATATACCACTCTGGGGATCAAATCAGGGTCAGCTAAGTGCAAGGCAAGTGTCGTAAGTCCTATACGATCTCTCTGGTCCTGTGGCAAAGAACTTCTAAATATCGGCACAGAAAAGGGAGACTAGAAAATACTATAAACCCTTCTTAATTGTTCGTACTCTTTCTTTCCTTTCTATTAGTGTAGTCAGAGTCCATGCATTTGCGATGGAAAGAATCAGAACCCTCAGATGAAGGCCCTATGCGAACTGTCCATTTCAAGAGAATGTGTCAGGAGAGAGAGAAATAAACCTGTATTACCTCTGAACATGGAGATTTGGGTTTTGTTTGTTATAGCAGCTAGTGTGTTACTGTGACTACTCTGGGTACTGCTGAAAAAAAAAAGTTAGAAATTCAAGGGAGAAACCTGCGACACTCTGCTTTCTCTCTCCAGTCCTCTGTTTCTTTTTTTCATAATAATCTCAAACATCTGTCTAGAAGTTAGCAGCTTGCCATGACTTCTGTGTGTGATTCTTGCAAATGAAGAATGTAGGGGAATGATATTCTAGGAGGGTTGGGACCCAGCACTGTACCCCCATCTGGCCCATACGCTCCTCTTAGAATTCTCTCTAAGGTATGCTGCCATTGATCATGCCCCTGATTTTTTGCCTACAGGACCAAGCAGAGGGACACAGGCATGGACCCTGGGAGCGGAAGTGTGAGGTGGCTATAATTTCAGTCTAACTAATGCTCCACAGGCTTTTTTTGCTGGTTGCCAGCTTTTGGCTTTGTATGCTGGGAACATCTTGAACAAAATGTCACCGAGAGCATCTCGGCTGTGTCCTGCTGACTGAGGACATGGTGCTGCCGAGTTTGCCATCTGCCTGCAGCCTCTCTGAGGTAATTATATCAGAGTCTCTCAAGTCCTGGAACAAGGGGGATGTCAAATACACTTGCCTTCCTCAAGGAAGGTAATTTTCATTTTCTCAGTTCATTTGGAGCTGCATATCATTATTGTCTCCAGGTGTGAGAGGCACAGGGTGGGGGTGGGGAGGTAAAGAAGGAGAAGGGACAGGGTGATGGGGGAGGGGAGGAAGGGAGGTGGGGAGAGGAGTATGGGAGGGGCTCATCTGTCATTGAGCCCAGAGAGGGACACATATGCTAATTTTGGCAGCTTTTAATTAAATGATAGGCCGGAAAATTCCATTATTATTACTGCTTAGCTTTCCGACTGACTATAGTGACTTAAAGTCTTCTTTATTAGTCTAATAGTCTAAAAGCATCTTCTCTCTTCCAATTGCTAATTTGCACTTAGAAAAGGAAATAGTGATAGCTCTTGGAAAGAAAATATTTTCAAAATTTGCTGAAAACAGAACTTTTGAATGTTTTCTCTTGTTCTGGGGGGAGGGTAAGAGAGGGTGGGGTAAAGGGGATTCACTTCTGAGATGAATGATGCTTAATGAACGAGGCTCCCATGAGACAGAAGTGCAACACTCTCTTGGTTCTTTCTGTGGGGCTCCTCCATTCCACTTTTCTCTGGCTCCCATCCCTGGGATCTGGTCTTATAGATTCCTGGAGTAGGCAGTCTAAGAGCCCTTTTGGAGAAGGAGGGGTTGCAGTGTTGTCTCTTATTTATGGAATTGCTTATGGAGTACTTCTATAAAAAAATTACAACTAATTGGTGGGAAATGTGCACTGGTTGAGGGCTGGGTTCTGGAACACGGTATCACTGAAACCCAGTCATGAATGGCTTTGTAATTGTCTATGTCATGGTGTATAATAAAATTTAAAAAATTTACTACTGATAGCCCAGGGTCATTAGAGGGCCAGGAAGCTGACTAAGACTCCTCAAGTCTGGGAACAAAAAGCTTATAGACACTTAAAACCTATGCTTTGAAACATTATGCCATTGCACGCATACATATTGGGCTTTATTATTGTTATTTTACACTGGAAAAATTGAATTTTATTGCAAAGGAATAATAGCTTAGTCAAGATTTCCTAGTAAGAAGGCTGTGAAACTGTTTCTACTTCTTGGGCATAAAGTAGTCATAGGACCTGGAACACTCTTTTAAAATGCAGTCAGGTCCAGATAGGGTAGTACAGTGGATTGGGTGCTTGCATGTGGTTGACCTGGGTCCGATCCCTGGTACCCTTATTGTTCCCTGAGCCTGCCAAGAGTGATTGGTGGGGGGGTAAGCATTGAGAATTGCCAGGTGTGACCTCCAAATAAAAAGATATATAGAACTTTGTTGATTATAAGTGTAGATAGTGTTTAATGACCACCAGTATTGTTTAATGAATACCTAGTGGGGAATAATTTGTTGAACATGGAAGATACAACATATAATTATATGTAACATTTGACCAAATAAAATTCAGTTATCATGTAAAATTGGCATGAATTCAAAATTTAGTTAATTAAACACAAGCATTGCTCATATGAATGAAACATCGTGATGGTTTCATGGAATATGTTCAGTAGGATGTACTACAGTACATATGTGTAGTGTGTATGTTTTGGCAATAAATTGGATATTGATTTTTTTAATTAAAATTTAAGCCAGCAGGGAGTACTACTCTTTGAAAATTGTAATAGAAATATATAAGCCTATTCACCAAACCACAAAAATAAGGCCATTAAACAGTTTACATTCATGAGGCGCCCGGGAGGGATGGTGGGTTCTAGCCCTGGCCCACCATCCCAGCAGAGCCTCGCAACAAGCCAGAAGACCCCCCCACTCCATGAGGGCCTCCATTTTCCACATCCGACTTCTCTCTCGTCAGACCTCCACCCAGCAGACCAGCCTATCAGCGCCCGGCTCATCGAAGTTCCACCCTGCAGCAGTCTTTCTTAAATCCGGCTCAGGTATGCCGGTCCAGAGACTTGCAGACATGGGGCAGAGCTGCTACTGGCTCTCCCTGTGACCAGCCGCTCATGAGGCGCCCGGGAGGGATGGTGGGTTCTAGCCCTGGCCCACTATCCCAGCAGAGCCTCGCAACAAGCCAGAAGACCCCCCACTCCATGAGGGCCTCCACTTTCCACATCCGGACTTCTCTCTCATCAGACCTCCACCCAGCAGACCAGCCTATCAGCGCGCCGGCTCACGCAGCCGCTTGCGGCTGCGCGGTTCATCAATAAATGCTGGACTTAGAGGTGCCTACAAGAGTATGCTACCTGCACGGCAGAGCCTGGCAAGCTACCCGTGTTGTATTTGATATATGCCAAATACCAATAACAATTATAGACCTCATTCCGGAATGGATTGGGGCTCTTTATGTTCCTGGAGCAAGCAGATGCCTTGGGCTCTACTAGCATGAGACAGGACATATGGAGATGTTACTGGGGCCCGCTCGAGCAAATCGATGATGAACGGGAAGACAGTGATACAGTGTGATACATTCACAGAACATCTTTAATACAGTAACTTCTCCCTCTTTCTTAATTTCTGTGTGCATGCTGTCACTGACCAAAAATTTGATAAATATGTCTTACAATTCTGAAAACTTATCATAAATGCATTTCTATCCTTTTTTATCAAGAGATGAAGTAAATTATTATCCCTTGGTTCTTGGCAGTCTTATAATTAGTTTTGGTTTTATTTTTTGGGGCCCACACCCAGCAATACTATGCATTTGGGGATCACTCCTGGCTTGTGAGAGGGACCATATGGGATGCCAGGTTTCAAACCCAGGTTGGCTACATCCAAGGTAAGTGCCCTACCCACTGTAGTATCTCTCTAGCCTTTGTGATGTTTTATCAAAAAAACATGGTAGAAGTGATGTTGTATGAGCTTCAAGGCTAAATCTTAAAAGATCAGGCAGTTTCATGCCTGATTCTCTTAGAATAGTCATTGTTATGTCACCCCTCTTTTGTGACACAATCACTATGCTGTGAGAAGTTCAAGTCGCTTGTCAGAGCACATGTGGAGCCCTCAACTTTGAGTCATTCTAGTTCAGGCAGCAGGCTGTGAATGAAAATATATTCAGAGATATCAGCCCTGTGTATAAATTCTGAGGTGTTCCATCTGGGGTGCCAGTTGTATGAATGAGAGTCACAGTCCTGTGGCTAGCAGGGTGCCCCAACCTGTTCAGGCCTGATGACCATCCCTGACCAATAGATGAAGGAATGGGGCCATAGTCTGATGATCAGGAGCAGTTTATTCAAATCAACCAGGAATATGATAGGCAAACTGTGAAGGGGTGGGGAGCACCAATTATACATAGGTGAGGCTGAATATTAACATAAACAATGAACAAGGGAAGTACTTCAGGGAAATACTTCTAAGAGATCCACCCAAGGATAGAATTCCATCTAGGGGCTTTAGTACTTAAGGGCATATTGCTTTCTTCTTTGCTTTACTGGTAATCCATTTAAACAATTATATTAAAATTTACTTCTTAATAACATTTTAGTAGTTTTATATAAATACACTAAGAGATATAGGCTTTTATCTATACCCTAGATTAGATTTAAGATAGTCTTTTTGAACTCATGGCAAAAGGTGGCTATTCGTGGGCACTCCGTTATATTTCCAAGTCTTTAGGTCAGGTTAGTTTTTCCTAACTCCAAAGTTACTTCTTTTTGGGTCATCTCAGAGTTTGTTCATGTCAGAGTTTGATAAGACCATGCTTTTAACTTTTTATACTTCTTATGGCCCTTAGGCTGTCCCGTGTCAAAGTCAGGGTAGTTTATGGCTTTCCTCAGATCCATCAAAGTTCCGTGGTGGGACCTACCTTTTGGAAGTAAGGAACTGAAGTCAATCAAGGGCAGCTGAGCTTTAAGTCAATTAAATATGACAGATGCCCAGGAGTAATTATTTTAGCATTAGTTAGTTCCTGTATTACAAAGGCATAGCGTTGTCTTCCTGTGTCTATACAAAAAGGACATTGCTCTAATATAAAAATATGCAAAGGACATATAGGAAAGAGAAAAGAATATTTCACTTATATGCACAAAATCCAGAGACATCAGAAGATTTGGTATTAAAGTTACATGTCTTATTTGGAGATATTTGTGACTAACAGATTGGAGTAGAACACAAAGGAGAGGTTTAAGATAAACACAGAGGATTGGGAGTGTCTGGGTGGAATTGAGTGTTCCCCAGTAGCACTATAGTGATTTAACTCAATTAACCTAAGCTCCCTGTAGGAGAAGAAAGGACAATCGAATGCTAAACCTAAAATGCTTGGAACTATAGTCCAACAACCTGAGTCATTTGACTCTTCCCTGCTGAGACTTTGGACATAGTTGAGAAGATACAAACCCTTCCCCCCCTCACCTCCATGTTCTGCTCAAGTTTCTGGGCCCCAGAATATTGAGCAAACTAAAATGATTCTTGTTTTAAGACACTCAATTTGCACTGGTTTGTTATTATTTATCAATAGTAACTGGAACAGTGTGGATCAATGTGGAATTATTCCAGCTGTTCTTGTCTAGAATTGGGTTTTCTTTTCAGTTACAAAGTTGAAGTGGGTGGCTTAAGTCATCTGAGTTTCATCTTGCTGCTCTCTGTCCAATAAAGCTCATGCATAACATTGGCTATGAATAGCAGAAGCATAAGCACAGAGGTGACATTGCCCTTAATTGGCTTGATAGGCTAAGAAACATAAAGAGAGTTTCTGCCCATTGAGGGAATATCAGTGCGCAGACAATCAGATTTGTCATAAAAAACTCTTGAGAAAGGTTCTCTGGATGCTGCTGGAATACCAAAGGATCCATCATATGCACATATCCTTTAAATTAAAAAAAAAGAAACTTTAAGTATATTTTTTAAGGAGCAATACATATTCATTATAGCATGAAATGCTATAATAAAGTCATATAATGACTGTCAGAAATGCAGACAAGCTAAAAATGAAAGTAAGAGACATCTATAGCTCTGCCTAGAGATAATCCTAGTAGCAGTCTTCAGATCTCTTTGTTGGTCATAAATTACATGTCACATTTCTAGATAACTCAATGCTTAATTATTATAATAAAATTAATAAATATATCACTATCTTCCTATTCATCATCTATTTGCTAGAGCGGGCACCAGTAATATCTCCATATGTCCTATCTCATGCTAGTAGAACCCAAGGGCATCTGCTCGCCTCCAGGAACATAAAGAGCCTCAAACCATTATATTAGGTCCTAGGAATGACCTAATATAAATGTTACTGGTATTTGGCATATCAAACACTACACAAGCAGCTTGCCAGGCTTGCTGTGCGGGTGGCATACTCTTGTAGTCACCTCTAAATAAAGCATTTATTGATGAACCGCGGCTGCTTGAGGCCGCACAAGCCGGGCTATGTTAGTCTGGTCTGCTGGGTGGAGTTGTGACAAGAGGGAAATCCGGATGTGGAAAATGGCGGCCCCCATGAAGTGGGGGGGGGTCGTCTGGATTGTTGTGGGGCTCTGCTGGGGTAGCAGGCCAGGGCTAGAACCCGCCATGCCTCCCGGGCGCCTCATGAGCGGCTGGGCACAGGGAGAGCAAGTAGCAACTCTGCCCCATGTCTGTGAGTCTCTGGTTCAGCATACCTGGGCCGGATTGAAAAAAAAAACTGCTGCAGGGTGGGTGTCGATGATCCGGGCTGTGTTAGTCTGGTCTGCTGGGTGGAGTTGTGACGAGAGGGAAGTCTGGATGTGGAAAATGGTGGCCCCCATGGAGTGGGGGGAATAAATATATATGAATATTTAAAATATGGGATAATGCTATCCATATTGTTCTATAATTATTTAAACTAAAATATTGTGGACCTTGTTCTGTGCCTCTGTATAGGCTTCTAATTTATTTATTTGTACTGATTGCACAAGATTCATTGCATGATTGCACTGTAATTTATTGCCTTCCTTGTTAATGGATGTTTACACTTTTCTATACTTTTATTTTACAAATTATGCCGTATCACTTTCTAAAGATAGCATATTTAAATGATTTAGAATGGCAGTTGGTTGATGCTGATTTTGTCTTTTGGGTATCCTAGGTACATGTATAAAGGAAACATTTTCTCTTGTCCTCTAGACTACCTGTACCACACACACACACAGACACACACACAACACACACATGTGGTAGTCAGTGAGAAAACATGTGTAAACACACAGGGAAATTCCACGGAAGACAGCTATGGGATCTTGAGATTAGATACTTTCAAAAAGAAGCAAGCATTTCTTCTTAGACTTTGTATGGGGTTGCGGCAAACATCTGCTCCTTCAGAAAAAGAAATATTTAAAGATGCCGTGGGAAATAAGTTAGGACAAACATGAATGTTTTCCCTTCATTACTTTACTGTTGTGTTTGTAAACATGTCCCCTATGGCTTTTACAACTGGGAAATGTCAGCATAAATGTGAAGTGAAAAATGGACTGGTCAGCTAGTGGTTTTGTTTTCTAAACTAGAGGAAGTAAAGTGGGAGATTTAAACCAGTGTGCACATGGAAAAAGCTCTTCTTTATATATTTTTGTCTGCCAGAAAAGGTTCAAAAGGGTTTCCATTTTTGTTTATTGAAAATCAGTAGATAATGGGTTTTTCTTGACATTCCTTTCTAAGAGTAACTGATAGCTGTGTTGCTTGGAGAAAGACCTTCGAATTTGAGAATTCTCTATTATGAAAGAAAAGGTTTTGAGCCTCTGTTGATAGGTTTGGACTATCTGTGCTGCCTTGCCAGTTCATAGCTCATGTTATTGATTTTGAACTGGTTGAATTATTGTTTTCTGTTTTGCTAAGAGGTAGGTATGGAGACAGTAGGAGGTTGGGGGCATATATGTTTTGTATCAAACTGATTTCAGTTACTTTCCAATCCTTCATTTTATTCCTTTGATATCTGAATGCAGCTGAATATTTTTTGAACATGTCTCCTATTTTGAATGATGTAGACTGTAGGGTTGACTTTGTGAGATATAGAAGCCAAATATGAGGCAATTGGCACATAGTAAATACACAAATGCTGGTTCCTTTTACTTTCCAAACTGCTATTTTTAAAAAGAATATTTATAGCTTAATGAGCCAGAGAAAGAAAAGTTTATTGGCATTATCTGAGGTAGTAAAGGGTATCTTTGTCATAAAACATTTTTCCAAGTTTTTAGGATAGTGTGAGGGAGCCGCCCCTTCTTTGCTAGTAGGTTCTTTGCTAAATCTACCCGACATTGTTAAGAGAAGTTTCATTGACTTTACCAGAGGGATTGAATATGAAACCATGAGGTTCTGGAAACATAAGAGTCTCCAAGGCAACCTGTTTTCGTGTGTTACCCTAGTCTCCAGGAAGAGCTTCTGACTCATGAAATACTTGAGGGGTTACTTTTATTGAGAAACTGGTAAAATGATGGAGACTGCTGTAGAATTTTGAAGAATGTGGGATTCAGAGGCAAAAAATGTGAAAGTAGATGAATTCTGGAATCTACCCATGTTGTGGGAGGGCTTTTGACAGTCACTGGTAATGAAATTGGGAGTTTCAGAACAAGTTTAACAGTTTTCCAGCAACAAAATAAGCCCCATGGTCTAGATTTACTTCTAGCATTTGTATTAGTTGTGATTTTTAAATTTACATCTGATTTGGATTCTAGGCAAAACTTATTTAACCAAATCATGAGAAATAAAATGTGTGAGTCTGACTTCTGCCTCCCGTCACTTGTATCACTTGTCTTCCCATTGATCATCAATTTGCTTGAGCGGGCACCAGTAACATCTCCATATGTCCTGTCACATGCTAATGTTGCCCAAGGGTGTCTGCTCACTCAGGAACATAAAGAGCCTCAAACCATTCCATCAAGTCATGGGAATGAGGTCTATAATTTTTACTGGTATTTGGTATATCAGATATGACAAGGGCAGCTTGCCAGGCTCTGCCATGTGGGTGGGATACTTTTGTAGTCACCTCTAATCTCGAGCATTTATTGATGAACCGGGCTTGTGATAAGCTCTTCTGCTGGGTGGAGTTCTGATGAGAGGGGAGTCCGGATGTGGAAAATGGCGGCCCTCATGGTGTGGGGGGTTCTCTAACTTCTTGCGAGGCTCTGCTGGGGTGGCGGGCCAGGGCTAGAACCCACCATCCCTCCTGGGATGATCATCCTCGTGATCAGCTGGGCACAGGGAGAGCCGGTAGCAGCTCTGCCCTGTGTATGTGAGTCTCTGCTGCCTCTCAGAAAGGTTAAAAATATTCTTTGACTTGCTATTGTTTTTATTACCATGTGAAGCACTTAATGGCTTTCACCACAAATTCTGGTGCCTTATTCAAAACAGTTCTGGCAGCAGAGAGAGGTGAGGCTGGATGAAATCGAAGTCAAGAAATATATTTGCCTAAATAATCATTTCTTTTTATTCTGAACATTTTTTTCCGCAGATCCCAGGCTTGCATTTATCTGCATGCCTTCATTATGCATTTTACACTCCAAAGTCTTTTCAAGGACACAGGCTTTAAGAGCTTGAGCTAGATCCTAAAATATGGGTTTAGGATCAGAACTGGAGATAGATTTCAACTGAAGCCAACTATTAGAAGAAATAGCCTAAGAAATAAGGATTAATTATCAAACATGTTACTTTGATTTAACTATATATCCAACACACTACAAGATTTTTTTTGATATTGACAACTTCATGAAGATAATTATTTGAAACAAAGCTTTATTCCAGAGCTGTGCATTAGAAACATTAGTAGGCCAAAATGTCCCTTAAACTAATCTAGGAAAATGGTTTTTATTGTAAATAACAATAAAGCCAATGCTGTTGGAATTACTGCTGCTAGTAAGGGTATAATCAATAAAGATATAACTATGACTTTTAGTTTCAAAAAGTTGTAATGATCATAATTGATTATTACAATTATGACTTAAATTATGACTTATAATTATGACTTAAATGTCATAATTTAAGATATTTTTAGTCGTAAAAATGTTACAGAATGATGAAGTTAGTTGCCAGAGGAGATTACTTAAATAAAAATAAAATTAATATTTTTTGAATATCCACCTAGTGCCAGATGCTTTAATATATATTGTTCCTTTGACCACTTGTAATGATTCTGTGATGTAAGTTTTATTTTTTGGTAGATGAGGGCATTAAGGGTAAAACAGGTTAAGTATATAGCTAATTTTATATGGTGAATGTAAATGGTGGTTTCAATTCAAGCCTTCACTATTTCGTCCCTAATAAATTCACTTACCATCAGTCAGATCTCTGTAGAGTTAATGCATTTGCTTCAAAGGATGTTTCACTTAAAAACCAAATGTGGGAATGGATTAGTTATTCAGAAAGTCAAGAAATGAGAAGTTTCAACATCATATTTATTTGCAGTGGGCAACTATACATCTCCAGGTACTTCTCTAGCCTCTTAGGAAAGAAAACATTTGCAAGTATAATAAATAATGTTGTCAAAGTAGTTTCAGATCTGGAATGCAGAAAATTAATATAAGGAGTTGAAGATATTATATAGAGGGTTTCTGACTTCTTAGAGGGGTTTGCAGTGTCAGAATTACATTGGGCAGTCCCAGAGACTACACTTACAAAGTGCTCTAATTTGACAAGGCTCATAAAAGGGATTCACATATAAACTAGATGATTAATTTACGAAGACATATTTAATTTCCTGTGACCATGCAAAATCTCGTTTGGCTAATAAGAGAATGGGTATATAGAATTTGTAAGCTGAAGGTTTATTAGTGATTCGACTCAAAAGGAATGGAATTGGACAACCATGTGGATATTTTCTACAAGCTGAAAGTGCATGTATGCTGTATGTAGGGTTATTACAGTCTCATTGACTAAAGAATACAATTTTTTTGGGCCAGAGCAACAGTATAGCAGGTTGTGCATTTGCCTTGTACACAGCTGACCAAATTTGATTACCGGCATCTCATTGTGTCCCTCCTGTACCTCCAGGAGTGCTTCCTGTGTGCAGAGCCAGGTGTAACTCCTGAGCATAATGCCCCAAAAAACAATTTAAAAGGAATAAAATTTTTCTTATCCTTTCTTTAAATTGAAGTAGAACTAACAAAACATTTTAATTTTGAGTGTGCAACATAATGATTTGACATTTGAATATATAGTAAAATGTTTAGCATAACAAATGTATTTCATGACAATTATTTGCTTAGAAATTTCAAATTTGTGACACTGTGTAACTGATTATAGTTTCCATGCTACATCAAACATTCTTGACCAAGCTGTTTTGGGACTTTTAAGTTCGCATCTCTTGATCTTCTAACCTTTTATCCCTACCCCCTTCTTTCTGTTATATTTTCCTATGTCTTTGGTTTAGTTTTGTTGGTTTGATTTGGGTTCACTTATAATTTTTACATTGTATTTACCTTTATCTGATTATTTCACTTAGGTCCTTCAAGGTTTATCCATGTTGTTAAAAATGGCAAGAATATATTTTGTTTTCATAACTAAGTAGTATTCCACTATATATGTGCATGCATGTACATATATACACATGTACTCATACATGTATATATATCATTATGTATAATTCTAAAATGAACATAGGATGTTTTCATATTTTTGTGTACATTAGGAAGTGTTGTTATATAAGAAGCTGTGTAAGGTATCACCAACTCCAGAGTAACCAGTGGTGTTTGCCTCCTTGAAGAGATGCAGTGTTCTTTTTCAGGCATGAGCTCTTAGTAGGGTCCTCAAATTTCCTGAGAGAATTGTTCTTCCTTTCATTTGACTAATTTTGCAGTATCATGGTTGTCTACACTTAGATGACAG
>JAJIBD010000829.1:0-57326 GCA_021461705.1 Cryptotis parvus
GGTCCCCAATATTGAGTCATGAAGGTCCCAGTATTGAGTCAATGAAGGTCCCAGTATTGATCAGTGGTGTCCCCAGTATTGAGTCAGTGGGGGTCCCCAGTATTGAGTCAGTGGGGTCCCCAGTATTGAATCAATGGGGGTCCCAGTATTGAGTCAGTGGGGTCCCCAGTTGAGTCAGTGGGGTCCCCAGTATTGAGTCAGTTGGGGTCCCCAGTATTGAGTCAGTGGGGTCCCCAGTATTGAGTCAATGAAGGTCCCCAGTATTGAGTCAATGAAGGTCCCCAGTATTGAGTCAGTGGGGTCCCCAGTATTGATTCAGTGGTGTCCACAGTATTGAATCAGTGGGAATCCCCCAGTATGAGTCATTAGGGTCCCCTGTATTGAATCAATGGGGTTCCCAGTATTGAGTCAGTGGAGGATCCCCAGCATTGAGTCAGTGGGGGTCCCCAGTATTGAGTCAGTGGAGGGTCCCCAGTATTGAGTCAGTGGGGTACCAGTATTGAGTCAGTGGGGGACCCCAGTATTGAGTCAGTGGGGGTCCCAGTATTGAGTCAGTGGGGTCCCCAGTATTGAGTCAGTGGTGTCCCCAGTTGAGTCAGTCGGGTCCCCAGTATTGAGTCAGTGGGGGTCCCAGTATTGAGTCAGTGGGGTCCCCAATATTGAGTCAATGAAGGTCCCCAGTATTGAGTCAATGGGGTCCCCAGTATTGAGTCAGTGGGGTCCCCAGTATTGATTCAGTGGTGTCTCCAGTATTGAATCAATGGGGATCCCCAGTATTGAGTCAGTGGGGTCCCCAGTATTGAATCAATGGGGTCCCCAGTATTGAGTCAGTGGTGTCCCCAGTTAAGTCAGTGGGGTCCCCAGTATTGAGGTCAGTGGGGGTCCCCAGTATTGAGTCAGTGGGGTCCCCAGTATTGAGTCAATGAAGGTCCCTAGTATTGAGTCAATGAAGGTCCCCAGTATTGAGTCAGTGGGGTCCCCAGTATTGATTCAGTGAGGTCCCCAGTATTGAATCAATGGGGTCCCCAGTATTGAGTCATTGGGGTCCCAGTATTGAATCAATGGGGGTCCCAGTATCGAGTCAGTGGGGGGCCCCCAGTACTGAGTCAGTGGGGTCCCCAGTACTGAGTCAATGGGGGTCCCCAGTATTGAATCAGTGGGCTTCCCAGTATTGAGTCAGTGGGGGCCCCAGTGTTGAGTCAGTGGGGTCCCCAGTGTTGTGTCAGTGAGGTCCGCAGTAATGCATCAGTGGGGGTCTTCAGTATTCCCTTACAGTTGAAATCACTTTCCTGGGAAAGTGAGGATTTTATTTTAAATCCAGCTATAAAAGTATTGCTGCCTAATTTGTAATGTAACTAAATTTTTAGGGGGTGGGGCACACCCAGTGATGCCCAGGGCTTTTCTGACTGAGTGACTGGGGGATCACTCCTGGCCATGCTCAGGGGCTTGGTATTGAATCCAGTTTTGCCGTGTGTAAGGCAAATGTAAGAGATAGACTGTCTCTCCAAACCCAGATTTTTTCTTTTTGCTTTTTGGATCACACCGGGGTGCCTCAGGGATTCCTCCTGGCTCTGCACTCAGGAATTACTCCTGGCAGTGCTCGGGTGGACCATATGGGATGCAGAGGCTCCAACCCCAGTGGGCCACATGCAAGGCAAATGCCTTCCCCACTGTATAGTAAGTCGGTACCCAGAAATGTTTTTTTCTTTTTTAAATGGTCAGTGAAACAGAGCCATCAGAGACCCTGACTGAGGCCAGGCAATCGGTGGCTGGGCCCAGCAAGCCTGTTAGGTCCAGGTCACTGGGCGCTGGTTCCGTTGAGGCATCTCCAGACCAGGAGCATGTTGGTTTCCTTCGTCGGGGCCACAGCCCATAACTGGTGCTTTTTACCGAGGGCCCGAAGCCCAGCCCAGACAATTCTGACTCTTGAGCACAGCGTACACTTTTGCATTTCATGGTGCAAACGGCTGGAGAGACTAGGAATGAATGTGCAGAGTGGCCCGGGGTCGGCTTCAGTACTGGCCTCACCTCCAGTGGCTGCATTTGCCTGGAAACCGGTTTTTTTTTTTTTTTTTTTTTGGGGGTGTTCACAACCGGCAATGCTCAGGGGGTTTCTCCTGGCTCTGCACTCAGGAACTACTCCTGGCAGTGCTCGGGGGACTATATGGGATGTTAGGGATCGAACCCGGGCCAGCATGGGCGGCCGTGTGCAAGGCAAATGCCCTATACACTGGGCTATTGCTCCGGCCCTGGAAACTGATTTTGGATTCTGGAAGGACTGGGGTCCCTGGGTCCCGCAGGTGAGGTGGAAGCCAGATTTAGATCCGGGAGAGTGCTGAGGTTCTGGGTCACGGCAGGTGGGGCGGGGCTGTTGCATGCATCCCTCTGGTTTCCCCTGACCCTGTCTTCCTGTCCATGTTCCCACAGCACCGTGCAGCGCGTGCCCACTGCCTCCCCCATCTGCGCACAGCACCAGGTCCAGCGCCCCGACTGCACCCGATTTCGCGCGGCAGCTCCAGCTGCAGCACCTTCCATGGGGGAGCAGCTCCACGCGACGCCGCAGTGCAGCCTACAACAGGCCGCCCGCCTCGCCCTTGCACAAGCTGGGCGCCTTTGCTTTATGCCCGCAGGGGCACCGTCCACAGGTATCATCAGCAAAATCACATCCAAGTTTGTCCGGAGGTCAGTACTGGGGGGCTTGCTCCCTCTCATGCTCTTTTTCCAAGAGGAAAAGACCAAAAAAAAAAAAAAAGACAGAACTTTTCCTTAAGCAAGAGAAAAGGGAAACATGGATAAAACAAGAGTTTAAAACATTCTGCAACTTAAGCAGTGCAGAGCAAAGATGACAAAATGCTCAGTTCTCATGCAAAGGTGAATCAAAAAAAAACATTCACACGAGAGCTTTGTGTACTGTAGGTTGATGTTGAGCACTTGCTTCTCCGGGCCTTGATAACGTGTACCTGTCACGTGATGTTGAGCACTTGCTTCTGACTTTGATCACGTGTACCTGTCACGTGATGTTGAGCACTTCCTTCTGACCTTGATCACATATACCTGTCACGTGATGTTGAGCACTTGCTCTCCATCCCTTGATCACGTGTACCTATTCAGCACTCAAAACAAGTGCTGAGCACTTTTTTTCCTGGACCTGACCAGGTGCCACTGCCCATTTTCTCATCCAGAAAAGTCCATGGGGTGGAGCATGGGATCACTCACATACTGGAGCCATCAGTTTGCAAAGCCTCTGACAGTAAACCTGTGAGCAACAGGAACGGCCTAGGACAGTAAACCCAGGTGAACAACAGGATGGGCCTATGACAGTAAACGCAGATGAGCAACAGGACGGGCCTAGGACAGTAAACACAGATGAGCAATAGGACAGGCCTAGGACAGTAAACACAGATGAGCATCAGGATGGGCCTAGGACAGTAAACAATATGAGCAACAGAATGGGCCTAGGACATTAAACACAGATGAGCAGCAGGACAGGCCTAGGACAGTAAACACAGATGAGCAACAGAACAGGCCCTAGGACAGTAAACACAGATGAGCAACAGGACGGGCCTAGGACAGTAAACGCCAAGGAGCAACAGGAGCGGTCCTAGGACAGTAAACGCTGAGGAGCAACAGGACGGGCCTAGGACATTAAACGCGAGATGTGCAACAGGACGGGCCTAGGACAGTAAACGCAGATGAGCAACAGGATGAGCCGGCCCGGAGGGCCTAGGACAGTAAGCGCAGATGAGCAACAGGATGGGCTTAGGACATTAAACGCTGAGGAGCATCAGGACGGGCCTAGGACAGTAAACGCAAATGAGCAAAAAGGACGGGCCTAGGAGAGTAAACGCAGATGAGCAACAGGATGAGCCTAGGACAGTAAACACAGATGAGCAACAGGGCGGGCCTAGGACAGTAAGTGCAGATGAGCAACAGGATGGGCTTAGGACATTAAACGCTAAGGAGCATCAGGGACGGGCCTAGGACAGTAAACGCCAACGAGCAACAGGAAGGGCTTAGGACAGTAAATGCAAATGAGCAACAGGGACGGGCCTAGGGACATAAACGCCGAGAGGCATCAGGACGGGCCTAAGACAATAAACGCTAACGAGCAACAGGACGGGCCTAGACAGTAAACGATATGAGCCACAGAACGGGCCTAGGACAGTAAATGCAGATGAGCAGCAGGACAGGCCAAGGACAGAAACGCATATGAGAAACAGGATGAGCCTAGGACAGTAAGTGCAGAAGAGCAACAGGACGGGCCTAGGACAATAAACACAGATGAGCAAAAGGACGGGCCTAGGACAGTAAATGCAGATGAGCAACAGGACGGGCCTAGGACCAGTAAACACAGATGAGCAACAGGATGGGCCTAGGACAGTAAACACAGATGAGCAACAGGACGGGCCTAGGACAGTAAACACAGATGAGCAGCAGGACTGTACACTTGCAGCTCCCAGCACAGTCCATTCCCTTTTCCTATAAAGCTTAGGAGATTCTACCCGTGAGAACCCACCAGCTCACAGCTGATTGAGGCCTGTGTCCATGGTCGGGGCACTGGGTCTCAACACTGATCAAACACAGCTGTTGCTTTCTAGGACAGTTCTTTGGGCACCCCAGACAATTTTGACCTGTAGCATTGCGTGGGCCCCGGAGCACCCACTGGGTGAGGCCCTGTCGGGAAAGCCACCGGGGTCCCCGACAGTGTCAGGACAGAAGTTCTCCTCTACCTCCGAGGATGCCGGGGGGAACAGATGAAAACTCATGAGTCTGGCGCAGTTCTGAAAAGGCTTTTAATAGTACAAAAGCTCTTCCACAGCACTCCAATATAATGAACGAACTCTAGCTCTGGTCCGAACTTAGACCATACAAAAGAGTCTCCCACCGAAGAGAAAGGATCTCACTCAAGAGGAGTCCCTACCCAAAAGAAGGAGCAAAAGGCCAGAGTGCAAACAGCCGAAGCCAAGGAGCCAAAAGCCAAAGCCAAGGAGCCAAAAGCCAAAAGCCGCAGGAGCCAAAAGCAGAAAGCAAAAGGCGAAGGGGGCCTCAAGTCAGTCCCCTTACATACACCAAAGTCATCCGATTTGTGACAGGGGAGGCTTGTTGGGGAAGCCGTCGTGGTCCCAGACAGTGTCAGGACGGAAGTTCTCTTCTACTTCCGAGGACGCCGGGGGAACAGAAGAAAACTCACGAGTCCGGTGTAGTTCCAAAAAGGCTTTTAATAGTACAAAGCTCTTCCACAGCCCTCCAATATAATGAACAGACTCTAGCTCTGGTCCGAACTTAAGACCATGCCAAAGAGCCTAAGTCTCCCACCAAAGAAAGAGGATCTCACCCAAGATGAGTCCTACCCAGAAGAAGGAGCAAAAGGCCAAAGAGCAAAAAGCCAAAAGCCAAAAGCTGCAGGAGACAAAAGCCGCAGGGAGACAAAAGCCAAAGCGAAAAGGCCAAAGAGGCCTCGAGTCAGTCCCCTTATATACACCACAGTCATCCCGGGAGGGTTGTGTCAACAAAGAACCCTAAACAAATGTAGAAGGGCAATGCCACCACCCTATTGCAGGTATAAACAAAGGACTAATCCCAAGATTATCTCTTATGTAAAACACTGGAGAGAGAGGGGGCTGATATAAAGTAATACATCTTCATTTCCTGAGCTTCATGTAATCTAGATGGTACCCACAAGGTCCTTCTTATTATTATCTGCACCAGGGTGATTCTGAGTATCTTGTTCTCATGTACAGAAAAGGTCGCACTCGCCTGCTTAGAGAAAACTAGTATGATCCTTCCTATAGTCTTCCTATAGTCTCAGCGTAGCCAGGGTGGTAGTCTCCTGGTAAATTCTAACTGGTCCACGCTGGGTGCAGTGGGGATACAGAGGAGGCTGTGCCCAATCTAGAAAACATAGAAGTCTTAGTAGATGTATAAGTCAGAAGTTAGTCAGTCAAGGTGACTCCTGTAACTGCCACACCCTCTAGCAGTGTTTACATAGAAGAGAGGTCTCATTTGAATGAACCTTGGCTTAAATAGATTAAGCTGTGAGTGGGCAAAACAACAAAGCTCCCAGATTAGCTAGATCTGTCATCCAACAAGGCCCTATTGCTCCAGCACTACATGTCAGGGCCCTAACATCAAACCACTCACCCAGGGGTTTGGGAGCTGCTGGTGCCACTCAGTTTTTGGAGTACCCTGCTTGGGAGCCCCCCAAAAACGATAAAGCCAATATAATGTCTTTTTGGTTCATTCTGGTTTTGGCTGGGGGGAGAGGGGAACACATCAGTCCCTCTTGTTGGGGCTCAGCGGGGTCCCAACAGATATTGGAGTCTGGCAGGTCCCTAGCCGTGTTCAGGGCCAAAAACCACTCCCTCCGACTGATGGACAAAGGAACAAGACCAACAAGACAACAGCCGTGAAAATCTAATGTTCTCTTCTCTAATCTCTCATCACTCATTAACACACACACACACACACACACACACACAATCTTCATACATACAGACTTCACAAAAGGTTGGGGAAGGAGTTACAAGAGGTGATGGACCTTAATCACGAAACAATGAGGTGATTAATATAACTCTTCCTTCCCAGGGCAAACTGTAAGGGGACCTTGCCCCAAAGACGGATCTTGTCCTGGGGTTATAGGTCCACTCAGGACAAGGGTGGAACACTGGTGTGTTGTGTTCACCTTCCCATATTTCTAGTCATTTTGTATAAATACAGCAAGAGAAACAGACATTTATCTTCACCGAGGATTAAATTTATGGGGTGACTATTCCCGAGGACATCTCGTCATATATCCCGGACATCCCAGACAACATTCTTCAGGCCAGGTGGGTTTATTCCTAATCCCCACAGGGTCCTGCAATCAGTTGCTTCTCTTTGGATCAGGACAGAGCTTCTTCCATAACTGTATTATTATTAGCTTATTATATTTCTCAGGACATTTAGTCTGTCCCATGTCAAGGCAGGGTAATTTACTCACAGCTTGCCTTGGGTCCATCCAGCTCCACGATGGAACCCTCCTTTTGGGGTGTAAGGAATTAGAATCAATCCAAGTCCAAGTGAGTTTTTTTTTCTTTTTGGGTCACACCTGGCAATGCTCAGAGGATTACTCATGGCTCTTTGCTCAAGAATTACTCCTGGAGTTGGTCGGGGGACCATATGGGATGCCAGGGATTGAAAGCAGGTTGGCTGCATGCAAGACAAACGCCCTCCCCACTGTGCTTTGGCTCCGGCCCCCAACTGAGTTTTTTAAGTTAGGAAATACAACAGATGCCCCGGAGTAACTAATTCAGAGTTAATTAACTCCTATATGACAGATGCAGAGCCTTAACTGTCTTCTTGTGTCTCTACAAAAGGCCTTTGCTCTAGCATAAGAATCTGGAACATCACTAACAAAGCAACTAGAAGAAAAGATAAACATATGGGACTACATGAAAATAAAAAGCTTCTGCACCTCAAAAGAAACAGTGACTAAGATACAAAAGCAGTCCACAGAATGGGAAAGAATATTCACCCAATACCCATCTGATAAGGGGTTAATATCCAGGATATATCAGGCACTGGTAGAACTTTACAAGAAGAAAACAAACAATCCCGTCAAAAAATGGGGAGAAGAAATGAACAGAAACTTCAGCAAGGAAGAAATGTGAATGGCCAAAAAAAATATGAAAAAATGCTCAGCATCACTAATCATCAGAGAGATGCAAATCAAAACAACAATGAGATACCACTTTACACCACAGAGACTGGCACATATTCAAAAGAGCAAGAACAACAAGTGCTGGCATGGATGTGGGGAAAAGGGGACACTCATCCATTGTTGGTGGGAATGCCGGCTGGTACAGCCTTTCTGGAAAACAATATGGACTTTCCTCCAAAGACTAGAAATTGAACTCCCATTTGACCCAGCCATACCACTCCTGGGAATCTACTCTGGGAAACCAAAAATACGCAGCGGAAACACCATCCCTACTTTTATGTTCATAGTAGCATTATTCACAATAGCCAGAATCTGGAAGCAACCAGAGTGCCCGAAAATCGATGACTGGATAAAGAAGCTTTGGTACATCTACACAATGGAATACTATGCAGCTGTTAGGAAAAATGAAGTTATAAAATTTGCCTATAAATGGATGGACATGGAGAAGATTATGTTGAGAGAAATTAGCCAGAAGGGAGAGAGACAGATACAGAATGGCTGCATTTATTTGCATGGCATAAATATATATGTACATATTATGATACCAATATCCAAGGTCAAGTGAAACATATATCAGGAGGTCTTGTCAAAAGTGGAAATTATCACAAACGTGTGGGAGTCAGAGATTAGGTAAGACAGAAAATGGAACAGTGTGCTAATAATTGTCGAGGGTACTAATGCCAACCTGGAACTGAGCATTAAATAGAGGCAAAAGGATACACATGCCAACCTCTTAATGTATGTTCTGCAATCCATAGTCTGGAAGGGAAGGAAAAGAGAAAGAGAGAGAGAGAGGGAAAGAAATAAAGAACCTGCCATGGAGGGGGCTGGGGAAGGGGGGGAGGGCAGGGGACGTTGGTGGTGGGAGATATGCAATGATGGAGGGACGGGTGCTAGAACACTGTATGACCAAAAACCAAATATGAACTTTTTAATTGTATATCTTTTTATTTGTATATCTCACAGTGGTATAATAAAATACTTAAAAAAAAAGAATCTGCAAAGTGCATATAGGAAAGAGAAAACAGCCTTTCATTCACAATACAAAACCCGGGCCTGGCAAATAGGAGACAGAGGGCTGTGAACAAAGGGTCCTCCAACACCCCCAGTCACCACGTGGTCAGCTTTAGCGGGAATAGCACATACTTGTGGAGACAGGGTCTCTGTGCCACCAGAGAGTCCCATAACACCCCAGTGCTCCCACAGAGTGGGAGGACCAGGGGAGCACTGGGTTCAGAGTAGGGAAGCCCTGCCCAGTGCTTTAACTGGCTGTCGGGCATTAGGGACCTTTAACAACAGCTGCTGGGATGGTTTCTCGGAGACTGACCGGAATAGCCAGGTCAGTCTCGGCTGTGGGGCTCAGAAGCGTTTGCTGACCTTGGGTTCCAGGAGAGACTCCTCCTCCTCCCTACGGGACTCCTCTGGAGCATTTCAAAGATCGAGAACACATTGTTTAAGCAGCTGCTTTTTCTTGGTTATCTGGTAACATTTATCTGGTAGCATTTTCCCACTGTTGCTATAAAGCTCTGTCATTGTCCTTGAAAATGACCCAAATTGCTAACATTTTCCGGGGGCTTGAAAATATTTGTCCCATCCAAGGCCAGGACAGTCAGTAGAGGTGGCAGGTCGCACTCCGCAGGTAAAAGCATCTTGTCTGAGGCAGGATCTGTGACTTGGGGCGGAGCTTTCCTGGTCCTGTCATGTGTGTAGGGTTTGTGTATACCTTGAAATAAGTCTCTTATTTAAAAACTTTTTTTAATTTTTGAAGAATTTATGTATAAGTTAGATATTTGTATCTGTGCTTGGCTCCAACTGCAAGGTTAGTTTCTGCACATTCTAAGCTGACCACTACTTGACTTTTGCTTTGAATAACACCCTTTGAAGTTGGATCTTTTTTTTTTTTTGCTTTTTTGGGTCACATCCGGCGATGCTCAGGGGTTACTCCTGGCTCTGCACTCAGGAATTACTCCTGGCGGTGCTCGGGGGACCATATGGGATGCCGGGGATTGAACCCAGTGCGGGGCACAGCCGCGCCGCGTGCAAGGCAAACGCCTTACCCGCTGGGCTATCGCTCCAGCCCCTGAAGTTGGATCTTGTGGCGAACAGTCATTAAGCAGTCTGATCGGTAGATTGATTTAACTACGCTAAAGCAGATCAATGATGCCTTGATAGTCATGACCAGGAAATGGAAGATTGTGTTTAGGGGAGAAAAAAAAGCTCTAGAAGTTGCCCCTCCCTAGCCCAGCACTCAGTAGGTGCAACCTGGCCTGGGTAGGTGGACTGCTGGAAGAAGAAGTGAGAACCAGAGGGCTGGGAACTGGTGCTGGGCCTGTCTGTTGTGCAGGACTGTAGGTGTGGGAGCTCTCGTCGCCTTTTCACTTGTCATTAAATCCCAACCTTCCTTTGTTTTGAGGGATCCAAGTGAAGGCGAAGCCAGTGGCAGAACCGACTCCACCAGGTGAGGAGACATTTGATGTGGCCCTTGATGCCAGGGCCTCCGTGTGTGAGAGCCACGTCCTGATCGCATAGAGCCCCAGACAGAAGCAGCTCGGCTGTGTGTTTTAGTGGGTATATGTGTGTGTCTGTATCTGTGTGTATGTACCTGTGTGTGTATCTGTATTATGTATCTATGTGTATTTGTATCTGTGTGTATGCGTGTGTGTATCCGTGTGTATCTGTGCCTGTGTATGTATCTGTATGTATGTGTGTGAATGCATGTGTCCATGTGTCTGTGTATGTCCTTGTGTATCTTTTTCTGTTAGGTGTGTCTTTGTATGTCCATGTGTGACTATGTGTGTGTCTATGTGTGTCTGTGTGTGTCTATGTGTGTCTATGTGTGTCTGTGTGTATCTGTCTGTCTGTGTGTGTCCCTCTATTGGGAGCGGGGATGTTGTGACTGTTACATGGCATCCATTCACTCCTTATGACTGAACCACATTCCATTTTACACAGAGTAGACCAGTGATCTCTAGGGGGGATAGTGGAGGGCACAAAGACATGCCCAGGAGTCTGACCCTTGGCTGAGGCAACCATAAGCAGCCCCAGCTCTTGGCCAGGTCCTGCTATGTCTGGCTGGGGGCTTCACAGTAGTCCTTACACCACCCCCCCCAGCTGCCCCGGGCCATCAGGAGAGCAGGGGAGTTGCTGCCATAGGGAAGCATTAGACAGAGACATGGAAGGAGCTGAGAAATACTGAGGCCTTCACTTCACCCACAACATACCTCCACAACCAAACATGTTTAACTCAACCAAACATGATGACTGTGGATCACAGCTCTTAGTGAAAACCACAGCAGCCCATGGCCAGGAAGCTGGTGTTTTTTGTTTGCTTGCTTGGGTTTGGGGCCACACGCGGCAGTGCTTAGGGGTCACTCCTGGAAGTGCTTGGGGTCCCATTTGGGGTCCTGGTGATTGAACCCTGGAAGGCTTTGTGCAAGCAGGTTCCCCACACTGTGCTGTCTCAGGCCCTGAGCATTGTCTTTTGGGGTTGTTTGTTGTTTGGTGTTTTTTTGGGTCTTTAGCTTTTTGGGTCACACCTGGCGATGCTCCAAGTTACTCCTGACTCTGCACTCAGTAATTACTCCTGGTGGTGCTCAAGGGGCCATATGGGATGCCAGGGATTGAACCTGGGTTGGCCGCGTACAAGGCAAACACCCTCCCTGTTGTTCTATCGCTCTGGTCCTGGGCCTCTGTGTTTATAAGAGAAGGTGGCAGATACCATGTGCAGGTGAGGCAGCTGCACAAAGCACTGGGCTTTTACCACTTGGGTCTGCACAGGGCTGTTTGGTGTGTGTCCGCTCTCCGCCAAGTGTGTCTGTGTGCTGTGCGTCTGCTATTCACTGAGTGTGTTCAGTTTTCCCTCTTCTCCCAGAAGTACATCCACAGAGCCCAAGGAGAGAGACAAGGACGAGGGCAAAAGATTCCAAGCCACGCTCTCTGCGCTTCACGTGGAGCATGAAGACCACGAGCTCGATGGACCCCGCGACATGATGCGGGAGATCCGGAAGGTGCTGGACGCCAATAACTGCGACTCCGAGCAGAAGGAGCGTTTCCTGCCCTTCTGCATGCACGGCGACGCCCAGCAGGACAGCCTGGTGCAGTGGGAGATGGAGGTATGCAAGCTCCCTCGGCTGTCCCTCAACGGCGTCTGCTTCAAGCGCATCTCCGGGACATCCATTGCCTTCGAGAACATTGCCTCCAAGATCGCCAACGAGCTCAAGCTATAGAACGGAGACTCGCGGTGTGGGGTCAGTTAAGCAGCACCCCAGACGAGGTACGGTCTGTGAATGTACTTGCCATGCCGACGACGACTGGCCTGTGAATCTCCCTCTGTAGAATCTGCCCTTAATGCAATAAGGTTATACATAGTCATGAACTGTCCGATCAAAGTCCCTATGAACTATAATAAATATCTGTAGCTAAAAGCAAAAGTAGGTTCACCTGTACAGGTAAGTATATTGTGTATTTTTGTTCATTTTCTGTTCATAGAGTTGTATAATAAAACAGATGATTGCTTCAAACCTTGTATAGTTGTCGAGATTTCTGCAAATTCCCCCAACCCCATGTACGTGTGACTTTTTGAGTTGAAGTTGTTCTTTCACTGTTATTTGCGTTCCGGTGGGGTTTTTAAATATTCTTACCTCCATCGTGCCATTTTGAAAACTGTATACAGAACTAAAAAAAAATAAAAATTCACAGAAATCATATCTACAGTGTAGCATGGACATTAAAAAAGTATTGCAAACTCCTATTTGTTTTATAGCAGAAGCTGGTGAATGGATCGGCTGTGTTAGACACACAATTACTCCTGCTCTGTCTTCACACTTGTCTCTGTTACCAGACAAAGTTTAGCTGAGAAGATACCAGATGTTTACAGTTTTGGCACACAGAGTTTTTAAAAATAAAGTACCTGAAAATAATTGTAGCTTTGCCTTGAGCTAAGAAGTACTAGGGAACCTATTTGGAATTCACCATGTGTTTCCTAGTTCCCTGCTACTTGTAGTAGCAAAGTGAGGAATCGCTAAGTGCTTCTGTCTGTTACACGCTGCTTGTCACTTAGGTCAGCTGCGAAGGTCAGAGCGTGCTGGTGGGACAGCCTGAGGCCACCGGCCCTATTTCACAGCACAAACTCAGCAGGGCTGTGTGCTTCAGTGAAGCTGCCTCAGGAATTAACTGCCGCAGGGAAATTCCTCCCCTCCTGGTGCACACCAACATGGTAATGTCTGAAAGCACTCACGAGACTTTTGGACAAAACGTGCTGTTTTTAACAGTCCGCTGTTCCTTCCCACATCCAGACCGGTCTCTGGGTTTCCTGTGTAACCTGCTTCTTCTCTTTTACTGGGTTTCTTGGATTTCTACCACATCATCATCCCTACACTGTGCAGCTCTGTAGCTGGGTGTTCGCTGACTTTTTCTTTCCTAATTCATGAGTTGTGTGATGTGCAAACCATGAGTCAAGGTACCCCTAATGCTTGTTCATTTGATGTGGAGCTAGAGGTTGGTTATGCCACGTGATCAAATGTCCTGTCAGCAAACCGCCCGTCTTAGCGCTCCTGAGAAAGAAAAAGTCTGTTGAAATTTTATCCCTTTCAAAGAAAAATAAACCTGGGGGCAGGACTGTCACTGTCACCTGCCCTTGACTTCTGTTCTGTGCCTGACCGTGCTGGGACTTCCTTCTGCAAACAGTTCTGTTCAAAAATGAAATGTCTTTGCCTTAGCAATGGGTGGTGTTTGGAAAAAAAAAAATACTGTGTAGTCCCTTTGACCCTAGTGTTCATTCAAAAAAAAAAAATGATGCAAATCTTCATTCACTTTTACTGGTGCACACTGAAATTTTACTTGAACAGTCCTCATAATAAAGCACTTGTCTTTTGCTCTGTATCAGAACGTGAATTACCTGTTTCTGATACAAAGGTTTGCTTTGTGGGGAGGTGGGTTTGTGTGTTCTAAAGTTGATTAGCAGGGGGTGAGGCTTGGAAGCCATCATTGTGATGGGGGCGGGGAGAATGCATCTTTTTATACGAATTCCAACCATTAAAAAATACTTTTTATTTTTTTTTTTTTTTTTAATTTTTTTTATTTTTACAATTACAAAGATATACAATTAAAAAGTTCATATTTGGGTTTTGGTCATACAGTGTAGCAGCACCCATCCCGCCACCAGTGCCCATCTTCCCACCACCAACGTCCCTGGTTCCCTACCCCTCCCCCCCAGCCCTCCTCCATGGCAGGTTCTTTATTTCTTTCCATTTCTCTATCTTTCTCTTTTCCTTCCTCTCCAGACTATGGATTACAGAACATACATTAAAGGGTTGTCATGTGTATCCTTTTGCCTCTATTTAATGCTCAGTTCTAGGTTGGCATTAGTACCCTCACAATTGTTAGCACACTGTTCCATTTTCTGTCTTACCTAGCCTCCTGACTCCCACACGTTTGTGATAATTTCCACCTTTGACAGGACCTCCTGATGTATGTTTCACTTGACCTTGGATATTGGTATCATAATATGTACCTATATATTTATGTTATGCAGATAAATGCAGTCATCCTGTAACTGTCTCTCTCCTTCTGGCTAATTTCGCTCAACATAATCTTCTCCATGTCCATCCATTTGTAGGCAAATTTTATAACTTCATTTTTCCTAACAGCTGCATAGTATTCCATTGTGTAGATGTACCAAAGCTTTTTATCCAGTCATCTATTTTCGGGCACTCGGGTTGCTTCCAGATTCTGGCTATTGTGAATAATGCTGCTATGAACATAAAAGTAGGGATGGTGTTTCCGCTGCGTATTTTTGGTTTCCCAGAGTAGATTCCCAGGAGTGGTATGGCTGGGTCAAATGGGAGTTCAATTTCTAGTCTTTGGAGGAATGTCCATATTGTTTTCCAGAAAGGCTGTACCAGCCGGCATTCCCACCAACAATGGATGAGTGTCCCCTTTTCCCCACACCCACGCCAGCACTTGTTGTTCTTGTTCTTTTGAATATGTGCCAGTCTCTGTGGTGTAAAATGGTATCTCATTGTTGTTTTGATTTGCATCTCTCTGATGATTAGTGATGATGAGCATTTTTTCATATGTTTTTTGGCCATTCGAATTTCTTCCTTGCTGAAGTTTCTGTTCATTTCTTCTCCCCCATTTTTTGATGGGGTTGTTTGTTTTCTTCTTGTAAAGTTCTACCAGTGCCTGATATATCCTGGATTAAAATACTTTTTAAAATTATTTGTTTACTTATTTATTGGGGGGTGGGTCATACCCAGCGATCCTCAGGGATTCCTTGTGGCTCTGCATCCAGGAATTACTCCTGGTGGTGCTCACGGGATCATGTGGAATGACCAACCCGGTCAGCCGCGTGCAAGGCAAATGCCCTCCACGCTGGACTCTCCCCGTCCCCGATGGGCTAAAGGCGCTGGCGTGGACAAACTTACTGCATCTTCACCAGGGGTAACAAGGAGCCAAAGACCCTCCACTCACCGTCCTTAGTCCAAACGTTTGGATACGATACAGAATGGATCAGTCCTGTTATTACCAGAGAGAACCACCAGAGGGCAGAGAAACACTTCAAGCCCTTCCCAGAATGCAGCGCCATGCTCTGCTTTATGGCTGGAACCTGTGGGTGGGCTGCACAGATGACACCCATTGCACCATTGTCCTATCCACCTGACTTGATCTCCTGGCCTAGATACCCCCCCACCCCGCCCCATTCTCCTGTCAACTCATGGGTTTGCCTCCAGCTTCCTTGCCAGTTTTCAGCCGGGGTTTGCACTTTATGAATTTGCTAAGGCTCTGGTCCCGTGACTCCTGCAGAGCTGCAGAGGTGCTTGGTGCCATCCAGTGTGCCGGGCACCATAATGATCTATCTACGGGATCCAATGCATTGCTGCGTTCTTTACTAGCCCTGTGAGTCCTGCAAGGTCCCAAAGTACAGAGATATTATAAGGACCTGGGTTTGATCCCCAGCATCAAAGGGTCCCCTGAGCACCGCCAGGGGTAAATCCTGTGTGCAGAGTCAGGAGTAACCCCTGGCATGGCCAGGTGTGACACACCCCCTCCCCCAATGTGATGAGTTGTTGAACTTTCATACCTTGACCCTTTAAGCTTAATTATGTGGAATCATTTGGTCTGACTTGGTGCTCAAATGGCCCCAGTCAGCCAGAGCAATTAGATATAGATATAGATAAATGTGGCATAGATATATTGAAATGGCATACACACACCATTTGAATATATGTAACATGTATGTACATGTTATATATATGTATATATTTCTGCCCCTTGAGGTGTTGCAGGTGTGACTGCGGTGCCCAGCTGCATCTGCAGGTGACAGACAGGAGACAGTCTTGTCTACACCCAGGCTCTGCCCCGTGGGCCCTGGATGGTTGATGGTCTGACAAAGAAAAAGACTGAGCCCCCTGGGATGAACCCAGAGCCATGGCAGAGACTGGCAAGCTGCCCGTGGTGTATTCAATATTCCAAAAACAGTAACTATAATGGACCTCATTCGAACGAATGGAGACATTATTGGTGCCTGCTCAAGCAAATTGATGAACGGGAAGACAAGTGATACAAGTGATTTGTATATGTGTATACATATGTGTACCATTCAAATATATATATATATATATATATATATATATATAACATTACATGTATATGCACATGTTTACATGTTCAATGGCATGCCATGGGCAAGGGAGAATACACACAAATGAGCTTTTTTATTTTCCCAGAAATATGGGAAAATAAAGTCCCATTAAGTCCTGATTCAGACCTCAGTTCTCTATCAACCAAATTTAGTTTTCTCCCCTCAATATTAAGTGCCCATAACTCTCTTTTTCTTTCTTTTGTCTTTTTGGAGTCACATCCTGCAATGTTCAAGGGTTACTCCTGACTCTGCACTCAGGAATTACACCTGGGGGTGCTCAGTAGACCCTATGGGATGACGAGATGGGCTGTGTCCAAGGCAAACGTCCTTCTCGCTGGACTATCGCTCCTGACCCAAATATATATATGTATTATATTTAAATATATAAATATAATGCATACATATATATGTATGTATATATTATAAAGCTATAATTTGTTATATAATGTTATAGGATTAATATATTACAAAATCAACCATTTTTATATCTTTATATACAAGTAAGTAAATGTTATTGCTAATCATTATCACTATCTTCCCATTCATCATCAATTTGCTCGAGCGGGCTCCAGTAACATCTCCATATGTCCTGTCTCATGCTAGTACAGCCCAAGGGCATCTGCTTGCTCCAGGAACATAAATAGCCTCAAACCATTATATTAGGTTATGGGAATGACCTAACATAATTGTTACTGGCATTTGTCATGTCAAATACAACACGGGCAGCTTGCCAGGCTTGCGGAATGAGTGGCATACTATTATAGTCACCTCTAAATACAGCATTGATTGATGAAGCGGCCACGTAAGCCGGGCTGTGATAGGCTCATTTGCTGGATGGAGTTCTGACGAGAGGGAGGTCCGGATGTGGAAAATGGCAGCCCTCATGGAGTGGGGGGGGGTCGTCTGGCTTATTGTGAGGCTCTGCTGGGGTGGCGGGCCATGGCTAGAACCCGCTGTCCCTCCCGGGCACCTCATGAGCAGCTGGGCACAGGGAGAGCTGTTTGAAGTGCAGCGGCACTAAAGATTTCCTTACATTGGGATCAGTTGATCACTTGATCACTTGAATCCCGTGCTAACTTGTATATAAAATATATAAATACAAGAAATATATAAAGTAACACTTGCTTACTTGCCAGTCCTATAAGAATTTGTTTCTTTTGCGCTATTTGGAGAAAAAAAGATTTTGTAATATCCACACTAAATTTTGGAATTGAAGTTAGTCATAGGCACTGTTTGTCAGAATGACTAAAGTTTTTAAAGGTTTAAACTTTTGAATTTCAAATAGAGGAACCAAGCTTTCGGAAAATGCTTGACTCTGGATGCCAGAGGTCCTGTTGTCGTTCGTCACATTAGAGCAATTAGCTGTTTTAAATCATTTATTAGTATTGTATCAAGTTAAAGGCCTGGGCTGTTTCTTTTCATATTTGGATGAGTGAAAACTGTAATGACACCGAGCAGCAAGCCAGTGGACGGAGACAATTACTAATCCAGAGAAAGTTGTTATCAAGTGGTACAGATTAAATCCATCTTGAAGACGTCTCAGTACTTTGGTGAAGAACTTGGCTTTCTTTTTAGAAGATTTGTGCCATAACTTTGTTTCCAATAAGAAGAGACAATAAATGTGTTTGTCAATATATTTATGGTGTCTATAATTATAATGTATTTGGATGCACTCGAAAATTTAATCTGATAAAAAATGGATTGAATCTTATCAGATGCTCAAAGTAAAGTATCTTGAAACTGCCAATATTAACAATAAAATGAGCGTAGTATGACTAAGGCCACTAGATAAATAATACAATCAGAAAAATTACCAACAACAGGATCACTGTATCATTGTATTACTGTCTTCCCGTTCATCATCGATTTGCTCAAGCGGGCACCAGTAATATCTCCATATGTCCTGTCTCATGCTAGTAGAGCCCAAGGGCATCTGCTTGCTCGAGGAACATAAAGAGCCTCAAACCATTCCATCAGGTCATGGGAATGAGGTCTATAATTGTTACTGGTATTTGGCATATCAAATACGACACGGGTAGCTTGCCAGGCTCTGCCGTGTGGGTGGCATACTCGCATAAGTACCACATATGATACCCCAAACACCACTAAGAGTCACTCCTTCGGGTGTGGTTCCACAGGGTCAGGAAGAGGCCTTCAGAACCACAGGGTGTGAGCCTGTGGTTTACTTATTTTATACCCAAGAAAGGCTGTGTTGGTCTGTGAACTCAGTTGCCTAGTTCAGCCCTTAGTGATCAGATGACTTTGTATATGGTACTAATAATAGCTGGCATTTACTGAATCACTGGTATGTATCAAACCAACAACAGTAATTATTACAAATAGCTATTTCTGGCTTTTTCAAAAAGCTTAAACTAGATTTTAAAATCTAGTTTATTTACATAGAGTAGAGTGGCAGGATACAAAATGAAAATCCCAAAATCAGTGACTTTGCTATATACAAATAATGAAAAAGAAGAAAGGGATATTAAGGAAACGATTCCATTGACAATAGTGCCACAGAAATTCAAATACCTAGGAATTAGCTTGACCAAGTGTGTAAAGACCTGTAGAAAGAAAACTACAAGACACTGCTCCAAGAAATAAAAGAGGACACAAGAAAATGGAAACACATTCCCTGCTCATGGATGGGGAAAAGTCAACATTGTCAAAATGGTAATACTCCCTAGAGTTTTGTACAGATTCAATGCAGTCCCTGTAAGGATACCCATGACATTCTTCAAAGAAATCGACCAAACACTCCTGAAATTTATATGTAACAATAAACCCCCACGGATAGCAAACGCAATCTTCTGGAAAAAGAAGATGGGAGGTATCACCTTTCTCAACTTCAAACTGTACTGCAAGGCAGTAGTAGTTAAAACAGAGTGGTATTGGAATAAAAGCAGACTTGTGGACCTGTGGAATAGAATTGAGTATCCTGACACCCAACCTCAAACACATGATCATTTAATCTTTGATAAAGGTGCAAAGAGTCCAAAATGGAGAAAGGAAAGCCTCTTCAACAAGTGGTGTTGGGAAAACTGGGCAGTGACATGTAAAAAAATGAATTTGGAACTCTGTCTAACACCATGCACAAAAATCAGATCGAAATGGATTAAAGATCTCAATATTATATTTGAATCCTTAAGGTACATTGAAGAAAATATAGGAAAAAACCCTCCATTGAAGCTAAAGGCATCTTCAAAGGTGAAACACCACTAACAAAGCAACTAGAAGAAAAGATAAATATATGGGACTACATGAAACTAAAAGCTTCTGCACCTCAAACAGTGACCAAGATAAAAGACAGTCCACAGAATGGGAATGAAGATTCACCCAAACCCATCTGATAAGGGGTTAATATCCAGGATATATCAGGCACTGGTGGAACTTTACGAGAAGAAAACAACCAAACCCGTCAAAAAAATGGCGAGAAGAAATGAACAGAAATTTCAACAAGGAAGAAATCTGAATGGCCAAAAGACATATGAAAAAATGCTGATCATCATTATTCATCAGAGAGATGCAAATCAAAACAACAATGAGATATCATTTTACACCAAAGAGAACTGCGCATATCCAAAAGAACAACAAGTGCAGGCGTGGATGTGGGGAAAAGGGGACTCTCATCCATTCTTGGTGGGAATGTCGGCTGGTACAACCTTTCTGGAAAACAATATGGACAGTCCTCCAAAGACTAGAAATTGAGCTCCCATCTGATCCAGCCATACCACTCCTAGGAATATACCCTGGGAAGCCAAAAACACACAGAGGAAACACGATCTGCACTTTTATTTTCATAAGAGCACTATTCATAATAGCCAGAATCTGGAAACAACCAGTCTGCCTGAGAACTAATGACTGGATAAAGAAACTTTGGCACATCTATGTAATGGAATACTATGCAGCTGTTAGGAAAAGTGAAGTTATGAAATTCACCTATAAATGGATGAACATGCAGAGGATCATGTTGAGTAAAATTAGCCAGATGGAAAAAAAGACCGATATAGAATGACTGCATTTATTGCATTTATTTGAATGACATAATATATATATATATATATATATATTACATATTATAATACCCATATCCAATATCAGCCGAAACATGGATCAGGAGATCTTGTCAAAGGTGGAAATTATCACAATCATGTGGGAGTCAGAGGCTAGGTAAGACAGAGAATGGAACGTGTGCTAATAATTGTCTAAAGTGCTAATACCAACCTAGAACTGAGCATTAAATACACGCAAAAAAGATACACATGACAACCTCTTAATGTATGTATTGTAGTCCACAATGTGGAAGGGAAAGAAAAGAGATAGAGATTGAGAGAAAGAGAAAGAGTACCTGCCATAGAGGCTGGCGAGTGGAGGGGACGGGAATCGGGGACATTGGTGGTGTGAAACGGGCACTGGTGGAGGGATGGATGCTGGAACACTGTATGACCAAAACCCAAACATGAACATCTTATGAACATCTTTGTGATGGTATATCTCACGGTGGCATAATAAAATATTTTTTAAAAAGTTACTTTTACCCTTTACCCCTAAATGTTTCGATATATTTTATATTTTACATAAAAATAAAATGTTTAATTCTACATACGAGAACACTTTTTTCTGCCCCCACAATTACAATTTTTTTTCAAATACAAATATTTGAATTTTTTTTGAATATTTTCAAATATAAATATTTTCGTATTATACAAACACATAAATTATTTGTATTTATACTGTCAATAGATCATTAATGAAACTCAAAACTTCATCACTTTGATTCTCCTAAAGAGATGACCTGTTTGTGGCCATCTTCATACCCTTGTTTGTGATGAATAACTTCATCCTTGGTGTGATTTATTAATAGGAATGTAGCTGCTCCATCATGATAAGCTGAAAATGTAATGACTGTAATGTTCATTCATATTCACTTCTGCTATAATACCTCCAAGCTAGAAATAAGAAAAGAGAAATCTTCCTGATGCAATTACTTTGACTATTATTAAAGATTATTAAGGCATAACATTTAATGAAGCCATTCACAATTTGATATTTTGTGTGATTTCAAATGTATACAATTTTAACTTCTCTAATCACAAATAAAAAAATAAAATCTAGTTATTTAGTTTTTATTAATACTTTTAGAATATTTCAATGCGAGGCATTCACTGTCTGTATCACTGTCTTCCCGTTCATCATCGATTTGCTCGAGCGGGCCCCAGTAACATCTCCATATGTCCTGTCTCATGCTAGTAGAGCCCAAGGCATCTGCTTGCTCCAGGAACATAAAGAGCCTCAATCCATTCCGAAATGAGATCTATAATTGTTACTAGTATTTGGCATATATATATATATTTCAAATACAACACGGGTAGCTTGCCAGGCTCTGCCGTGCAGGTAGCATAGTCTTGTAGGCATCTCTAAGTCCAGCATTTATTGATGAACCGCGCAGCCGCGAGCCGGGCTGTGATAGGCTGGTCTGCTGGGTGGAGGTCTGACGAGAGAGAAGTCCGGATGTGGAAAATGGAGGCCCTCATGGAGTGGATCGTCTGTCTTGTTGCGAGGCTCTGCTGGGCTGGTGGGCCAGGGCTAGAACCCACCATCCCTCCTGGGCACCTCGTGAGCAGCTGGTCACAGGGAGAGCCAGTAGAAGCTCTGCCCCATGTCTGCAAGTTTCTGGACCGGCATACCTGAGCCGGATTTAAGAAAGACTGCTGCAGGGTGGATCTCGATGAGCCGGGCGCTGATAGGCTGGTCTGCTGGGTGGAGGTCTGACGAGAGAGATGTCCGGATGTGGAAAATGGAGGCCCTCATGGAGTGGGGGGTCGTCTGGCTTGTTGCGAGGCTCTGCTGGGCTGGTGGGCCAGGGCTAGAACCCACCATCCCTCCCAGGCACCTCGTGAGCAGCTGGTCACAGGGAGAGCCAGTAGCAGCTCTGCCCCATGTCTGCAGAGTCTTAATCTTGTAACAAACAATACAAGATTAATTTTGAGTGTCTGCTTAGGACAGGCTCAAGTAGAGGTAGGGAAAGTTTGAAATAAGTATTGTCCATAGTTGCAATTGTGGTGTATTTGGGATTGTTTAATGAATAACATAGAGATTTTATTTTGGGGGGTTGTTTATTTATTTATTTAAATATTTTATTATGCCACGTGAGATATACAATTACAAAGATGTTCATGTTTGGAATTCGGTCATACAGTTCTCTAGCACCCATTCCTCCACCAGTGCCCTTTTTCTACCACCAATTCCCTACCAATTTCCTACCACCAAGTCCCCAATTCCCTCCCCCCCTCCCCTATCCTTCCTCTATGTAAGGCGCTTCTTCCTCTTTCTCTTTCTTTCTCTTTCTCTTTCTCTTCCTCTTTTATTTTTTCTCTCTCTCTCTCTTCCTTCTCTTACACATTGTGGATTACAAGGCATATATTTAGAGGTTATCATGTGTATCTTTGTATCATGAACATCTTTGTAATTGTATAGCTCATGGTGGTATAATAAAATATTTTTAAGAAGAAAAATTAAAAATAAGCTGAAAACATCTATAAGCAATATAATATGAATCTGTGCTAAGGGAATCATTCCTGGTGACGCAGGGGACAACAGGGATAAAGGGGCTTGAACCCTGGTTGGCTGCAAAGCATATGCCCTAAGTGCTATGGTCCAACCCACATTTAGTATTTCTTGAGCAGAGGACAGTGAGAAGCTGCTTATGGTAAGTCTCATGGACCCATTATGTACTTTGAAGAGAGATACACCTAAGAAAATTATTTCCCTTTGTAGAAATGAATAATGGGAACAAAGCTACTACCTCCCTTCGTTGCAAAAAGACATGTGGTTCAAAACACTAATAGTCTCTAGCTAGTCAAGACAGATCAGGACCTCATTCTCCTATGGATAATTCAGGTGCCCAATAAAGGATAATAAATACCAGGATTCCTGGTGAAAACTCTCAAACCTTGAGCCTAGTTTACAGAAGTTCCCAGGCAAGGACCAGCAGCAGAGCACTGGGGGATAGAGGGAAGCTGGCCAATGAGCCCTCTCAGGGCTGATCAACAGTTTCCTTCAGGTGTGTGGGGTTAATTTTTCCAGACAGAACCAATAAGGGATAGAGGTTCTGAGGCCCCTCAATTCCCAACCCAAGAGAAGAACAGGGAAGTAAGGACAATTCTCTGCATTGGTTTTTGTTTGGGGGCCACACTCATTAATGCTCATGGTAAAATGAACCTGTGCTAAGGGATCACTCCTGGTGGCTCAAGGGACAAATGGGGTGCTCAGGGGACAAATGGGGTGCCTGGTCGGCTAAAAGCATATGCCCTACATGCTATTTTTCCAACCCACATTTAGTGTTTCTTGAGTGGAGGACAGTGAGAAGCTGCTTATGGTAAGTCTCATAAGACCCTTTATGTACAGAGAAGAGAGATACACCTAAGAAAATTCTTTCCCTTTGTAGAATTAAAAATGGGAACAACGCCAACCCCATTAGAAAATGGGGAGAGGAGATGAACAGAAACTTTGACAAGGAAGAAATCCGAATGGCCAAAAGGCATATGAAAAAATGCTCATCATCACTAATCATCAGAGAGATGCAAATCAAAACAACAATGAGATATCACCTCACACCACAGAGAATGGCCCATATCCAAAAGGGTAAAAGCAACAAGTGCTGGCGTGGATGTGGGGAAAAGGGGACTCTCATACACTGTTGGTGGGAATGTCGACTTGTACAACCTTTCTGGAAAACAATATGGACATTCCTCCAAAGACTAGAAATTGAGCTCCCCTTTGACCCAGCCATACCGCTCCTGGGAATATACCCTGGAAAGCCAAAACGCACAGCGGAAACACAATCCGCACTTTTATTTTCATAGCAGCACTGTTCACAATAGCCAAAACCTGGAAACAACCAGTATGCCCGAGAACTGAGGACTGGATAAAGAAACTGTGGTACATCTACACAATGGAATACTATGCAGCTGTCAGAAAAAAATGAAGTTATGAAATTTTGCTATAAATGGATGGATATGGAAAGAATCATGTTGAGTGAAATTAGTCAGAAGGAAAGAGAGAGACATAGAATGACTGCATTTATTTGCATGACATAAATATACTAGGTGATCTTACCAAAAGTGGAAATTACCACAAGCGTGTGGGAGTCAGAGGTTGGTTTAGATAGAGAAAGGAACATGAGTGAATAAATGTCTAAAGTTCTGATACTAACATAGAACTGAGCATTAAATACAGACAAAAAATGCAAATGATGGCTTCTAAGTGTACGTAGTGCAACCCACAATGTGTGGGAGAAGGAGGAGAGAGAGAGGGAGAGGAGAGGAGATAAAGAACCTGCCATTTAGGCAGGATGTGGGAGGGGGAGGGAATTGGGGACATGGGTGGTGGCTGAGGGGCACTGGTGGAGGGCGGGGTGCTGGAACACCATGTGACCGAAACCCCAAGCGTGAACAACGTTGTAATTGTATATCTCACGGTGGTATAATAAAATGTTAAAAAAAAAACAAAAAAAATGGGAACAACGCTACTACCATCCTTACTTGATTGTAGAAAAACATGTGGTTCAAAACACTAATAGTCTCTAGCTGATCAAGACAGAAAACTAGGAAATGGGTCAGAGCCGGTATTTTCTCTCCCCTCTATGAAAATGAGCAAATGGTGAGGAGCAGACAAAGCATGAAGCTTGAGAGAGTGCAAGGTGAGCTTTGCCATGCAGCCAGTGACAGGAATTACTCCATCTGTCACATTTCTGAGTCTTGGCTTCCTGTACCCCAAGCCAGCAGCAGGCTGTCCTCAGGAAGCAGTCCTGGGAAGATTTCTGGATTGTAACCTAAACCTAGCCTCCCCAAAATTCTATTCTCAGCACTATGAGGAAGATGGATACTGCCTGGGCAGCTATGTCTGGAGGGGACCTGCTGAACTTGGTCTAAGAGGTGGGACCTTCAGGTCCAACCAGAGAAACATTTCCCAACTGTGCAGATTCATCTCTGAAGTGGCGCTGCTCTTTCTTCCCCACTAGGTAGATTGAGACTTTGGGGATGCAGTGAATCAGGAAGTGTTGTGAAATGACAGAACAGAGCACAGAGCTATCCTGAACATGCAGAGGGTCTCAGGGATCCTGTGCCCTGACACACTGACACTGAAGCTCCAGAAAACCAAATTTCCCAAGTTGCTTATCGCTTTGTCCTTCCTAACCCTGTCTATTGATTCCCAGCATTTAGAGGCTCCCTGCGAGAATGGAATGAGTAGCTAAACCCCATCGATCATTTGCACAGGTAATCTTCCTGTGTCCTCCCAGAACCTAAGGTGTGACACTGCAGGGGAAGCCATAAACAGAGTTAGGTAAATTCTGGATGGCGAGGGTAAAGAGGAAAGAACTTTTGGAGAACTATGAAGTCACCATGGAGGCAGGAGGACTCCTGGGATGAGGTGAGTACCAGGAACCCATCCCAGACGGGGCCATCCTCCCTGCAATGTGTGACTTCTGTTCCTACAGAAACCTGCAGAAGGATCCTGATAAAACCAAAGGCCAACAGTTTTGCTATCAATGACCGATGTCAAGGCCTAGCAGAGCCTGCCTGAAAAAATACAAGAAAATTTTGAGATCTGGGGTCAACACACCAACATAGACCGTGCCCAACCACAACAGAAAAAGCACCATGAAAATAGTGAAAGCTCTTTGCTCTGGGGTCAAGACATCACCACAGACCATGCCCAACTATTCCAGGAAAAAATGCATGAAAATGGTAAACTGTCTCGTCTCTGGGGAAAACACTCCAACAAAAGCCCTGCCAGAGTCAAGGTAGGGGCACAGCTTGACAAGTGTGATTATCATCAACTCTCAGAAAAGGACCTCAGAAAATGGACTGACTGCAGACACTGTCCAAACTATTTCCCTATCCAATTCCCACAATCCATTGTCAGGGAACCGGCCAACTCTGGCCTCTACCCTGACAGCAGAATCTCAAGCTCCTGAGCTGGGCTCTCTCTCAAATCATCCATCTACTAATAAGACCTCTGGAAGATCTCTTGTCCCACCACTACCTGTTCTGGAGCACCTAAACTGGCTTCTCTCAATATTTCTGTGGTTTGGGATAAGTATCATCTGCTGTTTAATCTAAACTACTTGTCCTGTGCTAAACCTTAAGCACAGGACAAGGCCTCTTAGAAGCACTGGCTTAAGACTCCATCAACACCTAAGTTTCTGTCAGGCGGTAATGAGTGAGACACCCCCAAGCGCTCATCCATGAGTAACATCAAGGACAAAGAACATCTCTTCCCCATGAAACCTCTGAAGAAGTGCCATGTTGTGGGGCACATTGGTCAGTTTGCTTATTATGGAGCAGCTAGAGGCAATGTTGTAATCTAACTTTAAATGGAAGATGACACAAATTGAACTTGGCTGTTCCCCGTGTGTGCTGTCGCTCCTGGCCAAGCATCCTCTGCCATTACAAAAGCTTTGAAAATCAGAAACAAACCCCACTCAAGGGGTGTAAAGTCCATCAGTCCCATCAGAGAGACCACGGAATTAAAACCTCTTCAGTGAGTCCCCTCACTGTGTCTTCAGCTGGGCATGAGGAAACCAAGAAGGCCCTGGGAAGGACCACAATTGATGTCTGCCAAGACCTCTCCAAGGCACATGTACCTGGCCAGGAGAGCAGGACGCCTTCTCAGACCGTTCCATTCAGAGGGAGGGAGAGACTACAGCAGAGAGAGCGGGGTTGGAGTGTCACAAGAAGCGACACAAGGACTCTCCAAGTTCAATGATACAAAAACACGGAAAGAGGAGCTGAGGTCTATTTCCACCAGACTGCTCTCAAAAGGTAGCTCTCTAAAAAAGAATGTAAAAATAAAATCATTGAGGGTGAAAAATGCCTAAAAAAGTTCAAAGGGAAAAGGTTGAAGTTTGGGATACATCTTGGGCCAGAGTGTTCAGGCCAGGTCCTAGATGACCAACCAGAGTCTGAATCCATTTAATTCAAGGATAGAAAAAGCAGCTTCTCAAGAGAGGAATGAACAATAGCTTGCAACAAAGGTTGCCAAAAGCTTTAATCTATCAGCAATTGGATGTTCAAATAAAACTTATGCAAAGGCATGCCATCAAATTCCCTATGAGGTCTCTTGCTGAAGTGCTCCTTCAAGACACTGCAACACGTGTGTTAATCCCATATATTCCCTACACCGTGCTCCTTCAAGAGTTGCACACAAAAGTTCTCCTTGCTGCAGACATCTTGGCTGCTCAGAGGGCAGTCTCATCCCACAAACAAACAAGGTGGTGGACTCTGTGTCCAGCTCTTTTTTAGAACACAATTCCATGGAAAACTTAGCCAGAAGCAGCAGGAGCCCAGTAATCAACACAATAAATGTGACAGCCAAATGCTTACTCCAACAGGAACACAGAGTAATGTTACAATTCTAGAAAGAGATGACAGCACTTACAGAAAAGGATAAGAATAGTGCGGTTCTCCTAAGTAGCCGAACAGCAAACCTTCCTACATGGTTGGTGTGAAGCAAGTCTCGATCAAGAAAAATGAGAGAACAATGCAGACTAAGGAGGAGATAATAGTTTAGGCTGTGGATGAGGATGAGTCAACTGTTTATGAGAGGAATATGCCGACACCTGAGAAAGAGGAGGATGAAAGAAGGGCCAAAGCAGGAAAAAAATATGAAAATTTCATGAAGGAGGACTTCCCCAATTTTGGGAAGCGTTCCCAAATCCTGTTGGCAAAGAGAGTGATTCATGTAAGAGCCAGAAAATGAGCCTGATGGAGCAGGGAGGTCACATAAGAGGAAAATACAAGGCACTTTCCACATCGTGTGAACTTAATAAGACAGGTTAAGGATGGGAATATCTGGGTAAAAGCATCAGATTCTCCTCAACCAGTTCCCAGAGTCATAGTCCTGTCCAAAGTAGGCAGACTCACAAATAGAAGGTTATTATAGCACACACCATTGCAACAGTTGCGGGAAAATGCTGCAGAAATTGGGGCTTCAGGAAGTCGCCCATGCCTCAGAAGAAAATTAGCACAGGCCAAACTGTGATCCCTTACCAGGAAGCAATGCCTACATTACAATAGGGTATCACACACCCACTAAAAATACAGGAGCAGAAATGTGCTCTCTTTTCAGCAGGTCACCCCTCAAAACCACAAATTCATTTCAAAGAACAAATATATCGGATTTGGGTCATGCCGCCGCAGGAGTTACTGTACAAATCTAGACCTAGACAGCAAATGTCCAGCGTTTTCGGAACCAATGAGCAGATTCACAGTCCCTCAACTCTCCAACTAAGACAAATCTGGCCTGTTTGCCAGGATAATTGTCCTCCAATATTGACCAAGAGGAAGCCACTTGCCCAAGAAACAGTTCAGTAAAGACAGGGAAAGGCAGAATATTCCCGTTGAAACACACCTCTTTTGTTCTAAACACACAGCAGAATACTTTTTCTGGAAACAAACTTGGGTGTTTGGGTTTGATTAGTTTTGATTTTGACTACTGGTAGCCCCTGGCTTTTCCTTCCCACCTATCTTTCTTTAAGGATATGGGTACCCTTAAACAGTGAAAAAGTTCAATGTAGATTTGACGTATTTCTGTGAACAAAGGGAGGAAAGGACATTTTAGGGCCCCAGTGGATCAGCTTGTTCCCTCAGAAGATGCTTCCTGTCCATGTCCAGAGTCAGACAGATAAGCTGCCCTCGCTCCTCACAAAGGCCCACAAGGAAAACCTTCAAGCAGGGATGACTGACACCTCTTTCATGCACCTCTAGTTAGATTTAACAAATACAGAGAGAAGGAGCTCACATTCATGTGATTCTTATTGAACCTTTATACCCAGGGCTCAAGTGGACTCAGAGGCCATCAAACATGTTCCATGTGGTCTCACCTGGCTCCCAGTCCTCAGACCCAGTGCTATTAGAAGAAAGAAGCCCTCAGAGAGGACTACGGATTAAGAACTGAAGGGGGCGTCCAGGAGGGTCTACAGCATGTCAGCTGTCCCTGGTTTCCTCACTCAGCTGTCCACACACAACACCAGGAGGCAGGAGCAATTTTCCAAAGGAAACATTTTCCAATAGTTCTGTAAGCTTCATCACATGCCAATTGCAGCAGACTTGTGAGCAAACTGATCTCTCCAGATGTGGGTGCAGTCTAAACTATGAAATGACAAAACAGAACTATCCCGATCCATGCAGAGTGCCAGGGTTCCTGCGGCATGATACACTGATGCTGAACCGCTAGAGAATCAATTACCCCAAAGGTGGTCTTGAAGTGTGGCTTATGTCTTTGTCCTTCATAACCTTTCTCCTGATTCCAAGCATTTAGAGGCTGACAGCAATAAAAATATTCCCCGTGTCCTCCCTGAACCTCAGGTTTGATACCGGTGGGGAAGTGATGAAACAAAGTGTTGGTAAAACCTGGGCGGCTGGAGGGTGCAGAAGGAACAGCATTCAGAACTTTGGGAAGTTACTATGGCGGCACTAGAGGAACTTCCAGCTGCTGGTGGGTTCCAGGGACCTTGCCAGTCTGGGCTATTCCACCCTGCAGCTTGTGCCTTCTGCCCTTGAAGCAATCAGCAGAAACGCCCTGGCAAAAGTGAATGCCAACAATTTTGCTATAAGGACCCAGAAACAGGCCTCACAAAGCCCACCTGAAAAATATGAAGAAAATGGTGAATGTTCTCAGCTCTGGGGTCAACACCCCAATAGGCCCTTTCTAACCACACCAGAAAAATACTCCATGAAAATGGTGAAAACTCTCAGCTTTGGGGTCATCACGCCAACACAAGCCCTGCCAGACCTGCTGTTGGAACACAGCTTGAGAAGAGTGATTACCATCTACTCTTAGATGAGTAACCCAGAGTATAGACTGCAGACACTGCTGCCGCTATTTACTTGTCCAGTGCTTTCACTCCATTGACAGGGCACCTGTTAATGTGAAGGAAGCAGCCAAACAGGTGGACCATGAGAAGGCAACAGTTTGGGATGTTGTGTTGGGCCCTAGTGTTCCGGCCAGGTCCCAGACAACTAACCAGAATCTGAGTCCTTTTAGTTCAAGGATCAAAAACGTGGCTAAATAAGATAGAAATTACCCATATCTTGAAACAAAGGTTGCAAATAATTTCATAAATTCGACCTATAACCATATGAGGCTCAAATCAAAATTCTCGATGCTGTGCCATCAAATTCCCTATGAGATTTTATGCTGAAGTGCTCCTTCAAGACACTGCAACACGTGTGTTAATCCCAGATATTCCCTACACTGTGCTCCTTCAAGAGTTGCACACAAAAGTTCTCCTGGCTGCAGACATCTTGGCTGCTCAGAGGGCACAGACTCATTTCTCAAAGAAAGGGCATCGAACTCTTTACCATGGAAAAGAGCACATATTCCATGGAAAATGGAACCAGAAGCAGCAGGAGTCCAGTATATTAAAAGATAAACGTGAGAGTCAAATGTTCCCTCCAACAGAAACACAGAGTGACGCTACCACTGTTGTAAGAGTGGACAGCACTTAACAGAAAATCTTTCCACTGCAGCTGGTATATACAGTGGAGAAGAATGAGAAATTGAGAGAACGACATGGGAGAGTGAGAAGGAAGTCATAGTTGAGGCTCTGGAGGTGGAGGAGGCAACAGTTTTTGAGAGGAAATGCTAACCTTTGAGAAAAAGAGCATGAAGGCAGATCCAGAGCTGGTCAACACACAAACTTTCACAACAGAGGGATTCCTCAGTCTGGGGGAAGTGCTCCCCTGTGCTGATGGGAGAGAGATAGATTCAGGAAATCCTTCCTTCTTGGGACAGAAAATAACCTAAAGTGGCAGGAGGTTAAATGACAGAAAGTACAAGACACCTTCCACATCATCTGAACTTTAGTAAGACAGTCACAGATGAGAAGGTCTGGGTCAAATCATCTGGTCCACATTAACCATTTCAGAGACAGAGTCCAGGCCAAAGCTGGCAGATTCATGAAAAGGAGATTCTTTTTTTTATAATTAAACATTTTATTATACCACCATGAGATATACAATTACAATGTTGCTCATGTTTAGAGGTTTCAGTCACATAGTGTTCCAGCACCCCGCCCTCCACCAGTGTGCATTTCCCACCACCAATGTCCCCTATTCCCTCCCCTCCCATAGCCTGCCTAAATGGCAGGTACTTTATCTCTTTTCTCTCTCCCTCTCTCTCTTTTCTTTCTCTTACACATTGTGGGTTGCACTACATACACTTAGAAGTACACAATGGAATACTATGCAGCTGTTAGGAAAAATGAAGTTATGAAATTTGCCTATAGGCAAATGGATGGACATGGAAAGGATCATGTTGAGTAAATTTAGTCAGAAGGAAAGAGAGAGATATAGAATGACTGCATTTATTTGCATGACATAAATATATCAGGTGTTCTTACCAAAAGTGGAAATTACCACAAACGTGTGGGACTCAGAGGTTAGGTAAGACAGAGAAGGGAACATGTGTGAAAAGGAGATTCTTGTAGCCCACACCACTGGAACCGCCGCAGGGAAAATACTGCTATAGAATCTGGAGATTCAGCAAGGTACCAGTGCCTCAGAAGAAAACCAGCACAGCCCAAACTGTCACCCCCACCAGACAGCAATTCACAGTCAGAGGGGTCTCTCACACCCAGGGAAAAGAAACTGGAACAGAATGTTGCTCTCTTTGCATCAGGTACCCCTGAAATCCACAAAAACAAAGAGCACAGCACCACTAGTAAGATAAAACAATTACAGAGAGTAGGATTCTTACTGAACTTAGACTCACATTCCTGTGATTCTTACTGAACTTAGACTCAAGGATTCAAGTCAGACACAGAGGCCATCAAACTGGCTCCATGTTGGTCTCACCCGGCACCCAGAATCAGAAGAAAACAAGAGAAGAGTTTGGCCAGGATGGCCCATAGCACGGTTGCTGGCCCAGATTTCCTCTGCTCAGCTATCCATACCTAACACAGGGAGGCAGGAGCAATTTTCCAAAGGAAAAATGTTTCCAAATCTTCTGGAAGGATCCTCCATGTGCTAATTGCTGCAGACATTTGAACAGACTCTGAAGCTAAGCAATCATTCCAGGTGTGGGTGCAGTCTCTATCTCCCATCTCTCAAAACTATGTTGGTCCCACATTTAGGTCAGAAGTTAGACGTGTCTGCCTAGAGCTGTGGAATCACTGTGTAGCCAGGATCTGATCCTAGATATTCATGTTCATAGCCTCACATTACACCAAGCACAAATCCTACACGGTCCCCAATTCAGAGCCACGGAGAGAGATGTCTGACACAGTGTAGGGGGACGCCACCAGGGTCCCCAACAGTGCCGGGAAGCGAGCTCCCTTCTACCTCCGGGCCGACGGGGAATGGATGAAAACTCCTGGGCTACAAGGGTACAAGGACCTTATCCCTGTCCTGGTTACTCCACCTTGCAGATTGTAGCTTGTCCATTCTATCCCCTGCAACAACCTGTGGAAGAGTCTTGACAGAAATAAATACCAACAGCTTTGCATCAGCCCCAGAACATTGGTTGCCATGAAGTGGTGAAATATCATGAAATATACAAAATGGTGGAAGTTCTCAGCATGGGATCAACACAGCAGCAACACAGGCCCTGCCAGAGCTCACCTGAAAAGAAAAAATCCTGAAAATGGCAAAAGCTCTTGGCTCTGGCTCAACACATCAACACAGGCTCCGCCAGAGCTAAAGTGGGGAATCATCAACTGTTAGATCAGCACCCCAGTGCAGGGATAGAGATGCTGCCCTGCTATTTTCCTGTCAGATGCCCCCACTCCACCGACAGCGCACCTGCCACTACTGGCATCTACACAGGCAGCAGAAACTCAAGCTCAGTCTGAACTGGGTTCTCTAATGATCCCACTGCTGTTAGTCCTCTGAAATATCCCCTGCCCCTCCTATACGTTCTGGAGTTCCTAAGTTGGCTTCCCTCATACGTTTTGTGGCTCCGGGCAAGTATCACGTATTGTTTCATTGCAGCCACAACACAGGATAAGGCCCCAGAGGAGCAGCTGCTAAAACACAATCTGAGTGTCAATCCGTGGGCCACCACCATTCTTTACCGCTGTGGAACATGAAAGAAGGAGAACAGCTCCCCTGCAGGGAACATTCTTCTCTCAAGCAGAGCCATGTTTCCAGACTCACTGGTCAGATTGATTATTAAGGAAATGCCTAAAAAAATGTTTCAAGGTCACTTGACCACGTGACATCCCGTTATTCATCCATTTGCTTAAGCAAGCGCCAGTAACATTTCCATTTGACCCTATCACGTGCCAGTGTAGCCCAATGGCATCTGTTTGCTTCAGAAATAGGAAGAGCCTCAAACCGTTCGTTCAAGGTCTTGATGAAGAAGTATGACCATCTTGTAGGTGGGCAGCCACGTGATCTTTTGACATCCTGTTGGATCCAATCAGTATTGGCTCTAGCCCATCGATCGTCTCCAAATCACATTACATGCCCAGCCCATCTGATTTTCAATGCCTTGGCAAATGAGATAGCATTGCTGACTCTGGAACAGCGACGGAGGTCGGAGCTCCGAATTCCTTCTTTCACTTGAGAGAGGCGTGATATTCCAAACACAGCTCTTTCAATTCCTCTTTGGGAGACCCGAATAGCATTCTCATCCTGCTTCCGTAGGGTCCAGGTCTCTGAGCGTATGTTCATGCAGGGAGAATGGTGGAGTTGAAGAGATGTACCCGGAGCCAGAGGTTCTTTGTCTTTTTTAGCTATTTCTTCAATGCTTTTGAAGGCATTCCATGCTGCTCTCTTCCTCCTGCACAGCTCAGGTTTTAGGTTGTTCATCATGTTGACTTCTTTACCTAGGTACACATAACTGCTGCAATCAGGCATGTTTGTTCCATTGATAGTGAACGGGACCTCTGGAGCTAGTTGGTTTTTCACAAGCATAGTCTTGTTGAGATTTAGCTGTAAAACTATATTTCCACATTCTCAGTCAAAGTCAGCCAGCATTTGTGCCGCTAAACTAATGTTTGGTGTTATTAGAATGATGTCATCAGCGAAGCAGAGGTGGAGTAGTTGCCGACCGACTATCTTCACTGCCATTCCTTCCCAACTAATTGTCGCATGATGTTCTCAAGAGTGGTGCTGAAGAGTTTTGGTGAAATGGTATCACCCTGCCAAACCCTTCTTTTGACATTGATGATCACTTCTTTGTAAAATGGTGAGATCCTGGTGGTGAATCCGTAATACAGCTCATGAAGTATCTTGATATATTGGGTTTGAACTCCCTGTTTGTCTAGGGCTTCGATGACTGCTTCAATCTCCACAGAATCAATGGCTTTCTTTAAATCAATGAACGTGAGACAGAATGGCATCTTGAACTTCCTGCAAACTTCAATGAGCTTAGTTACTGTGTGGATATGGTCGATTGTGCTTAATCCTTTTCGGAAGCCAGCTTGCTCATATGGTTGTCCTTCATCTAATGTTCTGCCAATCCTGTTCAGGATGACTCGAGTGAACAGCTTGTAGATAACAGACAACAACCAGATGGGGTGATAGTTGCCAATGTCGTTAACGTCTCCCTTCTTGAACAGTAGAACTGTCCTGCTGGTTTTCCATTGTGATGGCACCTTGCATTCAGACAGGTAGTGTGTGAAGAGCCGAGCCAGTGTATTGATGAGTACTGAAGGCAGATTCTTCAGGTGTTTGGGTCTGACTTTGTCTGGGCCTGGTGCTGTTCCCTTCTTTACCGACGAAATGGCATGTCGGATTTCAGAAGGGAGAACGTTGGGAACAACATATCCATCCTGTGGAATTTGGTATGTGGAAAGTTGGACATGGCTATCAAAGAGATCTGAGTAGAAGTCATGGATAATCTTCTCCACTGCCTTTCTGGAAGATGTGATAGGACGTTTAAGGGCAGTCATCTTGGTCTTATAGTTGGCGAAGGACAAGTGGGCATTGCGAATGCTTTTCCTGGCTTCAGCTGCATCTTTCAGTATTTCAGCTCTTCTCTCTTTGAGGTCTTCCTTTATCGCTTCTCTGCACTGCTTTGCAAGCTTGGATGTTAGCATCATGTCACCTGAGGCTCGCGCTCTGCCACATTGGCAAATGAGCTTGAGAGTTTTTGAAGACAGGCACACTCTTGTGGCTTTTACTCTCTTGGCATTCTTCGCACAATCCTGGAGGTGCTGAACCAGTCATTTGTATTCTTCATCAATGTCATCAATGATGGTATCTTCCCATGTTGCCGCAATGGTGCCAAAGAGTTACAAGTTGGTGGTCATTCTGGGAGTTCTCTTCTTAAACTTTGCAGCCTTTTCTCCCCATTGCCTGAAGTAGAATTTTGCATGAAAAAGGAGACGGTGGTCCGATCCTGTTTGGAATTTTGGGACGACAGCAACATTCAGTCAGGCAAAACAGTCAATTGAAGATGATGTGATCAATTTCATGGTGGAACTGTTCACCAAGGGGATCCCATATCCAACGTTTCGATTCAGCCTTCTGGAACTGTGAGTTCCCATGAATGGTCTTGGTGGACATGATGAACTCAGATGTCTCTCAACCTGTTCGTTCCATTCTAGGCCATGGGTCCCTATGAGTTCCTCAGCCGATCTTCTCGGTCCTATCTTGGCATTAAAAATACCGACTCTGATCTTGTAGAAGGTGTTATCTTTTTTTTATAGAACTACTCAAGTTCCAAGTCGAATTTCTCAATTTCTTCTTCCTTGTATGTGGATGTTGGTGCGTAGACAACAAAGACAGAAATTGCTGGCAGTTTCAAGGTCACTTAAGAAAAACGATGCATAAAATCCAGCATGATATCTTCTCTGTGCTTGTGCACTGGCCCTGCTGACAGTCTTTTGCAAGTTCCTCTCTACTGTGGAAACAATCCATCCTCCAAGGGATGGCAAGCCGAGAAAATAAAACACTCTGAACACCTCCAAGGGTTGAAAGTTCAGGAATATGCCAGTGCTAAAGTTTTGTCCCTCAGGCCAAGCTGTAGACAGGAACAAAAAGCATCTTTGAGGATCTGTATTTGATAGAAATGGGAATCACAATTCCTTATTTTTGAGTCCCTACCTAACAAAGGCCATGAGTTCTCATTTCAACTCCCCAAACATATCTTACCCAACTTGGCCACCATGAGACTGACAGTGTCCTCAATGGCAAAGTTTTCTGCATCCTTGGGAAAGTCTCCTCAGGCCCATCGGTAAGAAAGATTGATCAAGGGTTCTTGGAATTTTAACTCTGCTGTTGACACCAGCAAACCATCCTCCAAGGACTGGAAAATTAATCAGGCTCATCTTGAAGAGCTAGTCATGGAAACTACTTCCATCACTTGAGTGTGTGCCCTCCCTTTCCGTCACCTGAGTGTGAGGAAACCAATAAGGCCCTGGGAAGGACACAAGTGATGTTGCTAGAGCCCCTCCATGCACTCGGGCCTGGGCAGGAGAGCAGGATGCCTTCCCAACCATTTGATTCAGAGTTAAGGAGAGATCAAGGAAGGAGAGAGAGAGAGAGAGAGAGAGAGAGAGAGAGACGAGTATCCTGAGAAGCACCCACAGGCCTCTCCACATTTTTGACAAATGAACAAAGGAGGGAGTGGAGGCTCAGCTCCACCAGACTCCTTCCTGAACGTAGCTATACTGCAAAGAATTTAGAAATAAAATCTTTCAGGGTCAAAAAGACCAAGAATGAGGTGAAGATCAAGGAGAGCACAGAGGCTATAAAACAGTTTGACAGTGAGAAGGATTTGGCTTGGCATGTTATCTTAGGTCTGTGTTCAAGACATGTCCCAGACCAATAATCATAATCTGAGCATTGTTTGCTCAAAGTTCAAATCTGAGCACTGTTTGCTCAAAGTTCAAAAAATGATGCCTTGACTTAACGGACCATATAAGCTACCCTACCTCCTCACAAAAGCCCAAGGAAAATATCAAGCTGGAGAATTATATTAATATTATGTCTCTGCATATCACTATTAACTCACACAAGAGTGCGGAGTTACGGAGGAGCCTCCATTCATAGGAATTTCACTGAACTCTAAATGTGACTCTCAGGGGATATGTAGGTCTCCAAATCCGTCAAATTAGACTGTGGTTCCATTTTGGTCTTGCCTGATACCCAGACAGTTCACCACAAATTGAGAAGAAAGAAACGGTAAGAGAAAATTTGTTGTAAACACGATAGAAGTGACCTGCCCAAAGAAAGGTCAGCGTCCGATAGCCCACAGAGCACTATTGCTAGTCCAGGTATGTTCAGTTGTCCACAGAGAACACAAGAAAGGAGGAACAATTTTCGGAAAGATCCTGCATGTGCTGCTGTGATCGCTGCACGAGAACTGCCTGAGCATTGCTGGGTACATCCCAGATGTCCCCAGTCCCGTGCCCAAGAGCAGCACCACATCTCTGGGCCCCAGCACGGAGACATCATCAAGTCATCATGAAACCAGGAAAGCAGGGAGCAGCTCCCCGTCCAATTGCCCTGCTAGGGAGACTCTTCAAACTACACTCATTCATTTCTCTCAGAGCTAAGTGTCGGTATCTCTATTGTCAATCTGTCTAGTTTTTGTCAGGCCTATGCGTACTTCTATCACCATTTTATCAGTAAATAAAAATAAAAAAGAAAACCCATGTGTGTCATTGTTTCCCAGTGCACAGGCCTGTAGAGTTCCCTGCAGGGGACTCCCTCTAGGAAGCAGCTGGCTCCACTCTGCCACTGCCTTCTCCTCTCTGTGAACCTGCAGAGCAGGGTCAGCATGTTGGAGGTCTGAGATGCACATTTTCCAAGGTTCTAAGTTCTGAAATCTCAATTCCTTCATTTTGTTTCTCAAGTAACAGAAATCCAGTGCACAAATCATTCTTGTACTTGCATTTTAATCCTTTCTTTTTTAGGTTATTTATTATTTATTTATTTATTTATTTATTTATTTTGCTTTTTTTGGTCATACCTGGCGATGCTCAGGGGTTTCTCCTGGCTCTGCTCTCAGAAATTATTCCTGGTGGTGCTTGGGTATCATATGGGATGCCAGGGATCGAACCCAGGCCAGCATGGGCTGGCTGCATGCAAGGCAAACGCCCTATCCGCTGGACTATCGCTCCAGCCCCACATTTTAATCCTTTCAATATCTTTATGAATAATTCTATGTTTCAAATGTCTTTCCTGACTGGATAAATCTAGAAAAGCTGAAAATCCAAGAGGGTGCATGAGCTGGCGAAGGGGCTGTAACTATCCACTTCCTCTTGCCTGCCACCACCTCTTGCTGCTTGCTCACTTTTGTTCTTTGTCACAAGGCCCCAGGGCAGCTGATGAGTGTCTGAGGTTTAATACCCCAAACTGAAGCCTAGGCCTCAGTGGCCTACAGATAGCCTTGGATTCAGATGGAGAATTATTTACTCTAAAAAATCTTCTTGTTTCAATATACCAGGTGATCTTACCAAAAGTGGAAATTACCACAAGCACGTGGGAGTCAGAGGTTAGGTAAGATAGAGAAGGGAACATGTGTGAATAAATGTCAAAAGGTCTGATACCAACATAGAACTGAGCATTAAATACAGACAAAAATATGCAAATGATGGCTTCTAAGTGTACGTAGTGTAACCCACAATGTGTGGGAGAAGGAGGAGAGAGAGAGGGAGAGAGAGAGGAGATAAAAAACCTGCCATTTAGGCAGGACGTGGGAGGGGGAGGGAATTGGGGACATGGGTGGTGGTTGAGGGGCACTGTTGGAGGGGCGGGTGCTGGAACACTGTGTGACCAAAATGCCCAAGTGTGAACAACGTTGTAATTGTATATCTCATGGTGGTATAATAAAATGTTTTAAAAAATTACTGGAAGATTGTAATCTGATTTCCTATAGATATACATAATGAGTTAATACTTAATTGCTTGTGCTCCTGGGTTTTGCACAGAGTGCTAAATTCGATTACAATAACTAACCACTTTATTGTTATTATCTTTGAGAAATAGATGTACTCTTCATGTGAACAAAAACCTTCTTGGCTGAAACCTAGAGTATACTGAGAGGAATAAAAAGTACACACATATATTAAAAAAAAATCTTGCTTGGTTCAATTCAGGTTCCCCTAAATGAGGACTTAGGCCATCTTTCCCATCTTTTGTGCAGCAATATATTCTTTGCAATTCTGCCCTTTATCCATCCGTATCATCACCAGAAACACGTAGAAACATCCATAGGTCAAAAACCATGGGCACCACAAGAAAACATGCTTCTCTCTTCTCTTTTGATGTGTGGGTGCTCTCCAGTCATACATGCCCCTGGGTGGGGTTATTTCGGGTCTGCTCTGTGTCTGGCTCTGAGACAGGAATAAAAGGATGTTTGAAGGATCCTTCCCTCCCTGCTGTGCTGCTGAAGAAACAGTATGTAATTGGCCTCTGGGTACCCAGCTCTGTCAGGTAGGAATTGCAATGTCAGCAAATAAAACAATTTGATCAAGGCTGTACTATAGTGCAGTCGGAAGAGCACCTGCCTTACATGCAGTCAATTCTGATTCGATTCTCCACAGTCCATAAGGTTTCTTCCAATCTTCCAGGAGTGATTCCTGAGCACAGTGCATTAAGATCTGAGCACCTCCAGGGGGTCAAAAATGCAAAATTTAATGAATAAATCAAAAGTAAAATAGAAAAGAAAAAGCAACTTGTTCAGTCAGTATCATTATTCAATCATATATGTGCATATGTATATGTACAGATATATGTTTATATCTGTACATATACATATGTATAAAGATATGGATGAATGACTTCATTCATGAGCACATTTCCCTTAAGAGTGTCAGCATCACTGTGACTAGGTTGACAGCACCTAGGTGCTCTAAATGCATCTGTGAAACGAGGTTTATAGCACACCGTAAGGAGCAAAAGCATCAGTGTGACAAGGTTGAGAATAACCTGAGTGGCAAAAGTGCCAGTGATGAGTTTTGAAACACTCTGCATTGACTGCACCAGTGTGACAAGGTTCAGAGTACCCGGCCATATGGAATGTGTCAGTGTGCTGTTTCACAGTACCGCACAGTACTGAAGGTGTCAGTGTGACGAGGTACATAGCACTCTGCGGGTACTGAAGAGGTTCAGAGCACCCCGTACTGAAGGCATCAGCATGATGAGGCTCAGAGCACCCCGTGGTAGTGCAGGCTTGTGATAAGATACAGAGCACCCCACAGTTACTGAGGTGTCAGTGTGACAGGTTGAGAGCAACGCACGTGTACCTAAGGCATCCGCGTGATTATGTTTAGAGCACCCCACGGTCCTGAAAATGTCAGAATTCAGAGCATTCTGACATGGTACTGAAAGTGTCAGAATTCAGAGCATTCCCAGGTTAATGAACGAGTCAGTGTGATGAGGTTCAGAGCACCCGCAGGGTACTGAAGACATCGGTGTGACAAGGTTCAGAGCATTCCTCTGGTACTGAAGGTGTCAGCATAATGAGGTTCACAACACTCTCGGGGTATCGAAAGTGTGAGCGTGACAAGGTTAGGAGCATCCTGCAGGTACTGAAGGAGTCAGTTAGATGAGGTTGAGCACAATATGCATGCACTGAAGGCGTCAGCATGAAGAGGTTCAGAGAACACTGCCAGTGCTGCAGGCATTAGTGTGAAGAGGTTCTGAGCACTCACAGGGTACTGAAGCATCAGCATGTGGAGGGTCAGAGCTCCCGCTGGTACTGAAGGTTCCCACCACTGGGCACTTCCTGGAACTTCACAAACTTCACTCTTGAATGGGTCACAGATGCTGGTGGCTGATTGGGGCAATGCAAATTTCAGCTAGATGCTGGACTTTCTCAAACTTAAAAGTTTGATGCCCTTGCTAGATTTTAATTTTTTCCCTTTTTTTTTTTTTTTAAAAAAAAAACCAGAGGGAGCCAATTTCCCCTTCTATTCCTGGGCAGCTCTCCTCAGGCTGGAGCTGCGGCATCTGTGCATCTGGTCATTCTCCCTGGTTACTGATCAGTCCTGATATCTGGTTAGTTGTAGATGATGTCTGCGAGGCTCGTAGTCACGCCCAATGGGTCATTGGAGGTGTGGGGGATGACGGGAGGGGCCTCAATCCCCACTCCAAGCCCACCAGCACACCCACAGCAACCCACATGTTTGCTGGCCCTAGAAGTGATAGTGACGCTGGCCAGGGACGGAGCCAGCTTCTCCTTCTCTTTTGTGCCCTGGACAGCTCTCGCAGGCAGGAGCTGCAACAGCTGTGCATCTGGTCAATTTCCTGGGTCACTGATCAGTCCTGGTACCTGGTTGCTTGTAGATGATGTCTACAAGGCGCGTGGTCATGTCCACTGGGTTGTTGGAGGTGGGGGATTACGGGAGGGGCCTCAATACCCTGCTCCAAGGCAGGCTGGTGTGCCCACAGCAACGCTCCTGTTTGCTGGCCCTAGAAGCAATAATGAAGCTGGCCAGGGACAGGGCTAGCTTCCCCCCTCGCTGCTTCACAGGTTGCTCTCCAAGGCAGGAGCTGTAGCAGCTGTGCATCTGCTCATTGCTGGTCTGAGAAGCGATGATGAACCTGGACAGGGAAGGAACCAGTTCCCCCTCTCTTTGCTTCCTGGCAGCTCTCTGCAGGCAGGACCTGTGGCAGAGGTGTGTCAGTCATACTCTCGGTGGTACTGATTCGTTCTTGAACTTCATCTGCTGGAGATACTGTCCCACGTACCTGAGATTTGCTGATCTATGAAGCTCTAATAGATTGGACTGGGACCAGAGATCATTTACCCGCTGGATGCTTCATGGAACCGGAAAGAGCTGTGCAGTTTGTTTCTTGGTTTCTTTGGAAATTTACTCATGAGTTCTGGTTCATGGCTAGTGCTGATCAGTTGGTGCTGAGCAATTCATTACAATTGAACTGTAGCCCACAAGTCTCCAAACGTATCGAGATGACATCACTGGATGCTAGAGATCTTTGTAGTGCACTCGCAGATTGTTCTGCAAGAGGCTGATGTAGCTGAACTTGGCCCTAGGCCTTTAGGACCAGAGCAGGACATCTGCTGTTTCACCAGCACTGTTTGGGGCACCTCACCCACCGCTGCTGCTCCCTGTGGATCTGTTGGATTTAAACAGCCCCTCTCCTGTAGCTGCCACCTGCTGCCAGGGACAGGACATCTCGCTAGGTGTGGCAGGGTCCCACTGCCAGGCTTGGGGGCTCAGGGGTGGCAGTGAACTTAAGGAGACTGGGCTCGGTGGGGGTTGGTAGGTGGAGCGGCAGGGCGGATGCCTAGTCCCCATACCCCCTGCTGCCCAGGGAGCTGCTGCTACCATCTCTGCCCATTGGGCCAGTGGGCAAGGGTTCTGAGCTGACTATATCCGGCGGGTTCTGAGCTGACTATTTCCGGTGGGGCAGGGCAACTCCAGACACAGGGACCACAGCCGCCTGTGCTGGGGTGGTGGCGGTCTGACATCCGGCTCTGCACAGACAGGGCATGGGGCATCCCTCCCCTCACAGTGTGCTTCAGATGCACAGACCAGTGCGGGGAGAAGAAAGAGAAGAGGAAAACAACAACAAAAATTTATAAAAGACATTTCAGTCAGTCCTGGAGTTCAAGGTGACAGAAAGTTTCTCTGTGTACACAGAGCATGGAGGGAAAGAAAAGTCTCTCACCATGTGCAATGCCTGGATGGTGGAAGATCTGACAGCTGGAAGCGTCTCCACCATTACTGAAGATCTCTCTCTCTCTCTCTCTCTCTCTCTCTCTCTCTCTGGCTGTTTGGCTATGGGGCGACAGGCTGTGTGCATTTACTATTTTTTTTTGTGTGTGTGGGGGGGGGTCACACCCGGCAATGCTCAGGGGTTTCTCCTGGCTCTGCACTCAGGAATTACTCCTGGCCGTGCTCAGGGGACCATATGAGATGCCAGAGATCGAACCTGGGCTGGCACGGGCTGGCACGCTTGGACTATCGCTCCAGCTCTGACTGTGTGCATTTAAAGGTGGTCTCACTGCATCAGAGTATTCACAGGGTATTTGCATTTAATCACTCAGAAAGTTTCTGTCTTTGTCTGCTTTTCAGGGCTCTTGGGCCCATTTTACTTCTGCCTACCTATGTTCTTGCTGCTGCAAGGTCGCCATCTTGCACCCCTCCTCACTCTAGATTTTTATCCACTATTATATGACCTGAGTCTCAATCTGACTCTTCAAATCTCACCACCAAAACTTTCTCTTGGGAACGTTCTGAGACTTTAGACTTTAATCTTTAATCTCTGTTGCCTGTGCCAGGTCCTTGCTGTTCTGTGCATTGTGGCTAACATCAACAGAAAGTGCAGAGGGTTTTGAGTTTCTAGGACAACCCTATAACTGGCCTGTCCTAGATCTGTCTCCCCTATTGCAGGTTTCCTTGCAATAGGATTCAAGGAGTCATCTTGAATCCTATAGGGCAGCTCCCACTGAGGTGGATAGCCACTCTTGGAGTTACTGCTCCAGTTACTGCTAAAGTTCAGAACTGACTGGAATATCTTTGGAAAGAATGGAAGACACCAAGTTGTTATCAGAAGGTTTGGAATTAGAGAAACAAAAACTTTCATGGGGAGAGGTGGAATACTAGTACAGTGGGTAGGCATCCCTCCCTCCTCTTCTTTTCTCCCTTCCTCCCTCCTTTCCTCCCTCCCTTCCTCCATCCCTCCCTCCTCCTTCCTCCCTTCCTAACTTCTTCCCTTCCTTCCTTCCTCCCTTCCTAACTTCTTCCCTTCCTTCCTTCCTCCCTTCCTTTCTCCCTTTCTTCCTTCCTCCCTTCATTCCTCCCTTCATTCCTCCCTCCCTCCCTCCCTTCCTTTCTTCCTACCTTCCTTCACTCCTCCCTTTATTCCTCCATCCCTCCCTTCCTCCCACCCTTCATTCCTTCATTCCTCCCTTCCTTCCTCCCTCCCTTCCTCCCTCCTTTCCTTCCGCCTCCCTCTGTTCCTTCCTCCTCCCTCCCTTCTTCCCCTCCATTCCTCCCTCCCTCCCTCCCTCCCTTATTCCCTCTCTCCCTTTCTTCCTCCCTCCCTCCCTTCTTCCCTCCTTTCCTTCCGCCTCCCTCTGTTCCTTCCGCCTCCCTCCCTTCCTCCCTCTCTCCCTTCCTTCCTTCCTCCCTGCCTTCCTAACTGCCTTCCTCCCTCCCTCCCTCCCTCCATTTCTCCCTCCTTCTCTCCCTCCCTTACTTCCTCTCTTCTCCTTCCTCCCTCCATCCCTTCTTCCTCCCTCCTCCCTACCTCCTTCCTCCCTTCCTCCCTCCCTCTTCCCTCCCTCTTTCCTCCCTCTTCTCCCCTCCCCCATAACCCTCCAAAATCCACCTCCCCCACCTCCACTTGACATCTTCATCCCCCCCACCCCTTCACCCCTTCACCCCTTTACCCCCTTCACCCCCTTCTTCACCCCCTTCACCCCATTACCCCTTCATCTCCCTCCCTCCTCCCTCCCTCCTCCTCCCTCCCTCCCTCCTCCCTCCCTCCTCCTCCCTCCTCCCTTCCTTCCTTCCTTCCTTCCTTCCTTCCTTCCATCCTTCCTTCCTTCCTATCTTCCTTCTCTTTCTTTTTTTTCATGTGTCTGACCCAGGTTCAATATCCAGCAGATCCTTCAAGCACAGACTGGGGAAATTCCCAAGGGCAGAGCAAGCAGTAACCTCTGAACATTGCCAGGTGTGAACCAAAAAGCAAAAATTAATAAATAATTTTTAAAAAATAATACTTCTATGGGGCTTTTCTGGTGCAGGAGGTAAAATGCATCCAACATTCTAATTGATTCTAATCAAACACCATTCTGGCTACAAACTCTCAAACTGACTGAGGGGTTGTGGTTTATTGTTTTTTATTTTTCTTTTTTGAAGATTAAGCATCTTTCGGTGATGAAGATAAAACATCTCCAATCTGGGGTGCAGAAGATGATAGTACCTTTTGGAGAGAAGATGGGACTGAATCTGAGCAATCTGTTATTGCTTATATTGACTTTTGAACCTTGCTTTCTTAATAGGCTAGTTGCTTTCATCAAAAAACCATCAGCACAGTGCAGCTCATGAATCTGAAACAGCAGTATCTGGACCTTAATAATTCTAACTATGAGGAAGATTCCTCATGAAGCTAAAAGAAAAGGGGGAATGTTAGGGAAGAAAAACAGCAGGCAGGCTCAATAAGCCACAGGGCTTCCATATTGCTATGAAGAGTTACCGAGGGCTCAATATCACCCCCTTTTTGGCCTTGGAAAGGACATCTGGGCAAAATAAAAACAGCAGCCTATCAGCGGTATCTATGGGAATTGCTCGGGTGCGGGCAGGGCATACTAACATTTAGAACATCCCAGAGACATATCAAATAACTTGTCTGTGCAACTTAAGTTGTGTTTTTCCTTGAGTTATGTTTTTCTTTGATTTTTTTTGAATTTAAGTACGTGGGGATTATAACGCAAGCAATGCCTATATAATCTAAAGCTTCCCATTACTTGGGGTCTTGCCTTGGCCTGCGTGCCTAAGAGCTTGACCCCAGCTAGCTGGCTTAATAAACTCCACTTGCCTTTTGCATTACTGGCTGATTTCTTTATGATTCCTAAGAACTTGCGACTCCGGACCCTAACAGGTTGAAGCTAAGAACCAAGGTCCCAATCCCCAAGCTCCTAGAGTTTCTCCATCTCTGGGGTTACTCTTAGTGGTCCCATCTGTGGTTTGGAGGTGTCTAGGGACCGTGGCCCCCTCAGCTGGGCTCTGGCCTATCTTGTTACTTGATAGTTACAAAAAGCATTGACACATTTGGGAGGCACTGTTTAGGGTTGGGACCATGTCCTCACTCAGTGTCATGCCGCAGGTGGAAGTGCAAAACCAAAGGGCCCAGTCCTCAGGGCAGCAGAACGAGTATCTGACCCAGCTCCAGCAGTTCCTGCTCACAGTGCAACAGCATCTGGACAGCTCCCAGCAGCTGGTCTCCAGAGAGGAGGAGCTGCAGCAGCAGGTGCTGCAGCAGAGGCAGCTCCTGGACCTGCTGCAGCAGGAGCGACCCATTGGGCAGGCGGTGCTGGAGGAGGCTCTGAAGGAGCTTAGGGAGCCCCAGGTGAGAGTCGGGGCAGGCGCTCAGGGAAGGAAGGCAGCAGCAGGCTCCTGCCTTGCTCCTCACAGACTGCCTTCTCCTTTAGGAGCTCCTCAGACAGTCAGAGGAGGAGAACCAGCAGCTCCGGGCCCTGCTGAAGTCATAAGCGTGCCCTGAGAAGGTTGAGTGGCAGAGGAAAGGGTCCCCTGGAGGGAGAAGCCCCCCTTTGCGAGTCAGGAGGTGGGCTATGAAATGGTGGACCAGGAGTGCCTCACCCAGGCCTCTCCGCCCTTCTTGGCTGGCTGAGACCCTGGTGCCGCTCCACAGCCAGTCCAGTGCCAAAAGACGCAGAGATGAAGGAGAAAGAGGAGCCAGAGCCTAAGCCCATGCAGGTGAAGGCAATTGTAAAGACAGAGGAGGACGAGACCTTGAAGACCAGTGAAGTGGAGGTGATGATGGAGAAGGAGGCGGCCAAGAACATGAAGATTGTGATGCCAGAGGCGATTGGCTGGTCTCCACTTTCCCTCTTATTCCCATTCTTTTACCGCAACAATGGACCTGAGCTCCTCCAAATCATACAAATCTTATCCAACCCTGTCCTTCCCTGCTCTTCCTTCCTGTTCTCCTCTCACCCTTCTCCTCCTCCCACATTCCTGCTCCCATGCTCATCCTCTTTTAGTATTTAATAAAATAAGCAACTTTTGAATCTGGGTGCCACCTGCTGCCAGGGACAGGACATCTCGCTAGGTGTGGCAGGGTCCCACTGCCAGGCTTGGGTCTGGGGGGTGGCAGTGAAGCTAAGGAGACTGGACTCGGTGGGGTTGGTAGGTGGAGCGGCTGCTACCATCCCTGCCCATTGGGCCAGTGGGCAAGGCATCTGAGCTGACTATTTCCGGCGGGGCAGGGCAACTCCAGACACAGGGACCATTGCCGCCTGTGCCGGGGTGGTGGCGGCCTGACATTCAGCTCTGCACAGACAGGGCATGGGGCATCATCCCTTGCAGTGTGCTCCGGGTGCACCGACCAGTGCAGGGAGAAGAAAGAGAAGAGGAAAACAACAACAAAAATTTATAAAAGACATTTCAGTCAGTCCTGGAGTTCAAGGTGACAGAAAGTTTCTCTGTGTACACAGAGCATGGAGGGGAAAGAAAAGTCTCTCACCATGTGCAATGCCTGGACGGTGGAAGATGTGACAGCTGGAAGCGTCTCCACCATTATTTAAGATCTCTCTCTCTCCCTGGCTGTTTGGCTACGGGGCGACAGGCTGTGTGCATTTACTTTTTTTTTTTTTTTGAGGGGGTCACACCCGGCAATGCTCAGGGGTTTCTCCTGGCTCTGCACTCAGGAATTACTCCTGACCGTGCTCGGGGAACCATAAGGGATGCCTGAGATTGAACCCGGGCTGGCATGGGCCGGCCGCTTGTAAGGCAAACGCCCTACCCACTGGACTGTCGCTCCAGCTCCGGCTTTGTGCATTTAAAGTTGGTCTCACTGCCCCAGAGTATTCACAGGGTATTTGTATTTATTCACTCAGAAAGTTTTTGTCTTTGTCTGCTTTTCAGGGGTCTTGGGCCCATTTTATTTCTGCCTACCCCTGTTCTTGCGGCTGCAAGGTCGCCATCTTGCATCCCTCCTCACTCTAGATTTTTATCCACTATTATATGACCTGAGTCACAATCTGACTCTTCAAATCTCACCAAAACCTTCTCTTGGGAACGTTCTGAGACTTTATTTTTATTTATTTATTTATTTATTTATTTTTGCTTTTTTGGGTCACACCCGGCGATCCTCAGGGGTTTCTCCTGGCTCTGCACTCAGGAATTACTCCTGGCGGTGCTCGAGGGGACCATATGGGATGCCGGGGATCGAACCCAGGCCGGCACAGGCCGGGCCGCGTGTAAGGCAAACACCCTACCCGCTGGGCTATCGCTCCAGCCCCCGTTCTGAGACTTTAGACTTTAATTTTCAATCTCTGTTGCCTGTGCCAGGTCCTTGCTGTTCTGCGCATTGTGGCTAACATCAACAGAAAGTGCAGAGGGTTTTGGGTTTCTAGGCCAACCCTATAACTGGCCTGTCCTAGATCTGTCTCCCTATTGCAGGTTTCCTTCAAGTCATCTTGAATCCTGTAGGGCAGCTCCCACTGAGGTGGATAGCCACTCTTGGAGGTATTTCTCCTGTTACTGCTAAAGTTCAGAACTGACTGGAATACCTTTGGAAAGAATGGAGGAACCAAGTTGTCATCAGAAGGGTTGGAATTAGAGACACAAAAACTTTCATGGGGAGAAGTGGAATACTAGTACAGTGGGTAGGCATCCCTCCCTCCTCTTCTTCCCCCTCCCTTCCTCCCTCCTTTCCTCCCTCCCTTCCTCCTTCCCTCCCTCCTCCCTTCCTTCCTCCCTTCCTAACTTCCTCCCTTCCTTCCTTCCTCCCTTCATTCCTCACTCCCTCCTCTCCTTCCTTCCTCCCTTCCTTACTCCCGCCCTTCCTTCTTTCCTTCCTTCCTTCCTTCCTTCATTCCTCCCTTCATTCCTCCATCCCTCCCTTCCTCCCACCCTTCCTTCCTTCATTCCTCCCTCCCTTCCTACCTCCCTCTCCCTCTTCCCTCCTTTCCTTCCGCCTCCCTCCGTTCCTTCCTCCTCCTTCCCTTCCTCCCTCCTTTCCTTCCTCCCTCCCTTCCTCCCTCCCTTCTTCCCTCTCTCCCTTCCTTCCTCCCTCCCTCCCTTCTTCCCTCCTCCTTTCCTTCCGCCTCCCTCTGTTCCTTCCTCCTCCCTCCCTTCCTCCCTCCTTTCCTTCCTCCCTTCCTTCCTCCCTCCCTCCCTTCTTCCCTCCTTTCCTTCTGCCTCCCTCTGTTCCTTCTGCCTCCCTCCCTCCCTCCATTCCTTTCTCCCTCCCTTTCTTCCTTCCTCCCTCCCTTCCTCCCTCCCTCCCTTTCTCCCTCCTTCTCTTCTCTCCCTCCCTTACTTCCTCTCTTCTCCTCCCTTCCTCCCTCCCTCCCTCCCTCCCTCCTCCTCCTACCTCCTTCCTCCCTCCCTCTTCCCTCCCTCTTCTCTCCCTCCTAACCCCTCCACAATCCACCTCCCCACCTCCCCCACCTCCACTTCCCACCTTCATCCCCCTCACCCCTTCACCCCTTTACCCCCTTCCCCCCCTTCTTCACCCCCTTCACCCCCATTACCCCTTCATCTCCTTCCCTCCCTCCTCCCTCCCTCCCTCCCTCCCTCCTCTTCCCTCCCTCCCCTCCTCTTCCCTCCCTTCCTCCCTCCCTACCTACCTCCCACCCTTCCTTCCTTTCCTTCCTCCCTTCCTCCCTCCCTTCCTTCCTCCTCCCTCCCTCCCTCCCTCCCTCCCTCCCTCCCTCCTTCCCTTCCTTCCTTCCTTCCTTCCTTCCTTCCTTCCTTCCTTCCTTCCTTCCTTCTCTTTCTTTTCATGTGTCTGACATGGTTCAATCTCCAGCAGATCCTTCAAGCACAGACTGGGGAAATTCCCGAGGGCAGAGCAAGCAGTAACCTCTGAACATTGTCAGGTGTGAACCAAAAAGCAAAAATTAATAAATATTTTTTTTAAAAAATAATACTTCTATGGGGCTTTTCTGGTGCAGGAGGTAAAATGCATCCAACATTCTAATTGATTGTAATCAAACACCATTCTGGCTACAAACTCTCAAACTGACTGAGGGGTTGTGGTTTATTGTTTTTTTTTCTTTTTTGAAGATTAAGCATCTTTCGGTGATGAAGATAAAACATCTCCAATCTGGGGTGCAGAAGATGATATATCGTACCTTTTGGAGAGAAGATGGGACTGAATCTGAACTATAGGATGACACTGGCATTGACTTAGGATGGACTAAAGTCCCATCGATTGTGCGATTGAATTAATAGAAGGCATTGGAGTACTTACTGGGGCATTGGAGCACTGGGGATATGTTTGTCTGTATTTGCTTGGAAAGGTCCCCACAAAAGACAGTGAATATGAGAGAGGGATAATTGAAGTCTGAAGAGTACTTGGAGATCCCGGCAGTAGACTGTAATGATTCACAGTAAAGACAAAAGAACTGCTTATATTCCCTGTATCCTTTGTGTCCTATGTCCTTTGTCTCACACTTGAGAGCTGCAACTGGGGTGTAGAAGTTGGTATATTTGGGAGAGAGGGCTTGGCCTGACTCTGAACTGTAGGATGGGGCTGGCATAGATTTAGGTTAGGAAAAATGTGGAGATCAAATCAGTAGAGGGGACAGACGTGGTGCCAGTGTAAATACTGTGGATAGCTCTGAAGCCCCCCCACCCCATCTCTTCACCAGGTGCGTTTGCATGGTGGGCACTCCCGAGGCACTCAGTTCCAGGTTATGGGGCTGGAACTTTGAGAAGGTGACCAAGCCATACCCAGCTTCTTCGGATCCTCCGCTGGACTACTTCCGCCCCAACCTCTGAAGCCCCCACCCCATCTCTTCACCAGATGCGTTTCCGGGCGGGCACTCCCGAGGCACTCTTTTCCAGGTTACAGGGCTGGAACATTGTTTTTTTAAGTATTTTTATTATACCACCGTGAGATATACAAATAAAAAGATATACAATTAAAAAGTTCATATTTGGGTTTTGGTCATACAGTGTTCCAGCACCCGTCCCTCCACCAGTGCCCATCTCCCACCACCAATGTCCCCAGTTCCCTCCCCCTTCCCCAGCCCACCTCCATGGCAGGTTCTTTATTTCTTTCCCTTTCTCTCTCTTTCTCTTTTCCTTCCCTTCCAGACTATGGATTACAGAACATACATTAAAAGGTTGTCATGTGTATCCTGTTGCCTCTATTTAATGCTCAGTTCTAGGTTGGCATTAGTACCCTCGACAATTGTTAGCACACTGTTCCATTTTCTGTCTTACCTAACCTCTGACTCCCACACGTTTGTGATAATTTCCACCTTTGACAAGACCTCCTGATATATGTTTCACTTGAGCCTGGATATTGGTATCATAATATGTACATATATATTTATGCCATGCAAATAAATGCAGTCATTCTGTATCTTTCTCTCTCCTTCTGGCTAATTTCGCTCAACATAATCTTCTCCATGTCCATCCATTTATAGGCAAATTTTATAACTTCATTTTTCCTAACAGCTGCATAGTATTCCATTGTGTAGATGTACCAAAGCTTCTTTATCCAGTCATCGATTTTCGGGCACTCTGGTTGCTTCCAGATTCTGGCTATTGTGAATAATGCTGCTATGAACATAAAAGTAGGGATGGTGTTTCCGCTGCGTATTTTTGGTTTCCCAGAGTAGATTCCCAGGAGTGGTATGGCTGGGTCAAATGGGAGTTCAATTTCTAGTCTTTGGAGGAAAGTCCATATTGTTTTCCAGAAAGGCTGTACCAGCCGGCATTCCCACCAACAATGGATGAGTGTCCCCTTTTCCCCACATCCACGCCAGCACTTGTTGTTCTTGCTCTTTTGAATATGTGCCAGTCTCTGTGGTGTAAAGTGGTATCTCATTGTTGTTTTGATTTGCATCTCTCTGATGATTAGTGATGATGAGCATTTTTTCATATGTTTTTTGGCCATTTGAATTTCTTCCTTGCTGAAGTTTCTGTTCATTTCTTCTCCCCCATTTTTTGATGGGGTTGTTTGTTTTCTTCTTGTAAAGTTCTACCAGTGCCTGATATATCCTGGATATTAACCCCTTATCAGATGGGTATTGGGTGAATATTCTTTCCCATTCTGTGGACTGCTTTTGTATCTTAGTCACTGTTTCCTTTGAGGTGCAGAAGCTTTTTAGTTTCATGTAGTCCCATATTTTTATGTTTTCTTCTAGTTGCTTTGTTAGTGATGTTTCACCTTTGAAGATGCCTTTAGCTTCAATGTCGTGGAGGGTTTTTCCTATATTTTTTGCCGCAGACCGCTCAGTCGGTGTGAGCTCTAAGTCTCGGGGGTAACCAGCTGAAGAAATCAGGAGAACAGGGACCGTCGGCGCAATGGACAGACAGGCACAGACACAAGGGAGGTCAAATGCTGCTGCTGCCGTTTACTGAAGGCAAAAAATTTTCTTTTTATGTTCAAGAAATGCACAGACGCAAGATTACACCAGTTATTTTTTAGCAAAGGAGACATTTTTCAACAACAAAAGGAGTTTATCGTGTCTGCCCACATATGACCACCTCTTGCCTGCTTGCCTGCACCTGTTTTTCAGACATGTTTTTCTGATGTCTTTTTTGTTTTTACATACTTTCATATTTGCCTTAAGTAAGATACATATTTTTTTGATTCTGATATTCATAGAATTACTTACTAGCTCTGTGCACATATTATAGATTAACTTAACCTACTCCTAAATAAAAACTTCTATGCAGAGTTTATTATTGTAAGATTATTAAGATTTTGTACTAGAAAGTGTTAACTTTAACAGGCCCAATTATTTTTCACACAGGAGGTTTAGGGAGGCTAATCACTGCATTCCCGTCAACAGGGGGTAGCCAGTCGCCTCGACCCATAGGTCAAGAATTCTCCCTTCCCGCTAATGATGGGAAGCAAAGGCCTGAAGGCCACGGGCCTTTCCTTATCAAGGACCTGAGACCAGCTCAGGCCTTGGCAGCCAGACACTGCGCGGGCTGGCATTTTTTTACTATCTTTGTTTTATGCTATAATTGTGTATGATGAAAGCTACGGTTGCCGCAGGTTTTTCTCTTTGTTCAGTTTCTTCATTACTCAGAGTCTAAGTTTCAGCATAAACAAGCGCTCTAATTGCACACCAAGCATTCTCAGAAACATCCAAAGGAATTCTAGGGGGCTTTGTTGGCGACAGTCCCTTTTTGGGGGAAGCACCGTCTGGTAACTGTCCCTTTTTAGGGGAAGTACCGAAGCCATCCCCTGGCCCAGTGAGCACTTTCATGCTACTGCGAGCCGGTGCCGCGGGAGCCGTGGCATATTTTTCTTCAATGTACTTTATGGATTCAAGTGTGATATTGAGATCTTTAATCCATTTTGATCTGATTTTTGTGCATGGTGTTAGACACAGGTCCAAATTCATTTTTTTACATGTTGCTGCCCAATTTTCCCAACACCACTTGTTGAAGAGGCTTTCCTTACTCCATTTTAGACTCATTGCACCTTTATCAAAGATTAAATGATCATGTGTTTCAGGTTGGGTGTCAGAATACTCAATTCTATTCCATAGGTCCATAGGTCTGTTTTTATTCCAATACCATGCTGTTTTAGTTACTACTGCCTTTAGTACAGTTTGAAGTTGGGAAAGGTGATGCCTCCCATCTTCTTTTTTCCCGAGGATTGCTTTAGCTATCCTTGGGGGTTTATTGTTCCATACAAATTTCAGGAGCGTTTGGTCAATTTCTTTGAAGAATGTCATCGGTATCCTCATAGGGACTGCACTGAATCTGTACAGAGCTCTAGGGAGTATTACCATTTTGACAATGTTGATTCTCCCCATCCATGAGCAGGGAATGTGTTTCCATTTCCTTGTGCCCACTTTTATCTCTTGGAGCAGTGTCTTGTAGTTTTCTTTGTACAGGTCCTTTACATACTTGGGTAAATTGATTCCTAGGTATTTGATTTTCTGTGGCACAATTGTGAATAGAATAGTTTCCTTGATATCCCTTTTTCTCTTTCATTTTTTGTATATAGGAAAGCCACTGACTTTTGGGTGTTGATTTTGTATCCTCAGGGCTGGAACTTTGAGAAGGGCACCAAGTCCCACCAAGCTTCTTCGGATCTTTACTTCCACCCCCAACCCTCTGACCCCTGAACCACCCACCAACACCCCAAAATTCAAAACCGTGTGGACACACGCAAAGTAATATCTATCCACCTGAGATACCAGTGAGCATTTGTCTCTACATTTCTTGCTATCCATCCCAAACTGCAAAAGTAATTCAGGCACCTACTATCCTTACTGACTAGTCACCCAGAACACATATTTTCTATGGTAAAGCAATGCAGAATTCCTTCAAGCTCATGATTGAAGTCACTAATGCAGATAAGTCAAGCAATAAGGATGAGCTATATAACCTCTCTCAAAAGGAATTTCAGAAGGAACTGTTAAAGATGCAGAAGGAGCTCAAAGAAACAATGGAATACAAAGTCATTAAAAATAAATACAATAAAATACAAGAGGACATGAGCACAGAATTGAGTAAATTTCAGACCAAAATACAAGCAGAAATGACAAATATTTAAAAAATGAGGTAAGTGAACTGAAAAACACAGCAGAAGGCCTCCAAAGAAGAGTAACAGCTACTGAAGAAAGACTTAGTGATCTAGAAGACTAGTTTCAAAGATTCTCTAGACAACAGCAGAAGATGGAAAAAAGACTCACAATCAATGAACAGACTGTCACTGTATCACTGTATCATTGTCTTCCTGTTCATCATCGATTTGCTGTATCATTGTCTTCCTGTTCATCATCGATTTGCTCGAGTGGGCACCAGTAACATCTCCATATGACCTGTCTCATGCAAGTAGAGCCCAAGGGCACTTGCTTGCTCCAGGAAGATAAAGAGCCTCAAAACCATTACATCAGGTCATGGGAATGAGGTCTATGAATTTCCCTGAAGTTGTGTATCTTTCCTTCACATCTGAAAGTAAGTCTATCTGGGTAAATAATTCTTGGTGAGGCCTGCAGTTCATTGAGTCTTTTCACAATATCCCATCATTGTTTTTGGGCTTGGAGTGTTTCATCTGAGAAGTCTGCTGTAAATCTCAGGGATGCTCCTTTGTATGTGATTTCCTTCTTTTCATCTTGCTGCTTTCAGTATTCTATCTCTGTCTATCATTTTTGTCATTTTAATAAGGATGTGTCTTGGAGTATTCTTATTGGGGTTTCTTTTAGCTGGTATCCTACGAGCCTCCTGTATCTGGGAGCATAAGTTCTTCAGTTTGGGGAACTTCTCAGCAATGATGGCTTTGACAGTTTCTTCTTCATCAGGGTTTTCTTATTGCCCTTCTGAGACCCCAATAATGCGTATGTTGTTCCTTTTGGCTTCATCCTGATTTTCTCTGGTAGTCTGTTCATTTTTTCTGGTAGTCATTCATGAGACAGACATGGGGCAGAGCTGCTACTGGCTCTCACTGTGCCCAGCCGCTCATAGAGGCACCCGGGAGGGATGGCAGGTTCTAGCCCTGGTCTGCCACCCCAGCAGAGCCTCACAACAAGCCAGACGACCTTCCACTCCATGAGGACCTCAATTTTCCACATATGGACTTCCCCCTTGTCAGAACTCCACCCAGCAGACAAGCCTATCACAGCCCAGCTCATCGAGATCCACCCTGCTGCAGTCTTTTATAATCCGGCCCAGGTATGCTGATCCAGAGACAGATATGGGGAAGAGCTCCTACTGGCTCTCACTGTGCCCAGCTGCTCATGAGGTGCCCAGGAGGGATGACAGGTTCTAGCCCTGGTCCGCCACCCCCAGCAGAACCTCACAACAAGCCAGATGACCCCCACTCCATGAGGACCTCCATTTTCCACATTTGGACTTCCACCTTGTCAGAACTCCACCCTGCAGACCAGCCTATCACAGCCAGGCTCTCATGGCCACAAGTGGTCGTGCGGTTCATCAATAAATGCTGGATTTTGAGATGACTACAAGAGTATGCTACCTGCACGGCAGAGCCTGACAAGCTACCCGTGTCATATTTGATATGCTAAATACCAGTAACAATTAGACCTCATTCCCATGACCTGATGAATGGTTTTGAGGCTCTTTATTTTCCTGGAGCAAGTGGATGCCTTTGGGTTCTACTAGCATGAGACAGGACATATGGAGATATTACTGGTGCCCGCTCTAGCAAATAGATGATGAATAGGAAGATAGTGATAGTGATAGTGACTCCTTGATGAACACAGATGCTAAGATGTTCAACAAAATACTAGCAAACAGAATCCAAAGACTCATCAAAAAGATCATACATCATGACCTGTTGCAGGACACCTAAAAGCCTAGCCTCTACATCTGCCCTGGACTGCCTCCTGCAGGTCACTTCATAGATAGAGGGATAGTCTGAATGTGGCAGTCTTATCTGACCATGTATTCTGTACTGGCTGGTATAAATATTCGCTCATGCTACCACAAGCATCGAGGAACTAGCTAGATCTTACCAGCATATTTGCCTGGCCACGTTGGATCTCTAAGTAATTAGACCAGAGAGAAATGCTGTTTGCCTCCAAGCAAGCAAGCATGGCTCCCTAATAACTCAAAGGCAACTAAAATACAAAACTACCGTGAAGTAGACGAGACTCTTGTGAAGGCTTGGAGAAATATTTAACTGGCATTAGTATTAGTCTTTTGTACAGAGACATGCCATCTCAGAAACCCCTTCTCTCTACCCTATAAAGGCAATTCCAGGCAGATCTTGGCTCAGGATATTGGGTGAGGTGCTGGGAGAAATTACCTGAGGGCATTTGATCCTTCCTGCCAGGGGAAGTTACATTTAGCTTATAGCTTCTCCCAGCTCTGCTAGGGAGGCTTTTAATTAGCTCTGGGTCCTTGTAAACAACCAGATGTCTCCTGAAGTTGCTACATTCTATGGAGTTGTTTTCCTGTTTTTCATCTCTAGATAGCCCAGCCCAGAATGGGCTGGGCTGGGGACTTTGGCTGGATTTCTAGCTATAAAATAAGCTGCAAGAAGAAAGAAGCCTCTCCTTTTTCCCCCTTTTGCCATTTCGGCTTCCCTTGGTGTTTTGCTTCTCTGTCCTCTCCATTCTCTGTTGGGCCTCAACACGTGGATGGCCTACACCTTGCTGGGGTCTAGCTGGGAACCCAGAGTCCGGAGGTTTTCCCTGATCTTGGATTGTATATTGGAACCTGTGATAATAAAGCCCTTTTAAAACCACATCGGGTTCCTGAGTCTTCATCCATTCCCCCACCGGCTTTGGAGGTAGAAGGGAACTCACTTCCCAACACTTTCAGGGACCCCGGAGGCGCTCCTCGACAAAAAAACCAAGTAGGATTCATCCTGGGAATGCAAGAATGGTTCAACATTCGCAAATCAATCAACATAATATCAT